>CM059046.1:28196277-28796277 GCA_030279155.1 Forsythia viridissima | reverse complement strand
CTCTGTCGTCACCTTCGAAGACCTGGAAGCCAGCCGTATCGGCGAAGAAATTAGCGAGTTCTTTCAATGGCTTTCGGGAGTTTAACTTGCAAATTATTTCAAACTGCAGGGTAATACCGTCCTTTCATTACGGTTTTACGTTTTTTTTTTTTGACATAGTTTTACGTAATTTTTTTGTGTAAAGTGTGAATACCGAATACATTTCTATATTACCGATAAAAAAAATGGTAAAAACGTTGGATATTTTGGTCTAAAAGCAAAATGAAAAAGGGGTATTCGTGAAAACTTTAGTAGATAATCATTCAATTTTATTTCCTTTTTTCAAAAGTAAATAGTCAGCAGTTTCATGAAGGACAAGTAGACGTGGGATTATATTTGCTAAAAACTTACTTGGTTTAATGTTAATGTGAGTGTGGGTATAATTACCGTCAACTCATCCAAACCGACCGAACCGGGTCGAGTTATTTCGATTTTTCACCCTTCGTCAGTTTGATTTGTATTGTTTGCTGAAAAAAAAAATCGAGTTAGGTCAGTTTCGGGTTTGGAGTTATAAACCAACCCGACCCGAAGGAAACCGAACCGATTTTAAAGCACATAAATTTAAATTAAACCTAAGTCCCAACCAGTCCTAACATAATTGAAACCCAACCTTAATGTTGGATCATATTATATTTTGGACATGTTACCATTACCAGATTTTGATGCAAATATATAGGATCATATTGAACATGTTTGATTTGAAAATGTTGGATCATATTAAGACCTCTTATCATATTTTGATTCAAATGTATTATATAGGTGATTATAATTAACAAGTATTGATTTGTTATATTTTGAAAAACAGATTTACATTTTGCAGGTCCAAAAATTTCTTCAAATGGAATTTATATATATATTAATACAAATACAAGCCAAAACTACTCGAGCTCAAACCACCTAATAAAGATTGATCGGTTTGGTTTGAGTCGATTTATCCCCACAATTCAGGTTGATTCGCTTTGGGAGAGAACCAAAACCGAACCAACACAAACCATGCCTACCCCTAAATATGACTTAGTTTGAGCTTTGAATTGTTAACTTTTTATCAGTCGTGCATATTATTTATTTATTTATTCCATTAATCACACTCAATACCATTTAATCCAACGTAATAAACTGCGACAAAATTCTCACAATTTTTATCGAACCTTTTTAAAATTATAAGATAATTAAACTTACATGAAGCAATTTACACATGGCGTGTGATTAAGAGTTTTCATATTTATTTGATAAGGGAGATGATTACAATTGAAGAATAAGATATACTTAATAGAAAAGAAATATATTTAATAATAATAAAAAATATGGTAGTTTTCACTTTTATAGAGAAGTGGTTCATCAATTTTTATTTTTATTTTTGTAGTTTTTAAGAAAAAAACAATATTTTTAGGTAAATGGAGCACAAAATGTTGATGTTGTCAGGTCAGCACTTCCTTGTGTTAATAATAGTTTATAATTACACAACATTATGTAATCTACGTGCCAGCTTGTGCTTACACGTCACATTAATATAATCATAAATTCAAAATTTAGGTAATCTATCTATGTATAATGTATGAGTACGAAATTATCTATTCAATAGGGGGCAGAGGTATAATAGATAAAAATTAAATTAAATTAAATTTTATAATTAAGGGTAGAAGACCTTCAGCTGGATTTGAAATGAATTAGGTAGAGAATCAAGATTAGCGGGGGTATATAAAAGGAACCTAGTTTGCAGTAATTCAATTCAGATCACTAAGACCCTGACCACTTCTTTCTCTTCTTCTTTGATAGGTACTTTACTTTTTTCTTTTAACAAAATTGAGTTTCTGTGCCCGGATGATCCGGCACTCTTTTTTACTTCGTCTGGTTGATCCGACTCAGTAATTATTTTGTCTAGTTGTACTCTCATTCTAACAATCTCTTCTCCGTTGGGTCGAGCTATTGAACCCTCTCCATTCGATCGAGCTTCATTAAATCCAGTCTTACTTTCAACGCTTTAAACTAGGATAATTCGGTTTTGTATAATTTACTTTACTAAATTCTTATTAAATAATTTGTGACGATTTGATATCGAATTATTTTAAATTTTAAAATTTAAAATTTTAACTTGTGTATGTATTAAATCCATTATTCACTACTTTCATAATGTACTTGTTGGTTTGATTTGATTTCTCTATTAAAGGGATAATTTATTACTAATTAGTTTCATAATGTTATTTAATTTGGAGAGAGAATTTTATGGCAAGAAATTCTCTTTATCATTTAGAAACTTTTTTAAACATGAAAAAATATGTGGACGGATACGCATGAATAACAAATATTGTTTAATTGATTCTAGAAATTCAGCGCATTGTATCGCAAGAAAATCACGAATTATGTGTTTTGCAGGTCCTCAAAAATGTCCAAAAAGAAGGAATCGTTTTGTCTAAAAAGAAGGCAGAACTATTCAAAGAAAAAATTGGATATCTTGGATTAGAAATTGCTTATGATTTTAAACAACTTAAACCCCATATCCTTAGCCATATCTAGAATTTCCCAAATGATCTGACAGATCAAAAACAACTTATGAGATTTTTAGGTTATTTAAACTATGCTGAATCATTTATTCCAAACCTTGCAAAAATGAGAGCACCTCTTCAAATTGTATCACAAGAGATGAGCGCGCGCGCGCGCACACATACACACACTCTCTCTCTCTCTCTCTCTCTCTCTCTCTCTATTCGTAAATTAAGACTTCCGCATTAGAGCATTTACAATACATTTTGTTTATTGAAGTCTACATGGCACATAATCTATTGAATAAATAGTCAAATTAAAAATTTATCTCCAATGAATTCCGTCTAAAACTAATATTACCGCTTATGTGGTATTAATTTTTTTTAAAATTAGCGAGTCTCAATTTTTATTTCTCTCGTCCTACTTTTTTATATAAATAAAATACTGAATTAAATTTAAATTTGTAAGTCACTCTGTCTAGAAGTCCGTCTAAATTTAAACAAACTTCTAGACATAGTTTATGTTTTAGTGTGCCATATTAGTTAGACGAAGTCTTCATCAACGTGTATTGGAGAGAATTTTTTTATAACTCCATCTATCTATATTTATGTAGCATATTTAAAAAATAATAGACGAAATGTATTGGAGATATTGTTATCAGCGACAAAAGAGATTCAAGTGGATAAGACAGTTTTGAAAAAGTCTTTTTAGCTGCAAATTTTCTAGTGGAAATGTAAATAAAGGAGACCATATTGCAATTTCTTTTTTCTTTTCATTACACTGATTAATTTTCAAAACTTAATAAAGTTGGGAGAAATAATTTTTACACGGTTCTTTCTTTTTCTTTTTTTGGAAATACTTTATTTTTTCTTCTAACTCAACAAAAAGCTTAATAAATAATTGAATGCATAAAGATGGGTACTAGTAAGATAGTATTCTGGCTTTCGATCAAAAAAAAAAAGATAGCATTCTGGCTATCTACTTGTACCTATATATGTAATAATCATAACTCAGGCCCCCCCGGGGCACAGCCAAGTTGGCAAATGACGGGCATTGCGGGGCTCGCAATCTCAGCGTGGGGAGTTCGATTCCTGGATGGAGCAGCTGGGTGATGTAATACTCATTTATGGGTGGAGCAGCTTGGTGATGTAATATCCATGGAGGAAGGCTCCCTTGGGGCCAGGAGTATAAAGTGTGCACGAACCCTGGTCAACTTGGGCATATCCCGCGATTTACCTCCACCCATCACTGAGGGGCCGGAGATGGGTGGTCTAGGACATAGTCTGGTGTAACTGGGATACCTGGGTATCAAAAAATAAAAAAAAAATAATCATAACTCAGAATTTGACATATACTTACAATAAATAGTATTAAAAAAGAAAGAAAAAATTTGTTAATTATAATACTTTTTTGTTCAGTATAATCAACAAGATATTTTTAGTCTTTTATAAGAGCATCTCTAATGCAACAATGTGGATCGTTGAATATGTGGCAAATAAAATAGACACAGTGAAAAATGGAATTGTAGATTAAAAAATTTGCGGTCCACATGTACAAAAGAGAATAGTAGATAAATTATAAAAAATTAAATAAAAAATGATTAACACTCATCACAATAGAGATAAATTATAAAAAATTAAATAAAAAAATTATTTTGATATATATTAATTATAAAAAAATAAATAAAAGATGTCTAGTATATCGTCTAAATGTGGATGATGTGTTAAATATCCTCCACTTTTTTCTTTGTCATGTAAGTAAATTAGGGTAATGTGATATATTTAACACTGTAATCTAATTGTATTAGAGATGCTCTAATAAACGTCTTTTTTATTTTAGTTGATCCGACAAAATAAAGCAATGATATTTCAAAATTGTCTTTATTAATAGGATATTACTTGCTCTGCACGCATCTCTAAATTGAGAGCAAAAGGGGTTCTCAATATGCAGCCAAAATTAAATGGAAATTCACCTACCAAACTTTTGTGACATGTTGAATGAGGTGGCCAAAGGATACCTCGGTTTTTTATTTATTTATTCTGTTACTGAATTTGGCTAACCAAGAAAATTAGAAAAAATAAAATAAAATAAACTATCACACCTCTTTTTGTAAATATTTGTGCTCGTTTCAATTTCAAAGTACAAATAAACCTAAGTTTTAGTATGACAAATGATGATAAAAATGAATAAATTCGATTGATTTATTTTTTGAGTATGTTTGAATAGAATTTTGACGGGTCAAATAAACTAAATTTGTGGAATTACGTTCTATCTTAACAAAATTTGGATATTTAGTGAGCTAAGTGTCCAACTTCGATTAACCTCAATATATAACCTAGACTTGTCACAAACATTTCTTATAATATTATTATATAAAATAAATTACAAATAATTCAAAATATGAGAATTAATTTTCAAAATGTAAATGAAAAGTAAAATAACAATATTCAGGTAAATTAGTCATTAATGTCACGAGAAATAAATCTTTGATATATATTGCATTTATTATATGCACATTTATTAGATAATTGGAGTTTAGTAAATGTCATTAACAGGGAATCACTATACATCTCTTTAAATCTCAATCTCTCTTTTTATTTGAATTTTTCTCTATTTATTTCTATGCATAAAGATATCTAAAAATGTATGAATACAATAAAGTGTCGTAATACAATAGTACACTAGCTCTGAATACATGTTTCACATACTCGATTGGATGATACTTTAGACGGCTGATGGACACAACCTTTTTTGTATTACAATGTTGCGATACAATATTCTCTATTGAGTAGGAGGAGAGGTATTATAATTCAATTTTGAGAAATTTACTTTACTAAATACTTAATGAATAATATTTAAAAATTTAAAATCTTATTAATTATAATATCTAATCTAATTTAATAGGGTAAAGAGTACTAGAAATATATTATAGACGCGTTGCTTTAGAGTCTGTTTGGTACAGATTATAAATTATAAATTAATTTTTTATTTAGTCACAATTGTTGACTTTTCAAATATTTTAAACGTGAAATGACAAATTTGTCTTTAATCAACAAAATGCTACTTCAAAGTAGAAAAGACAATTTTGTCATTTTACGTTTAAATTTTTTGAAAAATCAATAATTGTGTATTAAAAAAACTTATTTTTAATTTATAATCTGTACCAAACGGATTTTTATTTTGTGACAAAAGAGACAGAGAATAGTTTATCCAACAAAATAAAGTAAGAGCGAGCTTTTTTAAATTGTGTTTTAGTAGTGGGATATTATTTGCTCCACACGCATCTCTCTCGGTCAATTGTGAGCAAAAGGAGTCATTAATATGCAGCCAAAATTAAACCGAAATTCGCCCACCAAACTTTTGTGACATGTTCAGTGAGGTGACCAAAAAGGATGACTCAGATTTCTTTATCTCTTTAACTCAATTTAGCTAAACAACAAAATAAAAAATAAAAAATTAGTCCCCACCTCTTTATTTAAATATTTTGCACGAGTTAGTACGGAGTTTACTTCATAAATATTGTTGAATTACGACGTCGTTTAGAAAAGTAATTTGACATCAAGATTATAAACGGTTTGACACGTCATAAATATTCTTATAGACGTTGCAAATTCAAAGTACTATTTAATATTTATACAAATAATAATCCCTTGTCCAAAAAATAAAATATATGAGTTCATTTAGTTCGATAGTTTCTGAATATATTTGAATTTAATTTTTACGAGTCAGATTAAACTAAATTTGAGCAATTGCATGAAAATGTTTTAAAAATATTATTATATAAATAAGTTAGACATTGGGTTCAAAATATGAAAATTAAATTCAAATTGTTACAACTGAACAAAACTGAATACTAAATTCAAATCAAAATTAGAACGATAAATTATACACTAAAACTCCAAAAAAAAAAAAAAAAAAAATCCAAAATATCTGCAAACCAACATTGCTAGGCCCAAAAAATAATCACGACCGTAGATAATTTTCTCTGTTACAAGAAAAAAAAGTACTTAAATGTCCGTGTGTCATCATGTCTTTAATTTCTTCCCTCACAAAATCATTTCCTCCAAAATTTGTTGACTGCTTCAATTTATCTCCTTGATTCGATCATCTCCCTCAACCGATCATCTCCAAAATTTACTCACCTCCTCAATCCATCTCCCTTAATCGATCATCTTCCTCCACCTTCCTCCACCGATCATCTCCAAAATCTGTCCACCGCCTCAGTCCATCATCATTATAGAGCCTATGGTCGGCTCCTACCGCAACAAAGCGGTATATTAGTAATAAAAACATTCTACCAAGAATTTAAAAGAAACACAAGAAAACTGAATTATATATAAACATGTATATATATATATATACACACACACACACACGTATCTCCACGGTCAAATGACTATATACAACATATAGTGTTAACTCGTACACAAATTCACCTATACACACACATAGATAAATATCCTTCCAAGAACTCGTTGAATATGCAATTGCAGCACAGATCAAGAATCACTTCAACATGCTCACTGGAAATCGCGCTTATAAACTTCCTGCTCAAGAATCAAGAGCATTGAACATGCTCCTGATTCCTGAGCCGTTTTATATATTCATAAAAATTATCTATTAAATCCAAGCTTCCCGAAACACTTCAACAGTCGTGTTTCACTCTTTCTGAGAAATCTACTAAGTTTCCAGCAAGGAGATTCTACTAAAGTTTTTGCAATATATGTAAATATCGACAACCACCCAAAGTATGTGGAACTTTGCATTTCCCTTAAAAGTTACAGAAAAAACAGAGTTAAAGGTTATGTAAATGCCATCTTATCACATCTTGTTGAATTACCCAAAAGCAAATCAAAGACAGAAGCTAGCCAGATTATGTTTTCCACCACGAAACATGTATGGTGTGAAGAAGTAAAATTGCTACAAACTACGTAAAGATTTAGACGCAAGAGTTAGAATTCAAACAGTCGTAGCTCAATCATCCCTTCTTTCCGTTTTGGAGAATACCATGCCACCACCTTCCCAGACCGTAGGAGCCTTAAAGAATAATTCAAGCTGTATACCAGATCTTCCAATTGTGGGCCACGGGAGGATGAATCAAGCGAAAACTTGGAATCTACTCGAAAAACAATGGGCCCAGCAACCTGCAAAATTATAAACAACCAGTGACTTATTTTATCCCAGAGGCTACAGTGTCATCTATTTTACATTGGTGTCCACTAGTATTTCAGCAGACCTCTTTTAGTTTACCCTTGAAAGTAAAAGTTAAAAGGATTTTTTTTTTTTTTTTTAACATTCATATTTCATCCCATCAAGTAATGATTTGCTACACTATTCTTTCTCAAAAAGAATGGCATGTAACAGGCGACCTCCTGAAACCAACCTCTCCTCTCCATTCAATCGGTAGAACTGAAAAACAGTAATAAGTCTCTATAATACGAGTTTCTAATCTTCTTGCAGGCATAAAAATGCCATAATAGAAGAATGCAAATAAATATTGCTCACCTGCTGCTGAAATATCAAATTGAGTCCAACAGAGGACAGTAAATTTTGTGCACCATTATTTGATGCACTACGGAAAAGGTTGGAAACTTTTTTGGCTAAAGTTGAAGCTGAAGAAATATCCAGGCGAGCATCTATCCTGGTGAGGTCTCCCAACAGCTCTCTGAATTTCCCATGTTGAAAAGTGTAGCAAGCTGAGCCAAATAAATCAGCCCCAAAACGACTTCTACTCTTAGCACCTGAAGAAATGCTATCTCCGTCTTCCATTGACTCAACAGCAAGCAAGCGTTTTCCACCTCCAAACCATGCCGCACAAGTACCCCCTAGATACATAACAAGGGGCAAGAAAATAAAATATTAAAAAAAATAGAAAAACTCATCAGAAGAAGACCAGTTAGTAGGAAAACATGCGCATCATGACCATTCAAACAAGCCTTAAGGAAAATATCAACAGGCCCAACATTTTCTCAGCATTGATTGATTCTTAATTCTAAAATGAATTGGTAACACGAATAGTATAGTAGATCACATGCCATTCCCCAAAAATATCTAAACTATAGGATGATGCTGATAAAAGGAGCATCCAACAATAGCAACATAATATTCCCATTCCCGATGTTAGAAGCCAAGAAAAAAACTCAGCAGTGTTGGACATGACACCTTGCAAATTCAAGGTACAAAACGAACTAAATTGTATTCGTACTGAGATATCAAATATAAAACACAGACAAAAAACAAAAAAGATAGAATCAGCAATAAGAGAATTCTGAGAAACATCCAAATTACCTATAATTCCAGATACCGCCACATGAGGCTCTCTAAGACGAATATCATATGAAGGTCGCCAAAATTGTCCTTGGTCTGTCTCTATCATGACATCCTCTTTTGTTTCCTTTTGCCTCCACAAGTCTTTGTTCTTCTCATAAGAAAAGGCAGCTTTGGCACACGCCCCAGGCAATAAAGCAAGCGGCGTATTGCTATCCGAGGAATCAACAGACTGAGGAGGGCCACTATTTCTATGTATGCCAAAACGATATCGTAATCCAGATTCAGAAACAATGGATGAACAGTCTAAGGATACAGATTCAGGAACTTCCCAATATTTTCCTTTGTGGTCTATGAACAACTCAGGCCATGCAGCTTCCAAAGTAATATCATGATCAGGAAGCTGCAAATAAAGAAAAAGGTTTAGAGCAAAATTAAAAACTCTTGGAGGCGTTTAACTTTTTAAGAGATCTAACACCAGCCCCTTTACTCCAAAAACAAGAGAAGCATAAATGCTTACATTTTTACCTCTTATAGTGACAACAGCAACTCAACGGTAATTTCAAAGCAAAAGAATGTGCCTAAATGTATTAATATGCTTCTCATAAGAATCAACTTCGAAGGAAGGGAAAGTAAAATGACTAGTTTAATGACCATAGTTGCTGCGAGCTTTCATACTTGAGCCTGAGCAAGTCTAAGTTTTGCCACTATTTTTGTGTTTGTTCACTTGTGATTAGTTTTAATATCTTTTTCTAGACAAAGTTCCTTCACAAGTTTGGTTTTGGTCCCTTATTGTGAATTAGACTAGAATAAATTAGCAGTCGAGATCTTGCCCTGTGTAGGAGCATGGCTCTGGTGTGGCGCCCCTTCCTCTCACCGTGCTTTTCAGTGCTCAATAATAAGGATGATGAGGATGCTAATGATATTTGCGAGCAAAGGCCAACTGCATAAAGTGATTTGTCTAGGAAATGCTTTGCTACATCTTTAATTAAAGGTAGCTCCCATTCATCTGCACCGCGTATCTCTGCGCTGATAGAAGATATCAACTTCTTTGGACGAAATTGCCCAATTAATCCAAGCCACCTGCACAATGAAAGGCCGTCAAACTCATAGATTAGTACATAAACTTGTATACATACAAATGGAAACAGAGGGTGTTTCTTTGGCCAGGTGATATGGATCTCAGGAAAGCTTCAACAAATATGTGGAAAAATCTCTATATGAAGTCATTTCGTGACATCATACAATGAAAACAGAATACTATGCAGTGTATAATTGAAGCAGTAATAGATTTAACAATGGGCTGCTGTGTGCATTTGTTGCGTAACTAGGAAAATAAACAACCAAATCGTGTTTTCCGTGAAAGAATTACAAAATGTTATCTTCAATAGTTAAATAAGTATGATGTGTCGGAGAGCGTGTGCTGATGGGGTTCAATGAAAGGAATCATAGAGTGATGTCATGAATAACAAACTTGAATGATCAATAAGCTTCGGGTACAAGAACCCAAACATTCGCTCGGATCAAAATATCAGTTTATCTTCATTACACTATATTGTCGATCAAAGATGATAATAGAAACATGAAATGTCTTAATACATGAACATAATTCATTAAGTATATGTGCAGTTACAGGTGCACTTTGTATGTACATATGTATCTCTACCCGAACAAAAATTAACAGGTATCGCCATATGCACATCTGTTATAAAAATGTATATGAATACCCTTCTAATTCACTGAACTGTACAAAAATTAGAGAAGAACTCGAAAACATCATTGTCTTAGCAAAAAAGTAAAGCACAAAAGATGATGACAAATGCACGTTAGAGAAGAGCTCGATACATTTTTGTATATTTATGCACACCCCATTTCCGACCTTATGGACTTCATCGCATTTTACTTCCTTATATTATACATAGAGAAAGCTCAATTCCATAATTTCTCCATAAAATTTGCAGCTCCAACCCCCTCCACACGGGCACGCACAAACATAAGACAGGGATGTATAATTATACTAATCTCTATTCTTTGTAACAGTTTTTCCGTGAACCCAATTTTACCAAAAAAAATTAGGATAACATAACTGATATTTAGACACATATACACTGCAATAATATGAATATGTGCGTTGTGTTAGGAGTTTTACCAGTTACGGAAGGCGACTTTGCCGAGGAGAGACTGGAGAGCAAAAGACCCTAATTCTTTATGATTAGCAGAGGAGGAATAAGATGGAATAATCCCCAAAGGAAACCCATTTCCAAGTAAAGAGAGTTGCTGGATCCTGAGGGCTTTACTAGCCCTGGTACCATCCAATGGTATGGGCTCCCCAGGCACTGCCCTGGAAATTCCATCAAGAGCTTGTGGGGTTGATATATTTAGGTCCCAAAATGCAGCATCCATTGCCGTTCTTAGCTTTGCCATTTTTCCAGCCAATTTTTTGTTTGTTCACTAGGTGTTGGGGATTGGGGGTTTCTCTCTCTTTTTGTTGAAATGACTGACCTTATCTGGGTTTTGGAAGGGAGTGAGAAGGGGGTTTTAGAATTTTGTTTATTGACAATTTGACCCCTAAAGATTTTGGAGAAGTGCATTTGAATTCCTTTTTTTGGGCAGGGATTTTTCTCTATCTTTTTCAAAGTATTTTTCGTTTTTATTCTTTCAACTTTCAACAACAACGAAGGACGAAGGACGGGAGAAGAGAGGCACCTTTTCTCTCAAGAATTAGCCACTCCATTGCTTTTAATAAGAATATAATGAAATTTTATTATTTTTACATCGATTTATTCTCCACCTTCATGCACGTTTTTCGTTTAGTCACTTAAGTAAAAATTCTATTTATTTTGTCATTCTTATCAATTACATTTAATCCCATATAGCTTGAACTTCAAATGCAAAGCACGTGAGGCTAAGAGTTAGTGCGAGGAGAAAAAGTCAAATCGATGCAATTAAGGCTTAGCTTTGACTAGTGAAACACTCAAACGAGTCTTTATAAAATATTAATAATGAGGATTGTAGGATTGGGAGGTCAAGTTTCTTGCACCTTGTAAGTGGACTAATAAGATTAAAGAACTAGATTGATCCACTATTTTGTTATAAACTAAAATTAGAAGAATGAAGGTAGGTTTGTGGGAAAAAGAATTGTACTTCAATTGTCCACATGAGTCAGACTCGTTTATCTAAAGACCAAGTTATCATCAACACAGTTGAAATAACTTCGAATCTTGAAATTAAACAAAAATTTTCCTTTGCTTCAATACTTGACTAATCTCATGCCAGTCGACTACACGTGCAAACCTTCGATTGCAATGGTATACCATCACTAGGGTTGAGACGGTTGCTCACATACCCCTTCGTTCGGACTTTCAACTTGCGAGGTCAAGTAACAAGACAAGGAGGAAACATTTCAACCGGAATTATAATTTTTTATTTTTATGTTTTGACAAATTTTGTCGATCTATGTTGGAATAACGCTAAAGAAAAGCTTTGTGCTAGTTGCATGACTCGTTGGGCAGTAGCAACTAGCAAGAACCAATTTATGCTTTATGGTTAATGACATGATATGGATGCTCTTGAAAGTGATTTTTGTGTAAAGTATTTTATCATGTACAAGTACAAAAGTAACTTAAATTATTTTGAAAGAGGCCGTGAGAAATGAATGTAGGTACGCCAAAAATATGAATACATATAGAGTTTGGGTAAATTCATTCGCGTTAATTATACATTCATTTTAGTATCAATTAGCTAACTGTAATTCAATTTTGTTTAATCGAATAACTACACTTTAATTTGATTTCAATTGGATAATTACGTCTAATTTCGTCACTGAAACTGACAGAAATCGATGATGTGACAGACAATTTAAGAAGTTCTTATTCCACATTAGCAATTAACGTTTACGTACGATGACTACATCACTAATTCCCATAAGTGAAACTAGACGAAGTTATTTTAATTGAAATTAAATTAAAATATAATTACACGATTGAAATCAAATTAAAGTATAGTTATCCAATTGAAAGTACATTAATATGCAGTTATTTGATTGAACAAAATTAAAGTTAATTAACTAATTAATACTAGAATAAAAGTATAATTACCGCTAAGAAGATTGCCACTATAATTTACATCAACTTGTTGTGGGATTCAAAGTTAGATAAATCAAAATTGAGTTGAACGAGTTGGAATGGTAAGGTTTAGTAGATTAAATATGTTGTCGAGTCAATTGAGCTAACACTGTTCTTGCATGCATATTTGGCTAAAGCTTAACTCACTAGTATACTAAGTAGAGTAAGTAAATTTTAAAATAACTATTTTTTTATTGATTGAAATTTACGATTTAAACGTTTCAATAATAACTGAATTTGTAGTCATCACTCACTGAACTTTCAAATATTACTGCGTACTCGTTGAACTTTGAAAAAAATTGCACTATATTAATTACTCCTCACGATTTCATCACTGCAAGTTGACGGAAGCATACACATGGCTGATACGTAGCACGAGTTAAATGTTTCAATAATTATTGAATTTTCAATCACTTCTTCAATCACTCACTAAACTTTCAAATGTTGTTGCGTGATCACTGAACTTCAAAAAATTACGTTTTGTTGATTACTCATCACTATTTCGTAACTGCCAACAGGCAGAAGTGCACACATGGCACACACTTGAAGTTAAATTCTACCAACTAATTGAAGCTAAACATCCACGTCATCAATGCACTTTTTCAAAATACGATTTATATATAAGAAACATATATTATTTTCCCAAATTGAAATCATCCAAAGAATATGTTTGGTAAAGATTTTTATAAATTATAAGTAATGGGACCTACAAAATATGTGGATAAAAATGATATTTCACCAGCTTATAAATACTTACAAGCACACACAAACATATTCAAAGTCTATTCCCCCAAGTTCAATACTCAATTACTAACTCTAACGTCTTATCACATGCAACAAAATGGCAGCGCTACCTCCACAAATCAGCTTAATCGAGGAACACCATTCTTTTTAGAAATCAATAATGTTGCACATGGAGAGACCATGTAGAGGTAAAGTCAAAGTCTATTAGTTTTTTTTTTTTGTTGTTGTATTATGTACCCAAAAATTTGTATGTATGGAGTTCTTATTTGAGAAACTTAACCATAAACGTGCAAAGTATATTTTTTTTTACTTTTTATGATGCATTTCACGTTACAAGTCATCTATTAGAACTTGTATCTCACATCGAAAAATATGTATTTTAGCCATATTGGATATCTTTTAGCAATTAACGATTTTTACTTTTGTTTGTGTAGCCAGATTCTTTGGAAGACTAAAAGGCTTGGAGGTGAGATTCTCACCAGTGTTTTTTGTGCTTATTTGTCTGAAGCTATTAGCTCTTGTAATACTATAAAAAAGATTCATACTTCATTGATTATGAGAATGAATCTGAGGAGGATGATGGTTTATTTGTATGAGTAAAATGTCACAAAGGAATTGAACATAGGAGTTGATGATAAAGTACTTGATAGGGTCAAAAAAGTTAACAATGAAGTAGATAACTTAGAATATCCATATTTTGAAGAATTGCTAAGTGATTATGCATCTAACGATAAAATTGATTTCTAAACGGAGTGGTGATCCTCTATTAGACTGGTTTTGTGGGGGTAATACTGTTGTTTTGTCACAGGAGAAAATGGGTTAGGGATAGGGAATTAGATTTGAAGAAATAAACTTTGAGAGAATTTAATATATGGAAATAATATATATTTTTCATGTATAAATTGCATTTTGAAAAAGCAATTTGACAATACGGATATGTAGCTTCAATTGGTTGACGGAATTAACATCAAATGTGTGCCACGTAAGAGTGCGCTTCCGTCCATTGGCAATTACTGAATTGTAATGAATTATTAATAAATCTTAAATTACTAAAATTTAATGAGTACATAGCAAAATTTGAAAGTTTGTGAATGATTGAATATCGGCGACTAAAAGTTTAGTAATTATTGAAATATTTATCTTGAAATTTTCAAATGAACGGTTCTGTATTTTAAAATAAATTTTTACTTAAAGTAATCACCAACTTTTCACTTATATTAGTTTTAACTTTTAAGTGTGTTTGCATAAAGGAAATAATAAAATTCCACTTACCCTAAAATTCCAGTCATTTGATTTTCCACTGCCAACCGACGACCATCGGAGATTCACAGCAGGCGACCATCGCCTCTCCCAAACGCGGCCGTGGACCTACAACCAGCGCCAATTTCAGCACTCGCTCCACCGCCTCTACAGATTACAATAAGTTTCATCCATATTTGTTTCTCCAACAGGTGCTTTTTTAAATATATATTTTTTGTTTTTTTATCAGCTTTTGTTTAATAAATTTGTGTCATATCTGTTTTATGTTCTCTCCAATAGCTATTATTCCCTTCGAAGCTTCATTTCCAGGTGTATATATTCGGGCTGGTGATTCTTGAAAAGTATATATTATGAACTTAAGTATGCTTACAACTCAGGTGGTATGGTAAGTTAGACGGGATAACATTGGACGAGATTAATAATACAAATAAGTTAAAACTTTGTCCGCTATTTGTACTTTATCCAGCACCAAATAAGGTGACAGTTAAAAGATTGAATTCCATCACTCCACATGATCTACAATTACACGAGAGATTGAAAGAAGTGAAAATCACTTATACAGCTCAATCTAAATGAAGTTTCGTTTATGTAAGTAAGAGATCTTGAGAATAATCTACAAAGTACAAATAAATCTTACTTAGAAAACTTTGCAGTTTGCAGTTTGCAGTATGCCAAAAACAAGCAAAAGGCAGAAAGGCATACTGGAATTTAGTAGTTATATACCTCATTAATTCACTCTTTTGCAGCTTTGTTCTTTAGTGTTTATATAATTGTATGTGCTATATATCATCACTTTTCAAGAGTTGGGGTCCTTTTTTGTCTACTCATTTTTTGATATTTCAATGTTGTAAGCTCGTAATCTCGTTGGCTTCTTTTGTCTACTTTTCTTTGACATCTTTTTCTTTTAAATTGGGGCTTTGAAATGTAAATAGAAATCATTCCATTGAAAATTAAATTGATTTTTATTTTGACAATTTGAAATTCTAAGGCTCTGAGTCCAGCATGAATGATGTTCATGAATGTTACTCTGTACCCAATATATGTTCTTGAGTAGCACTGCTTGATTCAATCAAATCACGTAAAAATTATAGCTTTATTGAACATTTGTTTGGACTTCGGTATTCCCCAAGTGAAAAATATAGAAAGGGGTAGCTATTTTGATTGACTTGAAATCTGACTATGTGGATGATTGTTGGTTTTCTGAAGTGTTGTTTGCAATAGATGGGCGGATAAGTGCAGTCAAGAGCCTTGTGAATGACAACAGAGGAGTTAAACTCATGCACGGCTCATGAAAGAGAAGGGAAGGGAGCCTTCTAACTTCTTCTAACTTTGAGGTACGGGCGCACACAACAAGGTGTGGCAACACCCATAGATTAAGAAACATTAACGTTGAAGTTCCCTTAAAAAATATATTTCTAGCTCCCCCTTGTTGTAAATTCCTTGAGCAAAAACCAAGAACACGAGGAGGTGAAAATGGATTTGGAGACCCTTGAGAAGAGACCTGGAGTTATCATGGTCGGATCCCCGAGCGTTGGTAAACGGACCCTACTTTCCCGTAAGTTTCTTACTCTCTAGATCGGTTTCTTCTTTCAATTTATTTGACGATTTTAACTCTCACGGATGTAATTACATAATCGATTTAAGTAAAGAAACACGACACATTTGAAGAATATGATTGTTGGGGCAGCTAGTTTTTAGCTGTTAGGTTGTTAGGATTTGTTTGAGTTAATGCTGTTAATATTCCCTATTAACCAGGGTAGTGCTTTAGGTTTGAATCTTTCATTAAGCCATATTCCACGTTCTTAGTTAGTGCTTAACGTGGGTTTTATTTGTATTTCTCTCTTTCTGTGTAAAGCTATATATAAGCCAACAAGTTGCTGTTATAATGTAGAAGGTATTCTCCTAGATATTGCAATTCTTGTGTGCTAAGATTTGTGTATTCAACAATTCTAGTATCAGAGCCATTCGTAGGCCTGATTGAGAGTTTGAGAGCTAAGAAACTGCAGATTTCTTAGAGTTTGAAAGTGAGTGAAACATGGCAACAGAGAGCAACTTTGTTCAGCCTGCCATACCAAGATTTGATGGACACTATGATCACTCGTCCATGCTTATGGAGAATTTTTTGAGATCGAAAGAGTACTTGAGTTTGGTGGAGATTGGGATACCTACATGAGCAGAGGACGTTGATCTTACTGAGGGTCAATGCAAGGCAATTGAAGATGCAAAACTGAAAGATCTAAAGGTGAAAAATTATTTATTCCAAGCTATTGACAGAACCATCATAGAGACGATTCTCAACAAAGAGAAAGTAAAGAGCATATGGGATTTAATGAAGCAGAAGTACCAGAGCTCTACAAAGGTGAAGCGAGCTCAATTGCAAGCACTTCGAAGGGAGTTTGAAGTGCTCCAAATGAAAGAAGAAGAGACAGTCGATGAATATTTTGCTCGGACTCTCACCATTGCAAACAAGATGAAGGCTCACAGTGAAAAAGGATGGAGGAGCTTGTGATCGTTGAGAAGATCCTGAGATCGATGACTCCTAAGTTTGATTACGTGGTGTGTTCCATTGAAGAATCCAATAATTTGACCACAACGACTATCGATGAACTGCAAAGCAGTTTTCTTGTTCATGAGCAAAGAATGCATGTACATAGAGGAGATGAGCAAGCCTTAAAGGTTACATATGAAGACAGAGCTGGTGCAAGAGGAAGAGGAAGAGGAAGAGGAAGAGGAAGGGGAAGGGGCAGACATTAGTTCAATAAAGTACTGGTGGAGTGTTACAAATGTCACAAATTAGGGCACTTTCAATATAAATGTCCTGATTAGGAGAAAGGTGCACATTATGCAGAGCTCGATGAAATAGAGGAGATGATGTTGATGGCACATATAGAGCTTAACACCGCCAAGAGGGAGGAAGCTTGGTTTCTTGATATCGGTTGTAGCAACCATATGAGTGGCAACAAGCAGTGGTTCGCTAACATTGATGAGCATTTTCGACAGTCTGTGAAGCTAGGTAACAATTCCAAAATGGCAGTGATGGATAGAGGCAACATAAGATTACATGTGAATGGAGTCACACAAATGATCACTGATGTTTTCTACATACCAGAGTTAAAGAATAACTTGCTTAACATCGGACAATTGCAAGAAAAGGGAGTTGCAATCTTGATCCAGAACGAAATATGTCAGATTTATCATCTAAGAAGAGGTTTGATTATGCAAACCAAGATGTCTGCTAACACAATGTTTGTGGTCCTTGCCACTATGTTACCTGAAGTCTCAACTTGTTTCCAGACTGTCTTTGAAGATAACACTCACTTGTAGCATTGTCGTTATGGTCACCTCAGTTTTAAGGGACTGAAAACTCTTCAGAATGGGAGAATGGTGAAGGGTTTGCCTGAGATCAAGACACCATCCAAGTTGTGCAAAAATTGCATGGTAGGCAAGCAGCACAGAAAGTCAATTCCAAAGAAAAGCATGTGGAGAGCCTCTCACAAACTTCAACTTGTACACTCAGACATTTGCGGATCTATCAAGCCTTTATCAAATAGTAGAAAAATGTACCTAATCAGCTTTATAGATGATTATAGTCGAAAAACCTGGGTGTATTTCTTGTCTGAAAAGTCTCAAGCTTTTGTTACATTTAAGAACTTTAAAAATCTTGTTGAAAAGGAAACAGGAGCCTACAACCAATGTCTACGTACAGATAGGGGAGGAGAATTCACTTCTCATGAATTTAATGCCTTTTGTAGCACTAATCGTATTAACAGGCAATTGACAGCAGCTTTCACTCCTCAGCAAAAAAGGGTGGCTGAAAAAAAATCGAACTATTAAGAACATGGTCCGAAGTATGTTGTCATAGAAACAAGTTCCAAAGATCTTTTGGCTTGAAGGAGTTAATTCGACAGTTCACATTCTTAACAGGAGCCCTACCTTTAAAGGATACGACCCCCGAAGAGGCATGGAGTGGAATCAAACCAGCTGTTCATTACTTTGAAGTTTTTGGATGCATTGCACATGTTCATATACCAGAAGCTAGGAGGAAGAAGTTGGATGACAAGAGCTTCAAGTGTGTGATGTTTGGGATGAGTGAAGAATTTAAAGCATACAGGCTTTACGATCCTATAGCTGAACGCATTGTAGTTAGTAGAGATGTCATCTTTGAAAAAGATGAAAGCTGGAATTGGGGGAGAAGTGCTGAAAAGGTGAGACTTGATGTATTGGATTGGAGTGACAATGATGAAGAATGAAGTGAACCTGATCAAAGGGATGAAGAAAATGAGGAGCATGTCAATATAGAAGAAGAAGGAATAGTTAGTTCCTTCCCAAATCAGTCATTAGAAGAAAATCAAGAAGGGAGGACAAGAACACAACCTGTGTGGATGCAAGATTATGTGAGTGGAGAGGGATTATCTGAGGATGAAGAGATACACAACCTTATTATGTTTACCACTGCGTCTGATCCGACTACATTTGAAGAAGCCTTCAAAAGTGCTAAGTGGAGGGCTGCAATGGATCAAGAAATGGAAGCAATTAAAAAAAATGGCACTTGGGAATTAATAGACTTACCAGTTGGAGCAAAAACAATTGGAGTGAAGTGGGTTTTTAAGACTAAGCTAAATGAAAGTGGTGAAATTGATAAGCACAAAGTCCGACTTGTGGCAAAAGGGTATGCTCAGCAATATGAGACTGATTACACCGAAGTATTTGCTCTAGTGGCTAGGTGGGATACCATTCGAATGGTAATTGCTTTTGCTACTCAAAAGGGCTGGAATATATATCAGCTAGATGTGAAGAGTGCGTTTTTACATGGGGAGTTGAGTCAGACAGTCTTTGTTGATCAACCACAGGGTTATGTGAAGAAAGGTGATGAATCGAAGGTTTACAAGTTAAAGAAAGCTTTGTACGGCCTCAAACAGGCTCCACGAGCATGGTACAGCCGCATTGAAGCTTATTTTATCAAGGAAAAGTTCGAAAGATGTCCTCATGAGCACACTTTGTTTGTGAAGTCAGGTGAAGGAGGTAATATTTTCATTGTTAGTTTATACGTTGACGATTTTATATTTACTGGTAGTGATTAATGTATGTTTAAGGAATTCAAGAAGTCTATGAAGCACGAATTCGATATGACTAATCTTGGAAGAATGCGTTACTTTCTTGGAGTTGAGGTTGTTCAAAATAAAGATGGTATTTACATTTGCCAAAAGAAGTATGCAAATGAGATATTAGAAAGATTTGGAATGGAAAAGAGCAATTCAGTAAGAAATCCTATTGTTCTTGGGTTCAAATTAGTGAAAAATGAAAGTGTGGAGTGGATGCCACCATGTACGAGCAGATAGTTGGTTGCTTAATGTATTTGACTGCAACGAGACCTGATCTTATGTATGTGGTAAGCTTGATTAGTAGGTTCATGGGAAGTCCAACTGAGTTACATATGCAAGCAACTAAAAGAGTACTTAGGTATCTTAAGGGCACGTTCAATTTGGGTGTTCAATACAAGAGAAATGGTAGTAAGAAGCTTGTGGCATACACTAATAGTGATTATGCAGGTGATATGAACGATCGAAAAAGTACATCAGGGTACGTTTTTATGCTTAGCGCAAGAGCAGTGTCATGGTCCTCTAAAAAGCAGTCTGTGGTCACTTTGTCTACCACTGAAGCTGAGTTTATTGCTGCGGCTTCTTGTGCTTGTCAAGGGGTGTAGATGTGCAGGATTCTTGAAAGTCTTGATCATGCACAAAGTGGGAGCAACACTGTGTTCTGCGATAACAGCTCAACCATAAAGCTTTCAAAAAAACCCTGTAATGCATGGACGAAGTAAACATATCGATGTGCGCTTTCACTTTCTTCGTGATCTTACAAAAGATGGAACTGTGGAGCTAGTTGCAGGATTAGATTTGCAGATGTCATGACGAAGCCACTCAAGCTTGAGGTGTTCGAGAGACTTCGGGAACAACTTAGGATATGTTTGGTGCCAGATATAAATTGAATGCAAAGTGCAAACATTTTAAGGAAGGATATGTTGGGGTAGCTAGTTTTTAGCTGTTAGGTTGTTAGGATTTGTTTGAGTTAATGCTGTTAATAATCCCTATTAACTAGGGTAGTGCTTTAGGTTTGAATCTTTCATTAAGCCATATTCCACGTTCTTAGTTAGTGCTTAACGTGGGTTTTATTTGTATTTCTCTCTTTCTGTGTAAGGCTATATATAAGCCAACAAGTTGCTATTATAATGTAGAAGATATTCTCCCAGATATTGCAATTCTTGTGTGCTAAGATTTGTGTTTTCAACAATGATACCCATTGGTAATTGGGTTTCTTCGTTAACGGATAATTACAATCAGTGAATTCGATGAAAATCGTTAAAAAGGATTTTGGATAATTTGAATGAACAGAGAAGTAGAGACAACGGCGGGGAGAAAAGAATATGATGATCCGACATAGAGTGCATTGAAGCAGGAAAATATGTGAAGAAATGTGTCGATTTTAGGCCCGAAGCATAGACGAATTCTTCCTGAAATTGTTAATGAGAACAGATAAAAGTTTAAAGATTAGTGCATTAGCTCTGGAGAACTTGGAGACCTTGGGGTCAAGTGTCAACCGGAGGAAATTCGATATGCTTTGTTGGTAAAAGGCATTTCAATTAATGAAAACTATTTATATAATCTAGGCACTGAAAGTGTCGAAGACTTCTCTACATCTCCTCAACATTCAATTATGTACTTTTTCAGAATCTTGAATCTGGAAACTTTAACACTTGTCAAAAGAGGTGCTGGAGGGTGCTCTGAAAATGACTCCTTGTCGATCGAGTCTGGGAACTAAGTAAAAGTATAAGACAAGAGAAATGTATAAAATGCTCGAAAGTTTTCTGAATGTCCATATTTATTTGGACTGTCCTTTATATGTTGAGTGCTCGTGAGCATTGGTTAAGTAAGGTGTGAGGTTTTCTATGGATTGGGAGTTTGCAGTCATAACATTTGCCACTCTGCGTGATGAGCTGGCTGGTGATTGGTATGTGGGTTTGTTGTGAGGCATCTGGATTTGTTCTGGTGTTAATTGTTTGTAGATGGCCCGGGCAACAGGCCTGATGGGTGAATAATGGTCTGATGGTGATAACTCGCAAGTCAGAGCACAGTTATATTTGTGTTTAAGGAAAAACAATTAAAGAACTAGAGCTGATATTTTTGAAATTTTTGTATCATGAATCTTTTATGGCAATTTTTGTTTGATTGAATTATTTTCCACATCTTGACCCAACTGGGGTGGGGTGGGGGGGGGGTCGGAATATCTCTGGGTAATGTTTGAAGGACTTGTCTGGCAAAGTGTCATTCGTTTAGAATTTCTTTCTTCTTGTTTCCTGGGTTCTTTAGATATGATTGTTCTCTATCAAAGGAACAAAATGAAAAGTGGGAGGGCAAGCAAGAGCAGATTGATCTTTATCTGGCTCTTTCTCTCAGCAATTGGGACCTTGTTTATCCAAAAAAAAAAAAAATGAATTAGAAGAGTTACAGTTCGATGAAGATATGTTCCATATCATTATTACTAAATGTGGACTTGTTTCCTCTTATTGTTTGTGTCTTTTTCTTGTTGCATCTATCCTTGTTTGTGATGACATTATCTTTTAAGCTTAGCGTGAAACCTGCTGGCTTGCAGAGTGATGAGTTACCAAAACGTATGAAATGTTTGATGTAATGTCACTGTTATATTTTGAAATGCCATATCCTAATTTTGGTTCACTCGAAAAGTATATATCACGCACTTGGTTCCGTGCTTTAGCAGTGATGAATTTGTAGCTCTGCTTCTGTAGAATTGTGGGTTACATTTTTGATCTAGCACACAGGCTACTCATTTAAAAGATGTTACACACAGGATTATTTCCTGTGGATTTTGAAGATGCACCCAATCCTTCATCCAACTCACCCGAGTTACTTGCCTATGGGTAAGTTCCAAGCAGCAAAGTACACACGAAGTATCCAATAAATGATAATTAGCTCCTCTCTTTAAGAAGTTTGGACCTGGTTTCTTAAACAGGTGGACAATCAACACAAAGTATTATACAGCTGATCTTTCAGTTTGGATGGCTCATCTTCACGACGAGTTCTCTATCAAGAGCCTGCCAATGGTTGATAAGCTATCTGCCTTGGTGATGGTGTTCGATGTTAGTGATGTAAGCCTCGTCCTTTTGCTTCCTCTCTTGTGCAGATTTATGGCAAAACTTCTCTCTCTTTTCTGCAACTGTTTCTTTAATGCACAAGATGTTGTCCTACTGTAACATTGAGCGCAGTTACATGTCTTCTTTGGTGCCATTGTCTGCAGCTCTCTTCTTTCGCTGCTCTTAAAGATTGGGTGAAGCAAACTGATATTCAGAAATTTGATATACTTCTATGTATTGGTAACAAAGTGGATCTTCTTCCTCATCATCCAGCTCACGCTGAATACAGGAGATGCCTGCTGAAGCGTGAAGAATCCTGTGGTAGTTCTCGTTCAGACTTGGCTGACTATGGGATTTCTGAAACCGAAGGAAGTAGTTTATTGGGAGATGAAGAACCATCACCAGAGATTACGAAGTCTTGCTTGCAATGGTGCATTGAACACGGCATTGAATACATTGAAGCGTGTGCATCTAATGCTGATTTTGACAAATGTAAGACCATAGTACTATGCTTGCTCTGCAATCTGGCTATGTGTCACAACTGTTCTTCTCCTCTATCTCTGTAAACTTGATTTGCAACTTGAGTAATTTGGTGCATCTTTCCCTCCCTATTTCAAAACCCTGTTCTTTTTTATATTTTTAATCTTTAGATAGTGTTGCATTTTGATATATGCAGTGTTACGTATGCTTGCAATGAGTGCATCTCTGTCACTCTTCTATTCTCAGTTTTAAAATATTATATTGGCATATCTGTATACACACATATTTACAATTTGAATTTTTTCAAAGTGCGTGTTAGCTGAAATGGAAATCTTTCTATCTATCTTATGCACTTCTGCTAGGGACAGTTAAGGTTTTGTTCATAACTTGCAGGTCTGTCTGTAGATGGCGATTCACAGGGTGTTGAACGACTTTATGGGGCTCTCTCTGCTCACATGTGGCCTGGAATGTCCTTGAAGTCTGGAGATAAGATAACTGAACCTTCATTACCTGAACAAGAAGGTTTTACAAACTGCCCTTGTCATGGTCATGCATTAAATTGTTATTTATGTCAATGGTTAAAGGTATTCCAACAACTTTTTTGTCAGACTTATCAGAAGAAGAATCGGAGTATGAACTTGAATACGAAGTCTTATCTTCTGGTTCTGCAGAACCATGGGATGACACAAATGGATGGATGTCTGCAGATGGTCCTGTTTCAACCACGGGGACTGGGAAACCATCTGCAAGCGATCTCGACACAAAGAATTTTGATTGCAAAGGTGAAGTCAGATCTGTTGGAGAAGAGCACTGGCCTTCAACATCAGCATCTCAGCTGCAGGAAGAGGTTGACAGGGATGAAACACCCGAGGCACATGAAGCTGACCAAACATCGGAGCCTGATGAGGGTAAGACTTATGATTTTGAGGATCTGGAAATGTTGATGTCTGAGATTGGTAACATGCGCAGCAGTTTGAGGTTAATGCCTGATTTCCAGAGGAAGGAAACCGCCGCAAAACTGGCCATGAAAATGGCTGCAATGTTTGGGGATAGCAGTGGAGGTGAAGAGGGATTTGATTGATAAGAGTAAATTGTATTGCGCACTAAAATGAGCTTTGCTATCTTACCCTAGAATTGTCGATCAACTTCAAGGAGAGTACAATCAGCTCAGATATGTAATCGAGGTGAATTGGATAGCCTCAATATTCTACACTCTTCCAAGTTCAATAGAAGATCCGTAAAAAATAAGTTTCACGTCAGTAACTCAGGGGAGATCTCGTAATTATATATATTTTCTGTTGACAAAATTCAAAATAAATGCATGTAACCTACCTATTTGAGGTAGGACTTCCTAGACTTTCTTATGATCAGCCATATATTCCCAGGTTTTTTAAGGGCTTCATGTATAACATACTCTAATTTGATGAATAAGGTATTTGTGATAAAAATGTCATGCAACGGTACTTTGAGGCCAAACAGTGAATACTGGTAGTTTTTGGTCAAAATTTTTTATTTCTCTGATTAAGGATGAAGCTCCCCGTTACTTGTTAGTAGGAAAATTTGCTTTGTATAAGTGGTGTTCGATTACTCTTGATTAGTTTTAGTGGTGGTGTCGTGATAATGGAAACAGGTAATTTCGACTATCATATATGAAACTCTTGGACAAGTCAAAAGTACAACCGCATAAGAGAGGTTAAAAAAGCTTTGTTGTGATTTTTTCCCTCCAATCCAAGTTGAGGTCACTTGTCTTGGAACGAATGAGATTTAAGTAATAAGGACATATTTAGTGTGTTAGAGTGAACAAAATTTATTGCCATGCCAAGGTCATGTATGAAATGTAGTGATTACTTCTTGAAATCACACTTTTTTTGACACTATACATGGCCATGACATGTAGTAGGTGCGTACAAGCAAGAAATTTGGCAGACGGGGACTCAAAATTCGTTGAGTGGTGATGTCAGTTTAGATAATGATAATGAAGAGACCTTTATGGAGAACTAAAAATCACATACCTCCTCAATGAGACTTCTATAACATCCCATGATGTTCGGACATTTTTTTATGAAAAACCAAACTACTTATCTTCTTAATGTGAATAATTTTGATTACACCTTAAAACTGGATTCCTGCCCGGTACCACAATGACTAAGATTAGGACTCGTGAATGTGATCGGATAACAATAATCTTGTGTAGTCGAGTATCATCGTGGACATGCACTTCACATCTTTACAATGACGGTAAACATTCAGATCAACAACTGGTTTTATTTTATCTTAATTCTCCGTCCGGATGCTAAAACTTCTTTTTTATTAATCATAACCAGCAATTATCCGTTCTATGAATCACTCATTAATCATAATATCTACAAAGAACATTGCATCTACTCAAAGGATTATATTGAACTGGCTGAATTGGATATGTGGTTGTCCCACATGTCTAATAAAAACCAATGTATGCAGTTATTGTGAGAGTTTTGAAGATTTTAATTCAATATCATTGTAGCGTGTAAATATATGTTCGGCCACGTGTCTATCGGACTTATCTTTATATCGCATATAAATAATTTTTATAATAGAGTGACAACGAGACTTCATCTTTAGTCTTTTGTACACGGTACACCTAAAAACTTAAGCTGTTAGAAAGAGGACGTGTATTTATTTAAATTTTTCATTCAAAATTAACTACTTGTTTACAATTAAACTACGAGATAACAATTTGAGAAAAAGATTCCAAGAAATAGTATAACAAAGATTGATTTGTTTATTGAATATGTTAAACAATACAATTCACTTGTCCAAGTCAAGACAGTTATGTCAAACCAACTCATAAAAAATTTCCAATGAAAGAATAAGGTCCAACTGCATGTACCAACCCATCACTAGGCCTATATAAACAAGAACATGCAGCTATAACATACCATAATAACCAAGAAAAAATGAAGCCCTTCTTCTCCTCCTCCTCCTCCTCCATTTTTCCCTTGCTCTTCCTTACCTTCTTGATTGCGTCCCAGAGCGCGAAAGCCCAGAACTCGATTTACAAAACTTGCAAAACTTTTGCACAAAATGATCCAAACGTCAACTACAATTTCTGCACAACATCCCTTCAGGTATATCCTGACAGCCAAAATGCCACTTTAAAAGAACTTGGGATGATTTCAATCAGATTAATACAAAACAACATGACAGATACGCGGTTTTACATCAAAAATTTGATCAAGAACAAGAAATGGGATTCGTACACGAAGCAATGTTTGAGTGATTGCTTTGAACTTTTCTCAGATGCAATCCCTTCTGTTAAAAAGGCCAGGAAATATTACAACAAAAAGCTCTACGGTGATGCTGATGTACAGTTAAGCGCGGTTATGGATGATGCCACGACGTGTGAAGATGGATTTAATGAGAGAGGAGTGGTTTCTCCATTGACAAAGAGAACTGGTGATGCTTTTCAGCTCTCTGCAATAGCACTATCTGCTGTATATATACTTCAGACAGGATCAAACTGATCCAGGACTTGTTCTGTTCATCAGATTTTGATTATCATATTTTATATTTAGGGTTTAATGTATAACGAATAAAAATATTTAGGGTTTAATGTATACAAGTGTAGTGCATCCAGTGCTACAAGCTGTAAGAATCTCTTCTGAGTTAGAAACATTCTGAAGCTTGAAATTAGAAATATGTAATCCATGCAACAGTCGTGTATATTTTTTGAGAAGCAATTTCAATGGGAGAATTACTTCTGCTTTTATCTTAAGAATTCATTTTAAAACTAATTAAACACTGAGCTTCGGGTGTAAGCGATGAAAGACGGTCTTCCCGAGTGACAACCTGTCTCAAACCTCTCGCTCTTGCTCCCAACTATTTTTTACACTGAATTGGACAGACGTGAACATGATCTAGTAACATGTAAAACTTATCTATAGTGACACTAAATCCCATCTAGTCAATCATACCAAACATACCTAAATGATTTAGACAAACTCAAGCCCATACACCAAATCACCATACAATTTGGCTGGTTGCTTCCTCACCACAAATTATACATAGTGTAATTATATCAGCAGACTATCTCAATAAGATATTTTTTAGGAGGGATCTACCTCTTTTTTTTTCAAATCTCATAAAAACTAAATTTGGGTTTTTCAATTTTGGGACATTTATTTTTGAGGCGGAAAACAAACAAACGAACAAACGAACAACACAAACATAGTGGATGATAAAAGATATTAATTTCACGGCCAAAGAATAAAGATAGATTTTCCAGTTGTGTTAGACTCGGACAGTTTCTCAAAATGTCATTAGCCCTACCACTAAAGGCATGTGGGTTTAGGCAAATCACTTTCCGAGGATACAATGAAGCTCAACCCTTATTATTTACTTAATCGTGTCTTGCACTTGTGAAAGTAAGTCCAAGAAAGTCCAAGAATGCTGGAAGAAATTTCGTTCAATTGTTATGAAGAAATTAGAAGTTGGACCGAAAAATTCCACAGAACCTAACCAGCCATTGGATGGTTATGGATATACTCAATTGCAAGATGGCACGAGTCGATTTTATCAGCTTCCTGGTCAGGAATTTCGAGCTTAAACTCTTCCTCAATAGCCATCACAATCTCCACAATGTCCAAGCTATCTAATCCAAGATCCTTTTGAAAATGAACATCAGGAGTCACCTGCAGGCAATTGCACGAGGAAAAGTGAATTTCTGTTGTTCATGGCTGGTACTATATGATTAGAATGATAAATATGAAATGCATAACTTATATCTAACGTAAATAATGGAGGAGGAATGATCTCCTAAGCACCGGTGTTTAACTTATGCTAAGCACCGATGACATGCCATGTCTATTTAATGGATAATAGTGGATCTCACATATTCAATGTATAAATGAAATATACATTAAATAGACATGTCATGTCACCGGTGCTTAGGAGATCATTTCTCAATAATGGAGATATTAATCAATCATCATAATTTAAAATAAGGTTTCCAAAAATAAACACAGCTAACACAATGGTAAGGCAGTTATAGAATGAGAACTGTATGCACAAGTTAAAAATCACAGTGGGTTCTCTAATAAAATCCTCACCTTAAAGCATTGGTTATCGTCTTTATGAAGAAATAGAGAGATCTAGTTAAAAAAGAAAAAGAAATAAGAAAAATACAAGGGCTTTCAAGTTCAATTATTCATATTAATTATGACAATCCGACAATCCAAGGCAATGGCCTTTTCAGTGAAATAATGTGGTTACTTTCTTGTTCCCTTTTTCTTCCCCTTCCCTTCCTAGGGATACAATGCTGACTAACATCACAGAAAACACTGCACAACACAAAAATAATCCCAATAATCTTTGTTGTAGCCAAGTAATATTAGAAGTCGCTCACTAGCAACAGATAACGCAATACTCATCCACAGTATGGTTTAGAATAATGGAAGTTGATGGGACTTGTAAGCATTTCTCGAGTCTTATGGAAGTTGAGATCTTCATTTGAAGAGGTGTATATAACACCTCTTCAACTCTTACCGCAACAATTGTGTCAAATTGAACGGAGCTATTACTTCAACGAGAGGGAAATTTTTCTTTTTTATAAATTATTCTTAAATATATGTGCATAGGTGCATCTGAACTATATGCAGTAGAAGTGACAGAGGCAGGTGAATGAGGAGCAGGTAGGGCTGGCCCCCAACAAAACATTTAAAAATCTTGGCTCTTCCACTCATAACCGGGTTAATAAGATAAATTGTACTCATACAATACCACAATACATTTCATTCGCGTACAACAGGGAAAAATAAGACCTTTCAATTGAAAGATGAGATTGAATAAGCATGCAACTTTTGAGACGATCCATTATACCATAGGTTGGGGTTGGTCTTTATGAGCTTCAGGTTGAAAACAAGTCAGCATGTCTAAAACATTTTCAATCAAGTCATGTTTCTCTAGAGAACTAGTGCAACATGTATGACACATACAACCTGGTTAAGTAACCAGCTCATTCGCAATAACCCACCAGCATGAATAACTAGGAAATTCATACATCTCATTTAATTTAAAATGGAATTAACAGTTTTTTAGCATGAAGAACAAAATTGTCTAATTTTATTCCAATGAAAAGACAAAATTACATGGATTGAAGGCTGTCTTTTGAGTTGGTGGGTTGACCGGTTATGAGTCAATCCAAAGTTAAACAAGTTACGTGGGCAACTTTTTAGTGGTTGGGTAATGGGAAGGTTGAGTACATGTTAAAGAAGATTCACTAATTTAGACAGGACAAAGTTCTGGTTGGCAAATAGATATGGATACTAATATCTCAATCAAATGTGAATCACCGCCACCACATTAAGACTTTAATTTAAGTATAAGCTAGTGAACACACACACACAAAAAGAAAAAAGAAAAAAGAAAAAACAAATAAATATATGTGCATCACAGACACAAGATTGTCTCCCACAATGAACTTATACCTAAATAAGCAACAAAGCATTTTTTATGAAGTACACGAAACATATTCACCTAAGTGGACACAAGAAAGAAATGTTTACAGCAACTAGACACAACATCGCGTCTCACAATGAACTAATGTTAAATAAGGGAGCTTGTGAACGCCTAAACCAGTCATGCTATAGAATTACCAGGTAACTTGTCCACAAGAAAATCACATATTTACACGGGGAAAGATTTTCATTCACCTTCCAAAACAGCAAGATAGAATTCATACAAGCATTCCAGTCACCTTTGTTGTTTTTTACTTGGTCTAGAACCCCGTAACTCCCAACTGATCTATTAAGCAAGTACAAAAAATGATGCATTCCAGTCATCTTAGTTGTTTTTTACTTGGTCTAGCACCCCATAACTCCCAATTGATCTATTAAGCACGTACGCCAAATGATGTCATAACTTACTAAAGTACAATCTTAGACAACTTTCCAACCCATCAATATAATGGAAGCACGAATTATGCAATGAATTTGGCCTATGATTTTAAATTTTTGGGAATCATTCCAAGAAGTGCTTAATAATGGAAAACCTTCCAATCAAAACCCTCAAATCAAAAGCAACCAAAAATGATGGAATAGATTAGATGCTTAAAACATGATTTATTTGTTAGAATATATGTCCTACCAAAGGAAAAAATTACTATTGAGAGTTGTGTTTTTTCTGTAGGAAACTTGGGAAGAAAATGGAAAGGCAAGTTGTAGCAGGTAATCTTATCCATTTATTTCTGAGTTTGATAATCATTGAGAAAGAATAAACATACTTAAACTATTCCCCACAAAACACATTCAACACCCGATGCATAATTTCACATAATAATATGTTCTAAAGCAGCAGTTCTAACAAACTCTCTCTCTCTCTCTCTCTCTCTCTCTCTCTCACACACACACACACACACACACACACACACACACATGTTAGTCCATAAAATATTTTTAGACCAAACAGAAAATCTAATGCAGGACTCCAGAAACTTGAAGTCAAAAACAAAAGTGAAGAAAAATTAAAAACAAAATTAGTAGTCTTAACTTAATGGTACTGTACAAAAAAATGTAGGAATTTGAGTCTACAAACTTTCTCTTCATAATTTTTTTGGTGCCACAAAATGGTTATTCCACTTTAATCAAGTCATCCGTGCAACTCAATGCATAATATTTTTCATTTAGCGTCCTTCTACATTAGCATCACTTCTTCCTAATTTCTTTCAATACCTCCTAATTGTAACCCCCAAATTCATTTTGCAACCAAAAATCATACAAAATCAACATTTTTGATAGAACTGAACTCGTTTCGTAAAAACACAGCAATCTTGTTATCAATACATAATAATACAATAAATGTAGCCAGAAATGGAAGAAGTAGAAATTTCTCAGAGCATATGTTCTAAAAAATAAATAAAAAGGGGAAGGTGAAGTGAGAACACATAAACTGGCCTTGGAGGGGTCGACTTTGGGGAAGCTCTTGACAACGTCGAGCACTCGGCTGATGACTTCTTGCTTATCGAGGTGATCGTCGCCGTGAGATGACATTGATCGGACGGCGATCAGGTTGGATCCGTTCAAGGTTAGGGCCCTAGAAATCGGGACCCGTATGTGGCGTAGTATACTCGATTTAATCGCAGACGCCATTTCACCGGGAAAACGTTGAGTGCTCAGTGGCCTCTTCTCTTCCTCTCTGTGAACATGGGGTATGAAATACAAATTCAGTAGGGAAGCACCAGTTTTAATTGGTGGTACTTTGCATAAAAAATAAATAAATAAACTACTATACCGCTTTTATTTTTTGCGGTGGAATCCGATAGTAAATGATTTTAATGAATTGAGAAGTTGAAAAGAATGAGAGAGAGTAAGAGTTTTGTTTGAGCGGAGATTGATTTTGATGGATATGGAGAAGAATATGGAGAAATTGAAGAATTGAGAGAGATATGTGTTTTGGTTTGAAAGGATGAAGACGTACTGACAGACAAAGAAGTACTTTTTTTGTGCTTGTAGCAGAGTAAACCTCCCTACGGTCGGTGATAAAAACAAAATTTTGATTTTAGAGTGTAAGCAATTGTTGGAGTTAAATGTTTCAATAACTAGTGTACCGCTTTTTTACGGTGAGATCTGATCGTAAACTCTATTATGATGATGGATTGAGATGGTGAACAGATTTTGGAGGTGATCAGGGATGTCATCAGGAGATGGATTTTAGGGGAGAAATTAAAGATGTAGTGACACATGGACATTTAAGTATTTTTTTCTTCACGTAGCGAAAAAACTCCATATGGTCGTGATCATTCAACTTTTAGTTGCATTTTTTATAGTTCACAACTTTCAAAAGTTGTTGCGTACTCATTGAACTTTGGACCTCTGTTAATCACTTATCATGATTCTGTAACTGCCAATTGAAAGAAGCATACACATAGCTGACGGAATGCCCACGTGGCACGAGTTAAATATTTCAATAATTACTAAACTTTTAATCGCATATTCAATCACTCACTAAACTTTCAAATGTTGTTGCGTGCTCACTGAACTTTAGAAAGTTATGCTTCGTTAATCATTGCTCACGATTTCGTATACCAATAGACGGGAGCGCACACGTGGCTAATAGAATGCCCACGTGGCACACATTTGAGGTTAAATTCTGCCATCCAATTGAAACTGTCAATCCATGTCATCAAAACGTTTTTTTTTTTATAACTACGATTTATACATGAGAAACGTATATTCTTTTTCCAAATTGAAATCCTTCAAATTCTAGTCTTCCAAATTAATTCTCTAACCCCCAACTCATTTTCTCATATGACAAAACAACAATGCTACCCCAAACTAGCCTAATCGAGGATCACCACTCCGTTTAGAAATTAACTTCATCATCAGATATATAATCATTTAGTAATTCTTCAAAACATGGATACCCTAAGTCATCCACTTCATTGTCAACCTCTCTGGCCCCTTCAAGTACTCTATCTTCAATTCATGTTTCAATGCCTTATGTGACATTTTGCTCATACAATAAATCATCATCATCCTCAGATTCATTCTCAAAATCAATGAAGTATGAATCGTCTTCCAAATCTAGCAGTACAAATAAAAGAAAAGACAGTTAGTTGCTAAAAGAGATCTCATATGGCCAAAATACATATTTTTCGAGTGAAATACATGTTCTAACATACGGTATTCATCATAAAAAAATAAAAATATATACTTTTCACGTTTAGGGCTAGGTTTCTCAGAGAAGAACTCCAGGTAGATTTTTGAGTATATAATACGACAAAAAAACTAATAGACTTTGACCTTACTTCCATGTGGTCCCTCCATGTACGGCATTATTGATTCCTAAATGGAATAGTGTCTTTGATTAGGCTGTTTTGTGGGGGTAGCATTGTCATTTTGTTGTGGGTGATAAGGAGTTAGGGTTGAGAATCGAATTTAGAAGAATTAAACTTGGGGGGAATGCACTTCTAGAGATTTTAATTGGGAAAAACATATACGTTTCTAATGTATAAATCATATTTTGAAAAAATGCTTTGATGACATGGATGGACACCTTCAATTGGTTGGCAGTATTTAACCTCAAATGTGTGCCACATAGGCGTTTCGTCTGTAACTTGTGCACTTTCGTCCATTGGTATACGAAATCGTGGAGAGTGATTAATGAAGCGTAACTTTCTAAAGTTCAATGAAAATATATCAACATTTGAAAGTTTAATGAATGATTAAAGGCACAATTAAAAGTTCAATGATTACTGATTAGTGAAACATTTAACTTGTGCCACGTAAGCATTCCGCCAGCCACGTGTGTGTTTCTGTCAATTGACAATTACAGAATCTTGAGAAATGATTTGAGCATAACTTTTCAAAGTTCAGTGAGTATGCAACAATATTTGAAAGTTCATTGAGTCATCGAAGACGCAACTAAAAATTTAGTGATTATTGAAACACTCAACTCCAATTGTTATTTTGATAAGTACCGAAAAATAGTTTTTAAATTCTCATTATCAATAATTAAAATATCGATTTTATTAATTAAGCATTGTTGACCTATGGTTAACTCTAATCTTACTGTTTTGATCATAACAAACAAGTTAATCTTGTTTTACTAATAATTGGTTTAAAGTAATATTCAAAACATTCAAATCAATCATCGTCAAAATATCAAAATCAATACTATATCACAAGTCGAACTCTCAAATAAGTCAAAATCAAAATCAATCATCCAAGACAAGAGTTCAAGAGTTCAATATTCAAATTTCAAGAAAGATCAAATATTAGATTTTTAGATCAAATATAAAAGTACTGATTCTTTGATCTTTAGCAATAAATAAAAGCTCAAAAATAATTTTATGCACCAAAAACTTTGTTAATATCACTTGCATAAAATATTTTGAACAATTTTTTTAAGGCACAGAATCTAGTCAACCGAAATTCAATTTGGTCAACCGAATTCTCTAAACTGGTCGACCTGTTCATATATAGGCCGATCGATTAGACTTTAATTTCCAAAAAATATGACCGTTCTGATTCTTACTATTCCAACGGCTATTTTTGGTCATCCGAACTTCTATAGGTCGACCTATTCGTCATCCGACTTGACAGCAAGTTCTGAAAATTGTTCTCTATAAATTGCCATTCATTCATTATCATTATAGACATTCAAATAGCATAAAGAGAGAGAATTATCATGAGAAAAATCATTCAAACTTTCATTGCATTTACATCTTCTAAATCATTCATTGAAAAACTTTGATTAATTAAATCAAACTTTTGAATCATCATCTTTATCAAAGTTTCTTTATAACACTTGAACTTTTGATCTATTGCTAATTATTGAAGTGCTAGTCTCCTTTGGTACTAAACTTGTATCTATCATTTATCTAGCCGTAAGAAGAATGCTTGGTATAAATAACTTACTTCTTGGTCTTCGACCATTTTCAATAGGACCAAGATTGTCCATTGATTTATTTATTCCATCAAGAGAGAAATATTATTTTAAATCAACTTCTTCATATCTTTGGGTCATATTAATGTCTCGTAAAGTTTATTATTGTATAAGGATCGGTGTTCTTTGTTTGTAAGTCACCGAAAAAGTTGTAAGGGTTTTGATTGCACCATAAGTCAATCAATATAGTGGAAATGACGTGCTCGTAACGGAGAGCTTGATAACGGGGGACGTAGATCATTGATTTGGATCAAATCTCCATAAACATATCGTTTGCACTATCTCTCTCTCTACTATTTTATTTATTTACATCGTATTACTTGATTAATCTACATCTATTAAGTTTCTTAATTTGAGATTATTTTTCGAAAAAGTTTGTAAAAATCAATTCACCTCCCTTTTAAGTTAGTTATTCTCGAGTTATCAAGCTCTTCAAGTAAAAAGGTGATACATTCGAGAAGGTACATTCCATAACTTGGAGATTGTTCAACTAAGAGAGTTATCACTTGGACTTTTCACTAGCTAACTATGTTCTTCGGTGTGGACTTCATATTAGAATAATCTATTTTCTCTAGAAGATCCCTGCTATCGCTTCGCTAGCCAACGTCCTTAAAAAACAAAGAATAATGGAATAAATACCTTTCGGATATATTTCGTATCTCTTAGAGTTTGATTAAGTCGAAGTCCCTCCGAAGCCCTTAAAAACGTAGGGGATTGCATTCGTAAAACATTTTGCAACAATATGAAAAGATCATATTTGGTAAAGATTTTTATAAATTATAAGTAGTAGATCTTACTACGTGTGTGGATAAAAGTTGTAGGTTTTACGAAATGTGTAGAAAAAAATAATGTTTGATCAACTTATAAATACTTAGAGCATCTCCAATGCATTTTATCTATTGAAGCATACGTGACAAGTAAAATAGACGGACTTTCAGTCCATGTGACACTACTTCTATTGAATAGACGGTCAAATTAAAAATTCATCTCTAATAGATTCCTTCTAAAATTAATATTACTGCTTATGTTGCATTAATTTTTTTTTTAAATTGATAGGTCTTTAATTTTTATTTCTCTTGTCTGACTTTTTTTAAAAAATAAAATGTTGAGTTGAATTTAAATTTGTTGAGTAATTTCGTCTAAAGTCCGTTTAAATTCAGACAGATTTCTAGACGAACTCTAATTTTTGGTGTGCCACATCAATTAGACGGAGTCTTCGTCAACATGTATTAGAGATGATTTTTTATAACCCCGTCTACCCGTGGTTATGCGGTACGCTTAAAAAATAATAAACGAAGTGCATTGGAGATGTTCTTATAAGCAATAACGAACATATTCTAAACATATGTTTGGAAATACTTAAATTGTAATTATTAAATTGATCAAACATATTTTTTATTTACACATTTTATAGGACCCACAACTTATAATCTACTTTTTATCTACACATTTACCTACACTTATAATATAACTACTTAAAAAATAATTTCAACACTACAAAAAATATACTAAAATAAGAAAGAATAGAAGACAAAAAGTGCGATTTAGAACTATGGAATAATATGGTGTTAAATGTTTCAATAATCACTGGATTTTTAGTCGCGTATTCGATCACTCATTGAACTTTCAAATGTTACTGTCTACTCACTGAACTTTGAAAAATTACGCTCCGTTAATCACTTCTCACAATTCCGTAATTACCAATTGACGGAGATATACACGTAGCTCGCAGAATACCCACATGGTTGACAGAATATCTATGTGACAAGAATTAAATGTTTCAATAATCATTGAACTTTTATTCGCGTATACGATCTCTCCACTTCCAACCACTTCAAAGCCATTTCATTTTGTTTCCGTTAGGCAAGCGTGAGCCATGAGATTCGTGTGGAACAATCCTCTGCATCACCACATTCTGCAATAAACAAAATAATGAGCTAGAAGGGTCTTGTACACTTTGAAATCAAACAATTTATCTCACGATGAAGGGTAATAGTGTGTGAAAAGAATAACAACGTACAACTGATATCCGTGACAGAAATCTTTATATCGTAGAAAATCCGAACCCTCCTAAGTTTCCATCTCAACGAAGAAACGGCGACGTATAAGAATCCTCTGAGTTCAAAGTTCAAACACACACGCGGTCGATATCCTACGTATTCCGCCGGATCGATTTCTCCGTCAAAAATCGGATCATTTTCCGGCGAGTCTTAGATATTTCGTCGGAAAAAATTGACCCGATCTGATTGTTAAAGATCCGTTCCCATTGGTCATTTGTGCAGGTCCAAATTTGATTTATGGCTCCAGTGTCGGCACTCGCTAAGTACAAGTTAGTGTTCTTGGGAGATCAATCTGTCGGGAAAACAAGTATCATCACTCGGTTCATGTACGATAAATTTGATAACACTTATCAGGTGAAAAATCAACTTGCCATTGAAATTTATTTTTTCTTTTTTTACAAAATATGCTTAAAGAGCTCGGATCGGAATCTCGATATTTCTAATTTGCTTGCGTTTTCTTATTTCTTCAGTACACTAACTTTATTAGTTAACAATATTATGTCATTTCACTGAGTAGTTTGATTCCATTCTGCCATAATTTTCAGGTAGTTTCTATTGGTTGGTGATCTTATGTTAACGACGATTCTTGATTTGTACCAGTAATAATAATCTTAACTTAGCATTTACACATGGTGAAAATGTTCGTTTTTGTTTTTTGTCCTTACAATAATCTTGTGTTTTATTGCTTATTTATTGTGTCATTTCACACTTTGATAACTATTTGGAACTTATTTATGAAATTGCATTTACATATGGAATTGATCTGGATGTTGAATACATGAATAAGTTTGTGTGAAATATTTTTTCTAGGCTACTATTGGTATCGACTTTCTCTCGAAGACAATGTACCTCGAAGATCGAACTGTACGGTTGCAGCTTTGGTAAGATGTGATTCTGATGGAAATGTATCTGAGATATGTGTTTATGCATTGTACTTTTGTTAAGATATATGCCTCATAGTTGACACGACCCGTCCTGAATCACCCTAGTGGACCCAAGACAAGTCGTGCGCCAATGATAGATGCCAGCTGGATGCCAGACCCACCATTAAGGCAATTTAGATTTTTCTATAACTTATTGACTTTCTTGGACTAAAATATCTTATAAAAATTTTGGCAGAGTTCCCTTTGTAAATTGAGCTAAACCAAACCTAAAAAGCAATAAAATTTTCCAACAACATACTTATAATAACCAATAGGGATCACCTGTCCCAAAACATACATAATAACCAAGCTCAGAAACTGACAACTCTATCATCTCCAATATCTTTAATAAATGGCTCAAAAGCACATGAATTTTACATAAGGAGAAGTGAGCCTAACCAACCATATACATATGATCCAAAATAAATCATTAAAAGGACCTAAGACATATATCCCCAAAAATAAATGATGACATGCTCGATGGAGATGAATCATACAACTAATCCTCGTGTGGCTCTGGCTCAACAATCAACAAACTCTTCAAAAGTTGCTCAAAACTCAACTACTACCTGAGTAAGAAAGTATAGAAAATCTGTGAGCTATCAGCTGATAGCTTAGTGAGTGGAGAGTTCGTAAATAATCATAATTTTCAAGAAACTGCTTTCTCACGTTATATATACATACTAAGTAAATGTAAATCGTAAATCATAAAAAAACTGGATAATCTGATAAATTAGTAAATCTGCAAATAAGTGCCATCTGATAATAATATACGTAAACATGTGTTTCTGTAAACTAAATAAGCTGTCATATACTGAAAAATCACACCAGAAAGTATTCACTGATAATCTGTAACTTGAAATCTGTAATCTGAAATCTGGTCATACACTGTAGAAACATATTCACAACAGTGCAGAGCGGGTAAAATCACCATATCTGGTCATACGCACGTAGACTGGCTCTGTGTACGAAAGTGGGTCCCAAAGACCTCTGAAATAAGCACCCTTATACACGGCCCAAAGCCTCTCTGCATAAGAGTGGGTCATAAAGACCTCTTATAATACACTCTAGTACATGGCCCAAAACTCCTCTGTGCACTAGAGTAGATAACAGCATCATCAAACACTTTCTGGTGATTTTATAAACTGTATCTAAATAATGGCATTTCTTATGATTAAACTTAACAATAATTTGCACTGATAGAACTGAATTTATTTATAAAATCTATTATATTCTGAAAATCATGCTTGTCTTCATAATAATTTTGTAGCTAAAACATATGGTATTTAAATTCTTTATATTTTGAAAATTAAATTTTTTCACTTACAGAGCTTTTGGCTAGGACTAAGTTGGTCGGTACGCTGTACCAACTTCCTCGTCACCTCCTGAAATAGATTATAATTGCTCGAATAAATAAATAATCATCCCAAGTAACACTAATTATTAGAAACAAGGCTAAGCTTAGCTTATCTTACTTAAGCAAAACTTATTCAAAATTCCTTTACTCACTTGGATCTAATCTTCATTCTAATTCACCACTTATTCAACAACATATAATTCTTCTTGACATTCTCAACATTTTCTAATCTTCCATAAGGTCCTCAAATAATCTCATTTACATCACATTCACTTAAATAACCCAAATAAAAATTCTAGGGTTTGCTAAAATCATCATTCTAAGCTTTTAACATAAATAAACCAATACAAATCTTAAAATGCTTAAAATAACTTATTTCTCTAATTAAATCCACTAAGTCAAGAACTCTAAAATTTCATCCATTCAAATCCTCCAGTTAACATGCAAATATAGCTTATGACACTAAAAATAACTTATCTCCTTTCATAACATTCACATTTAAGCCCATAAGCAAAAACTCTAATTCTTAACCTCATTTCTAAAATAAGTGGATTCTTGTTTACTTCTTGAAAATGGAGAAGAAATGGAGTACCCAAGCTTAAAATCGATCTCGGCCGGTCACGATCTTCTTCTTCCTTCCCTTTTTCCTTTTTCCTTTTTCTTTCTTTTCTTTTTCCCTTTCTTTCTTTTCTTTCCTTTTTCTTCTCTGCCGATTCTCACTCTCTGCGCGGAAGTCTCTGGAGAAATGACCCAAATTCATTTTCAATTAAAGCCTTTTTGCACACTTAGTCCCCAACTTACATACATAGTGGTATTTAAATCCTTAAGTACCCATAATTTATAAAATAGCCCCCAAACAATTTATTTACTTAATTTAAGTCCAACTTTGACTATTTGACTTAGACTTGACCCAAAATTTCATTGACTTTGACTAAATAGAATTTGACTTTGACTAATTTAAAACGGGTCATAACACAGTTGCAGGACATCTCTCATTAACCATACTAATTGATAATGATTATAAGTTATAATGAAGTACTAAGTTGTGGCACCACAGTACTATAGAAGTGACAACAGATTCAATGTGATAGCATGCCGTGGGCGTGTTTTTCCCACTTGCACACCCAATTGCCAGGCACTCTATTGCATTGATCAATACATTCCATCCCCAATTGCTTATCATTTTTTTATGAGGAGCATGGCACCTTCGATCTTCTAGCTCCATAACTAGATCACACTACACGAGGATTTCTTCTTGAGCTAGGGTGGAATTGGACTTGCATTTTCCATTTCTCAGTTATGGCAGCATTTTTGTTATTCGAGTTTTGGAATGTGTTCCGTATTGCTTATCTATTTTTGAATTATCCTATGCTTGCTCTCTGTCAACGCCATTATGGAAGAATTTAACTTCTTTTCTTGCATGTACAGGGATACTGCTGGACAAGAAAGGTTTAGGAGTCTCATCCCGAGCTACATAAGGGACTCCTCTGTTGCAGTTATAGTATATGATGTTGCAAGTAAGTGCTCTCCAACCATAATATTATTCGATATGTACATTCATACACATAGATGAAACTACAATAAGCATAAAATAGATAATTTTGGCATGTATAAAATATTCTTTTAATGAGAAAATGTTCTATTTTAACAAATGTATTTCAACTTCATTCTTGAAAAATATATGCTATCCTTTGTTCTTTCTGTTGACGTTACTGACATTGTGTATTTTAACTCGATTTACATGGCATTTATGATAAATTTTACTGTCACTGCGTTTGCCCCCTTTTGGGGTTATAGGCAGACAGTCCTTCCTTAACACTGTGAAGTGGATTGAAGAGGTTCGCACTGAGAGAGGTAGTGATGTTATCATTGTTGTAGTTGGCAACAAAACTGACCTGGTGGATAAGAGGTTAGGATATTTTCTACTTTTTCCATTTTTTATGTTTGAACTTTTCATACAAAAGATTACCCATTGAGATTCATGCAATGAATTTCTTATGTTTGCATACTTATTTTATTTTGACTTTTGTTTGAGGGATCGATTGAACTCATTTGTATAATGGAATGGAGAGTCGTTCTGAAAAAAGAAAAGAAATAAAACTTATCAGTTGTATTAGATAATATAATAGTAATCGAACGGAGGTAGAGGTGGATCCCGGAATTTAGTTCGCGCGGGTTAAAATATAAAAAGTCAAATATAATAAAAAAATCCCATTATTGTCTCATTCCATTTAAAGCATGCCCAAGAACAAGAATATTTGTTGAAACCTTAAATTAAGAAACAGGTTTATTGATGATTCTTGAAATTACAAAATCAATTGCATCATCAGACTTAAGCCATTCACGAATTTTCTCTCTAGAAGTCTTGGCAACGATTTTTTGGAAGGTCGAAGTGATGAGTTCATGTAAAATTGCAATTGATTGTCTGAATTCCTTATTTTTCCTTTTAATAGAAACTCACTACTATTCCGTATTGCTGATAAAACTATATGAACTTTTGGTAACGATTTTTGGGAAGGTCAAAGTGATGAGTTCATGTAAAATTGTAATATATTGTCTGGATTCTTTATTTTTCCTTTTAATAGGAACTCACTACTACTTCGTATTGCTGATAGAGCTATATGAACTAGTGCACTGGATTGAGACTTAAAATTAATCAAAAGAATGTCTACTCAAAATGTAAATAGCTTACTTTAGCAAAAATCAAATTTCAAAATTATTTATTACTAGTTTTTATAGAACATGTAAATCAGTGTCTATATAATACAATAAATACTGCTAAAATATATATGGAAAGCTACAATTATAACTTTAAATATTAATTCTCGGGCCAAAAAGAGAAAAACAAATAAGTCTCAATTTCTAGTGAAAACACAACACAACAACATTAGGGATTATCAATTTGGGGTCATCTTCATTTTGCTGAAAATAGGTTAAATTGGTTGAAATTGAATTTAAAAAATGGCTGAAATTGGTGAATTGGGCTTGGGTCATTTTGGGCTAGAGTTATTTGAATTATCCTGCACGGTCTACCTTTTTTTTTTTTTTTACATGGTCTACATATTATAAAAAAAAAAAAAAAAACCTTTTGTATTCATTCTGGGCTGGGCTGGGCCGGGCCGGGCGGTAGTCAGGCCCAGCCCCTCCCGAAATCCGCCACTGCTGTTAGGATTATAGTTCTCTATTTAGTTAGGTAAATATACAAGTAACCTCTTATAATATTGCAGGACATATTTGTCCATTCAACTATTTTTTTATGTTTATATTAAAAAAGTTCACATTTTTAAATCCAATATCTTTTCATCTAGTAAAAAGATATAAATCTTGTCCATCTCTCATGAACAGCCTAACCTTTTAATAGAAAATTTTGAGATAGAGCTGGTAGTTACAATAAATGGAGTTGATATGATCTTTGTAATCCACTTCATTTGGCAACACATAAATCATATAGCTTAGGATTTAGATAGCATCCAGCCTTTGAAATACAAACAAAATTAGGGAAGTGCAATGGACAATGAGCGGGCTGAAGACTGATGATATACTCATTTAATTCAAGTCGCTGCCACTAATGAGGAGCTGCTGGTTTTTGAAACAGAGACCATGTTCTTATACCAGAGCTATCGTATGTAAATGCAAGAGCCTATAGTCGAGAGTGGTATTTTGGGAAGTTGGGTTAGGAAGCAGAATCAGAGGGACAATACTTCAAATCATCGAACATGAGAATTATGGTTGATAATCCCTTGGAACATCCAATTGGCGATATGTGATCACGTGGAAAAGTGGTTGTAGTGTGTGATTTTTCTGCCAATTATGCAGCTTGGATTTGCATCATGTTCCCTGAATCCATTCTTACACAGTTGCTTTTGTTGTGGTGTTCTTCTTACCTGGCCTCTGAAATAGCATATAAACATATTTGGATTACCTCAACTTTTTTTTTTAAAATTAGCTTTTCCAGACTTAGAAGTTTGGAAACCAGTATTAATGTCTAAGAATGGAAAGACAATTTGAATGGAGTCTAATCTGTAACAAAAGGAAGCAAGCATATTTGTGATGTGTACAAATAATACTCTAAATTTTCCACGTTGAATTCCCTGAGAAAATGTTACTGTATACCTTGTGAGTGGTCTCTGTGTGAATTTTTTGAGTACAAAAAGAGGGGTGTCATAATTAAATAGAAGATACATATGAAAAATTATGTTTGAACTCCTTGAACAGTATATTGGTCAGGACATTTATGGAATTGGTAATTAATGTTCTCTGCTTCATCCAGGTACTGCTATAGGACTACTTTTGAGCATCATATCCATACATCAAAGAATGTTATGATAAAATATGTTTGATCGAAATCGTAATTCACATCACTGTTTGAATGCCTGGAACCAATATGAATTGTTTGCATACTAGACAGATTGCAAATATGTAGGGTTCTTCTACCGTCTGATATTTTTCTTAATTATTGTACTTATTTGTTGGGTGTATGGTGATTCATCTCAGGCAAGTTTCGATAGAGGAAGGAGAGGCCAAAGCTCGTGATCTAAATGTCATGTTTATTGAAACTAGTGCCAAGGCTGGTTTCAACATAAAGGTAACTGACTGATGTTGTTATGAGGTTACTCCTAAATATTTGATTGGATGATATATTTAAATTTTGTTGACTATACCAGGGCCTTGTTCCTTTTCTTCTGATATTCATTTTTGGTTTAGTCGGCGGTTTTCATGAATTAGTCATCTGATGAATGGCAACATCTGGTGCTTGATTTGCTTTTAGAAATCTGATAATATATGGTTTTGCGGATTTTTAGTTCAATTTGTCTGATAATTTTGATCGGACTAAACCAAACGTGAGATAAATCTGTCCCGGTTAACCCTTAATTTTTCAGGTTTGTAACCCTCGAATGTCAATTTTTAATGTTAATATCTCAGGCACTATTCAGGAAGATAGCCGCAGCCTTGCCAGGAATGGAAACACTGTCCTCAACAAAACAAGAGGACATGGTTGATGTCAACCTTAAGTCTAGCAATACAAATGCATCTCAGTCACAACAGTCTGGAGGATGCGCCTGTTGATAACATGGAATGAGACTCTCAGATACCCATCCCGCGTCATCATATTTTTGTTTTCCTATTAAAACACATTTGTAAAGTTCTTACCGTGATTGTAGCATTTGAAGTTTTGTGATCAGAAAGTTTTTAAGTCAGAATTCAGCAGATTATGGTTGTAGTTCACCAGTTTCGTGTGTCTGTCTCTATATCATTTTGTGGACCTATGGTTATTCAGATTAGATAGTTTTTTGCTGTATTCTCTTTTCGTGATTATGTATCGGGAATTATTAGTGGAAGTTGGACTTTTTTAATCAAGGCAATGGTTGCTGTATTTTCTTGTGATGTATGTATGTATGACTTGTATCGAAAATTTGCAATTATATCTATGAATAAATTTTAATTACTTGCTTTGTGATTGGCTATTTTTTTTTCTTCTTCCAATTATCGGTAATGAGTTAAAATTTTGTTATTTATGGTTGAAGAATGAAGTAGACCTGACTCACATGACATGACTTGAGATTACTAGATCATGTGTTATATATTTAATTTTTTCACTCTATAATTTTGTAATTATTTTTATCATTAATTTTTTTTGAATTATTACATTTTAAATAATATTACTCTTAATTTGTTATTATCATTGGTTAAATGAATACCCATCGGACTTGTTACGCACCAATCCTACCTGGCAGCCCGTAGCGCCACGCTGGCATTAGCCGGGTGTTTTGGGCCGACCCCAACCTTTCTCCGATGCGGTTCGGGCCGACCCTGACCCTTCTCCGAGGCGGTCTGCACCGAGGAGGCAGGTCAGCGAGGCTATTGGTCGGAACAGCCTAATTGGCCGACCCTGGTTGCGTGTCCAAGAAGCCTCCCTGTAACTCAACCTTGACAAGAGTGATGAGACAGCCTGCCAAGGCGGCTTGTCATGGTCATAGCCCATTAGTTTGCGGCTGAAAGTGACTTTCCCATTAATACTAATGACGTGACACTAAGGATGTGACTTGAGAACCCCTCAGATAGAGCCACGTGTCGCACATCAAGAGGGATCGTTCCCATAGAATTTGTCTATAAATACCAAACTCATTTCACAAGACAAGGATGTTGAAAATATTACTATCACCATGCATATAACAAGTGCTCCTTTCTAATTATTTTTAAGTGCTACAACCACCTGGGAATTTGTTAGTAGGAGGCCCTCAGGCTTTCACCTTTGCTTTAAGAGTGTTTTTTTACCTTTTATCTTCCTTCCATCTGGACGGAAGGTGATCTACGTGGTTGAATAAACCACGTGGCAGTCTTAGTGAGAGGAAAGCACACGTGGGCATAGGTAGCGTGGGGATCCTGTTGGCAACCATTTTTGGGGGTCAACAGATTGGCGCCGTCTGTGGGAAACGTGACAAAAAGCTTCTTTTTCCTTAAACAAGGGAATTTCCCTGAACAAGGGATCAACCAACCCACAAAATGAGTGGAAGCAACGAAGAAGAGAACCCAAGAAGAACCAGGCCCGTAACAAACGACGGACTCAGGGCTGAAGAAGCTCCCCGGAGGAGGCGAGGTAGAAGGCCTCCCACGAATCTTGAACGAGAAATGAGAACGATGGCCGCCAGCGTGAGGCAGCTGGCTCAGCACCACGCGCAAATGTAGGGGTATATCCAAATGATGCATGCCAAGGGTGAGAACCGCCCCCAAGAATCTGATCCAGGCGAGCCCGAGGAGGAACATGATGTTAACAGCAGGCACCCCTGTGGCCAGCAAGCCGGGAGAGAGGCCTCTCATGCCAGAACCAGAGAGGGAGGGGACAAAGCCGCTGTTTCGGAAAGAAGGCCCCAGCCCACGATGTCCGCCAGTGTGTTCGAAAGGCTAGGTGAACAGGGAAGCAGAAGATGGCCACAAGAGAACCCGCAAAGGAGAGAATTGCCCCAAAGTCCTCCTAGAAATAGGCGGGAAAGGAGGGCGAGGGAAGCCGAGGCTAGGGGAGAATCGGATTACCAGCCATACGCACCCCGGCCAACCATGCAACCACAGCCCCAACATCAGAACTTTGGGGGCGGACAGCAAGCCCAATGCCTCGCCCCATTACCTCCAGAAGTGGACACCGGAGCAGAGTATCCGAGGCCTACTAGATCATTCGAGGTGGACGACGATGACGAGAACCTCCCCTTTTCAGCCGGAATCAGGAACGCGTCCATCCCCCACGAGTTTCGCGTACCCAAGATTACCCCTAAAATAGGAAGGGGCGATCCATTGGATCACGTAAACACATACAAAACGGAGATGAGCCTTCGAGGAGCCACTCCGACCTTAAAATGCAGGGCCTTTCACCTGACCTTGTCAGGGGGAGCGAAGCGGTGGTATAACAAGCTAGTCACAGGAAGCATTTCCAGCTGGCCAGAGCTGAAAAAGACATTCATAAATTACTTCTCATCTCAAAAGCCTGCATCAGCCCCGGTCCAACGCCTCCACGATGTGAGACAGGCCCCAAGCGAGCCGCTACAAAGTTACCTAGGCCGCTTTAATGAAGAGATGTTGTTCTGTGAAAGAATAACTGACGCCGAGGCCTTGTCCGCCCTAAAGGCAGGACTAGACATGAACCATCCGTTCTGGAGATGTGCGCAACAAGAACCCAGGCACCTTTGACCAACTGGTGGAAATGATCACTGAGGAGATAACTAACGAGAATATGATCCTCCACAGGAATCGAGGCGGGTTGGGAGCCAACCCGGTATCGAGAGCCGGGTATGTCCAAAATCCCAACAGAGCTGCTCTTCAGCACAATCCCCGATGGAGAAACTACCCATCCGACCCTAATGTCGGGATGAGTTATGTGGCCTCTGCACAAGAGGGCCTGCTCCCCTCTTACACGGCTCCCTCGCCGTCGGTCCCCGCGGTCGGACTGTACAACTGTGGCACGCCCCCATCCACCTACTATGAGGCCGGAACCAGCACTCCTCCAGTGATTCTTCCTCCTCAAGGAACTCAGCCGAAGTACTGCTGCGTACACCGAAGCCACGGACATAGCACGGACGAGTGTCGAGAGGTGGAAGAACTGGCCAATCGGAGAACGGCCAATCCGGGGCCCAGACGCGGAACTAACACCAGACGAGATGATCAGGCCCCGGCGAGAGGACGTGGAACCAATTTTCAAGATAGGCGCTCCCAGCAATGGGATAGGAGGCCTCCGGGTCATGAGCATCGATCGAGGCGTAATTTAAGAAGCCCAGCCAGACAACTTCGGATGGAGCGCAACCCCGAGCCCCGATTGATCAAGGGATCGGAAAAGGCTCCGATTCGAGAGATTGACACCATCCACGGAGGACCATATATTGGTGGACAAACACGGAATGCCCAGAAAAGCTATGCCAAAGAGGACGAAGGGATCCAGATGACTAACTGGCTTATCAATAGCAGGCCCTCGGGATCAAAAAAGGCCGACCCTATCACCTTCGCAGAAGAATACATGAAGGGCGTGCATTACTCCCATTGCGACGCCCTAGTTGTAAGAGCAGTAGTGGCTCGGAATGGACTGGGAAAAATACTAGTTGACAACGGCAGCTCCGTCAATGTCATCTTCTTAAGCACCTATGAGCAAATGAACGTGGATGTGCCGCTGGAACCATCGACTGAGCCCCTCTACAGGTTCACCGGGGATTGCGTGACCCCGAAAGGGATAGTGCGCCTCTCCGTTAGCATGGGAGAGGAGCCCCTCGCATCCCATGTTTTCATGGAATTCCTAGTGGTTGACAGGAGGTCGGCTTATCACGGGGTCTTGGGCCGACCGGCCCTAAAAGAACTTTGGGCAGTAACTTCAATCCACCACCTCTGCATGAAATTCCCCACCGAGGGAGGAATAGCAACAGTGCGAGGCAATCAACCTGAGGCTAGGAAATGTTATCGGAACGCCTTAAGGAAAGCAGAGAAGAAAGAGGTTAACATGACTCTGTTGGACGTGGAGATGGCAGAAACAATTGTAGAAGAGCCGGGGGATATCACGATGGAGGAAGCGGCGACCCCCGATGACATCGATCCAAGAATAATGGAAGCCGATTCCTAAGCCTCTTCCAGCGCTGAATTAGAACATTTTCAGGCAGTGGGCAACGACCCGACCAAAAAGCTTCAGATAGGGAAAGATCTCCTTGAAGAGCCCAAGGAAGCCATGAAAAGTTTCCTTCAAAAAAATCTGGATATCTTTGCGTGGAAACACGAAGATATGGTGGGGATCGACGCAAAAATAAGTTGCCATCACCTCAATATCGACCCCAAGTTCCCCTCACACAGGCAGAAAAGGAGGCCACTGAATGCTGAAAAGTACGATGCCTTGAAGGTGGAAGTAAACCTACTCCTCCAAAGCAATTTTATACGAGAAGCCAGATATCCGAAGTGGGTATCCAACCCGGTGTTGGTCAAGAAGCCGAATGGAAAAATGAGAACCTGCATAGATTTCTCCAACCTCAACCAAGCCTGTCCCAAAGACAGTTTCCCACTGCCTCGGATTGATTAGCTGGTCGACGCCACGGCAGGACATGAACTCTTGAGTTTCATGGACGCCTACTCGGGATACAATCAAATTCCGATGTACCTGCTTGATGAGGAGCACACGTCGTTCGTAACAGACAAGGGGCTCTATTGCTACAAGGTCATGCCGTTTGGCTTGAAAAACGCCGGGGCGACATACCAAAGGCTCGTCAATAAGATGTTTGCCGATCAACTCGGCTCAACCATGGAAGTCTACGTGGATGATATGCTTGTCAAAAGCTTGAGAGCCGAAGATCACATACGGCACCTGGAAAAGACTTTCAAGACGCTCAGAGCTTACAAGATGAGGCTCAACCCTCAGAAGTGCGCTTTCGGAGTTGCCTCGGGCAAATTCCTGGGCTACATGGTAAACCAGAGAGGTATCGAGGCCAACCCCGAAAAAATCAAAGCTCTAATAGAAATGAAATCACCGAGGAAACCCAAGGATGTGCAATGCCTCACGGGGAGAATGGCAGCCCTCGGCCGATTCATTTCAAAAGTTACAGATAAGTGCCTTCCCTTCTTTAAGATCCTAAAAGGGGGTAACCGGTTCGAGTGGACAGAAGAATGCGAGGATGCATTCCAAGCCTTAAAGGAGCACCTTGGCAAGGCTCCTCTGCTATCGAAACCTAAACTAGGAGAGGCACTACTGCTCTATCTCGTCGTCTCGACCGAATCGGTAAGCTCGGTCCTGGTCAGGGAAGAGGGACATCAACTGCCGGTCTACTATGTAAGCAAGGCTCTACTAGGGGCGGAAACACGTTATCCAGACATGGAAAAGCTTGCATTGTCACTCATCACCGCTTCTCGAAAATTGAGGCCATACTTCTTGGCCCATAGCATTCACGTTCTCATCAACTTTCCTCTGAGGCAGGTAATGCAGAAACCAGACGCCTCGGGGAGGCTACTGAAGTGGGCAGTCGAATTAAGCCAGTTCGACATCACATTCAAACCCCAGCCATCCATCAAAGGGTAGGCCTTAGTAGATTTCGTAGCAGAATTTGCTAACATACCCGTGATCGATACCCCGATGGATCCCGCAGAACCACCCACTTGGTATCTCTTCATGGACGGCTCATCAGGAGATGCGGGGTCGGGTGCCGGGGTGGTCCTCGTGAGCCCTGAAGGCCATAGACTGAACTGCGCAATCCGGTTCGACTTCAAAGCCTCAAACAATGTCGCAGAATACGAAGCTTTACTGTCAGGCATGCGCCTAACCAAAGAAATGAAGATTCAGAGGCTCTCTACTGCGAGTGACTCCTAGTTAGTAGTAAGCCAAGTAAAGGAAAATTTCGCCGCCAGGGAGAAAAATATGGCCTCCTACCTAAAATTGGTAAGAAATCTCATCCCTAGCTTTGAGAAGTTTGAACTGGTTCTGGTGCGAAGGGCTGATAACGCCAACGCAGACGCTCTCTCTAAACTCACGAGTAGCAAGGACTCCGAGCTTCTTAAAATGATTCCCATTGAACACCTCATCCGACCTTCCATAGAGGCGGTCACGAAAATAATGTGGGTCGAGGAAACCACCACCTGGATGGATCCCATCCTCGCCTTCCTGAAAGACCAAACGCTCTCCATTGACCGAGAAGAGGCAAGAAGGCTGAGGAGGAGGGCTGCCCACTTCGTCTTATCCGACGACGTGCTGTACAAACGAGGCTACTCCCTACCGCTCCTCAGGTGTGTTGGGATGAACGAAGCGGATTACATCCTCTGGAAAGTTCACGAGGGAGTCTGCGGCAACCACACCGGAGGCCTAGCTCTGGCGCAAAAAATCCTCAAACAGGGATACTTCTGGCCTTCGCTAAAAAAAGATTCCTTGAATCATGCAAAGAAATGTGACAAGTGTCAACGCTTCGCCACCATTCCTCGTCTGCCCCACCAAGAACTTACCACAGTATCCAGCCCCTGGCCCTTCTCCAAGTGGGGGATAGATTTCATAGGACCTATGCCGAGGGGTAGAGGTAATTCCTGCCACGCCTTAGTCGCCATCGACTACTTCACGAAATAGGTAGAAGCAGAGCCAATGGCGAAGATCACCGAGGCTAACACCTCCAATTCATATGGAAGAACATCATATGCAGGTTCGGAATTCCACACTCCCTGGTATCGGATAATGGAAAACAATTCGACAACAAAAAGGTCAGGAACCTATGTGAGGAGCTGGGAATCGCCAAGCACTTCTCTAGCCCTCATCATCCACAGGCCAATGGTCAGGTAGAGGCGGTCAACAAGTCCTATGGGCTATCCGAACCACCATAAAAAAGGGGCCTGGGTCGATGAACTACCTCAAGTCCTATGGGCTATCCGAACCACCATAAAAACTTCGACCGGGGAGACCCCTTTCTCCATGGCTTATGGTGCCGAGGCTGTGAGCTCAGTTGAAATTGGTATTCCCTCGCCCCGTCGGTTATTATTCAATGATCGGGTTAATAGCGATTTGATGAGAACAGGGCTAGACCTATTAAGTGAAAGAAGAGACGACTCCCAGGTAAGGTTAGCGTCTTATCAAAGAAAGATGTCCAGATACTTCAACAAGAAGGTGAAGAAGAAGACTTTTCGCGTGGGTGACCTCGTCCTAAGGAGAGTGTTCCTATCCTCCAAAGAGCACGGCATCGGAACGCTCGGACCAAACTGGAAAGGACCATACAAGGTCGTTAGTGAAACACGCCCCGGGACATATCGCATCGAAGACATGAACGCCAAATTACAACTCCATCCCTGGAATGCCGAGCACCTACGCCGGTATTACTAGTAGTTAAACGGGTCGTTATAAGGCCGAGTAGTTAGTTTAACTTTGTTTGGCTATTGCGATGCGATTAGTTATATTTAATCTTATTTATTCGATGGCCCAAACTCACGACGTCGGAAAGCAAACTCAAAACGAGATGTTTGTCATACAAGACCAAATAATAACAAGAAAAATAAAACTTCATTTCATAACAGAGGAATTACAAAAGAAACTTATACAAAGGTCTCATAGAAATTACAAAAGAAACTTATACAAAGAAAACCTAACTATCCTCCTAGCTATCCTCCTCGCCTTCCACATCAGGCGGAGGGAACCTGGCTTCTAAAGCCTCGAGGCTGAGGCTGGGATAGTCATTTCGAAGTACGGCCAAAACTTCCTGTTGCCCAACCCTAGCAAAGTAATCCGAGAAGTTGGTATAGGCTTCAGTGGTGTGAAAATTGGCCACAAAATCCGCCTCCGCACTCCCCAGCCTCGCCTCAAGCTCTGTCTTCTCAGCAACCAGCCGAGCCACTTCTGATTCCGAGGAGGCCAAATTCTCCCTCAGATTCTGTAGCGCCTCCTCGCGGGACTGGGCCTCATCCAGAAGCCGTCTCTTCTCTTTATTGGCAGCCTCCAGGGCCTCTGCAGTCACCCTCTGAGCCGCGTTGGCATTGTCCAGCTGCCTTGTCATTTTCAGGACATTGGAGTCAGACTCCTTCAGGTCAGCCTCCAGCTGCTCGTAGGCCACACGAGCGCTATCCAACGCGGCCTGCAGACCTTCCAGAGCCTGCTTGTGCTCCTTATCATTTTTTGAGGCCTCGGCTTTGAGTTTCTTTTGCTCTTGCACGCGCGTTCTAAACTCGCCGAGCACCTTCATCTGCATAGCCGAGGCCCTGATAGCCGAAGCCAGGCTGGCCTCTAAAACATCCTCGAGGTCCCCATGAGAGGAGAACTCCTCCCACTTAGGGGTGAAGTACCTCTTCACGGCCTGGGCCCCCAAAGAAGGATAAAATGGCAACTCCCGAAGCGAGTCTTCAGGGATCTTCGACCCGGAGCCGCCAATCAACTCCTTCAGCCTCTTTCTGGAGTCATAGGACCCCCATCCGCTGCCCCCCACATCCTGGAACTTCGGGGGCCCCTCCAGGACCACCTCCTCCGCAGTATTCACGGCCAGAGTACGCTGACCCGTTAGGGCGAGGCAAACCACATCTTCATCTACCTCCACAGCCTTCCTCTTGGCCTGTGGAGGTTCGGACGAGGCGGCTTTGGATTTCCTTTTCCTCAGTAAAGGCTCGTCGCCCTCCGGGACACTCACGTCATCGACCTCCACAACCTTCGAGGCCTCAGTGTCTACCCTATTTCCCTCTCGGCTCAGGTCCTCGATGACCTTCTTCTGCCGGGCCTCCTCCTTAGATCCAGCAGCCAGGGCCCTCGATTTTTGCTTCGATAGGCGGTCCAAGGTTGGCCTCGGGCGCTTGCTTTGCTCTAAATCAGCTGCAGAAACAAAGAGGTTTTAGTGTCACCTCAATTCTAAACAAGGCTCGAATCAAGCAAAGATATCGGAACATTACCTTTGGAGGCCATTAAACCCAATTCGCTTAAACACCTCTGCCGGTTTAACAGAAACCCGTATCTCCTGTTCGACGGAGACGACTGGTAGATGGATTGAAGCACGTCAACCAAATCCTCCGACAACTCGCAACGGGGCAGCAATCCTGAAAATGAAACCAAGAACAAGTTAGATTCTATTTTCACCCACGTCGAAGACAATCAGCTCGCATCCCCCACTCACTGGCTATTCGATAAAAACTGGACACATCCAGGTCTGGCTCCGGGTCGTCCGTTACCCTCTGCCAATTACCTGACACCCAGAACCAAGACTCCTTCCACTGTTTTATGGAAGAGGGGCAGTCCGTCACAAGGGGCTTGTGTGCTCTCCACGGACAAAAGTAGTACCAGCCAACCTCCTCTTCCTTGTCCTTCTTCCTCGGTAGTTTCCGTGGCTGGTATAGGGTCTGGAACACGTGAAGAGGCATCTCCAACCCCAACGAATGCCTGAACCACAGGTACATACTACCCGCCATCTGACTCCACCCGTTCGGAGCCACCTGAGTGGGAGCTAGCCCATAAGCCCGTAGAATCCGTCGGAAGAAGGGATGCAGAGGTAGTCGCAGCCCACCCACAAAAGCATTTAGGTGCAAGGCTGTGCAACCCCTCCTCGGAACACAGGCTCGTTCATTTGCCTCCGGAAGTATGAGTTCAATGTCCCCAGGCACCCTGTACTGCTCCCTCAACGACACCAAGTCTCTTTCCACCATTATCGAGGGGACATCCATCGCGGTCCACCTAATTGGATCGGCCTCAAACGGGTTTGTTCCCTCTACTACCCTAGACAGTAAGGATACGTTCATCACCTCGCCTGTCGATCCACACACGCCTCGAATAGGCATCACCTCGGCCATTTCGGGTGAGACGGGTCGGGACCCCCCGTCCTCAACGCGACTGGAAGCCTCGTTATCACCAAACTCCGCGGACATTGTCAAAAATTAAAACAAAATCAGTAAGTAAAGGGACTCTAGATAGAGGGTTTACCTAAACCTAACTCTTCGCCGGAAACAGATGGAAACAAACGCCGGGAAATCTCGCCTGAAGTCTAGAAACACACTGCAAATCTCTCAGAAAAGCGTAAGGAAGAAAATTATAACCCCCCTTCACCTATTTATAAGCAAATGCGAATGATATCACACCGTTGGATCTACAAGAATTCCATTCGCGCCGTCCGATGGCATCAGTCCATCTCTGCCTTTGAATCCGAAAAGACGCGAGGAACCATTTCAATCAACGCCTGCGATGCGGGCGTGCTCACCACGCGCGCGTCATTTCTCGATACCACCAAAGCCACCATAATTAAACACCATCATTACCCGCGGCCGTCTTTTCACCATACCCAAAAAGGACGTGCGTCAGGCTACCCAATCAATCTATGACCCGTAGATTGAACCATTAATTGCCCTGCAGCAGGCCTCTACACCTCCCCCGCACTGGGGGTCGGCCCATCCGCCTCTCCCAACTTGGGACTCGGCATTTTCCGCCTCTCCCAACTTGGGACTCGGCCCATCCGCCTCCCTCCACTCGGGGCTCGGCCCATCTGCCTCTCCCAACTTGGGACTCGGCACCCCCGCCTCTCCCAACTTGGGACTCGGTCCATCCACCTCTCCCAACTTGGGACTCAGCATTTTCCGCCTCTCCCAACTTGGGACTCGGCCCATCCGCCTCTCCCAACTCGAGACTCGGCATTTTCCGCCTCTCCCAACTTGGGATTCGGCCCATCCGCCTCCTCCCAACTAGGGACTCGACATTTTTCGCCTCTCCCAACTTGGGACTCGGCCCATCCGCCTCCCCCCACTCGGGGCTCGGCCCATCCGCCTCCCCAACTTGGGACTCGGCCCATCCGCCTCTCCCAACTTGGGACTCGACATTTTCCGCCTCTCCCAACTTGGGACTCGGCCCATCCGCTTCTCCCAACTTGGGACTCGGCCCATCCGCCTCTCCCAACTTGGGACTCGGCCCATGCGCCTCTCCAACCTGGAGCTCGACATACCGCTCGAAGCACCAAATTAAAACCACCAACATTGTCAAGGCCCGCCACCCACATAAATGAACGTCCCGGGCCTTGTGGGACTTAAATCTCTACCTCAAACTTTAAAACAAACATCCAAGTCCAGCATCCCACATGAATGACAGATTCTGAACTTGGGGGACTATTGTTACGCACCAATCCTACCTGGCAGCCCGTAGGGCCACGCTGGCATTAGCCGGGCGTTTTGGGCCGACCCCAACCTTTCTCCGATGCGGTCCGGGCCGACCCTGACCCTTCTCCGAGGCGGTCTGCACCGAGGAGGCAGGTCAGCGAGGCTATTGGTCGGAACAGCCTAATTGGCCGACCCTGGTTGCGTGCCCAAGAAGCCTCCCTGTAACTCAACCTTGACAAGAGTGATGAGACAGCCTGCCAAGGCGGCTTGTCATGGTCATAGCCCCTTAGTTTGCGGCTGAAAGTGACTTTCCCATTAATGCTAATGACGTGACACCAAAGATGTGACTTGAGAACCCCTCAGATAGAGCCACGTGTCGCACATCAAGAGGGATCGTTCCCATAGAATTTGTCTATAAATACCAAACTCATTTCACAAGACAAGGATGTTGAAAATATTACTATCACCATACATATAACAAGTGCTCCTTTCTAATTATTTTTAAGTGCTACAATCACCTGGGAATTTGTTAGTAGGAGGCCCTCAGGCTTTCACCTTTGCTTTAAGAGTGTTTTTTTACCTTTTATCTTCCTTCCATCCGGACGAGAGGTGATCTACGTGGTTGAATAAACCACGTGGCAGTCTTAGTGAGAGGAAAGCACACGTGGGCATAGGTAGCGTGGGGATCCTGTTGGCAACCATTTTTGGGGGTCAACAGGACTCATCAACTATCATTCGATATTTCGATCACAGTTGAATAAAAAGAATGAAGTAACAAACAAATATTTACGAATGTTCAGAAAATAGGGCCGGCTATCGACCTGGAAAAGGCAACGGGTCAAGGGTCAAAAGGTCGAATTGATTTCAATTAAAAAATTAAAAATTAATCTAAAATTTCACAAAAAAAAAAAAGGAATAACCGAAGAAGAAAAACAATGGGAGAAATGGAAAAAATAAATGAGGAAGAAATAAAAAATAAATGATTTTGCCTTAAAAAAAATTTGAACTATGAAATTATTAAAACCTGACCGGTTCTACTAATTTTTTCGGTTTAACCGCTAAAAAGTAAAAATCCTGATTTCCAATCTGATTTTCTGATGCCCGATTAGATTGGTAGGCCAGATCGATTTTGAGATCGGTTCCTAGTTGAACCGGCCGATCCGATTCGATTTTCTATACACTGATTTTTACAAAGTCATATTAAAGAATTAACAGATTATTTGATTGGTAAGTGAACAATTTTTCATTTTCTTTATCCTTTGGAGCTATTTATGTTATTATCATTGATGAAAAAAGGTAAGGTTTATTTTGGTTTCAATTAAAGTCTTGCTAAAAATTAAAGTCAAAGTCCACAATTAATTTTAACCACACATTTTATAGATCCACATTTTTTACAATTTTTCAATCACACATTTCATCAAAGTTTTCAAAAAAAAAAACTGATTTTAATCAAAATCAAACACACATTAAATGTGTGTTTGGAATGACTTTTTTGAAGTCTAAAAGCACTTTTTAAAAAGTAAAAGTACTTTTGATTATTTTTAATGTTGTTTGGTTAAAGTCAACAATTACTTTTTGACTAAAGAAACAGCTTAAAAAGGATATTTTAGAGAAGTCCAAATTTTGAGCTTCTCTAATTTAGGCTTCTCTAAAAAGTTCTAATTGAACTTTTACGGGAAATTGTAATTAATATTTAATGAACTTAAAATTTAACAAAATTACCATTAATACACCAAAAAAAGATTTTAATTTATTTACTACATTAATTACTTATATCAAATTGTCACTTTATATACTTATATAAAGTGAAAAAAATATTGGTGTGTTAAATAATATAATACAAATTATACATAATATGTTTAATTTAAATAATTAATTATTGTTTAATCAAATATATTAAAATAATAATGTTATTATAATTAAATTAATATATTAATTTTAATAGTTATTATAAGATATAAAAAAATATTTATTTTAAAACAAATAATATGAGATATATAATAATTAATTACTGTTTAATCAAATAAATATAAAGTTTTTATAAAAGTACTTTTATAGTTATATAACAAAATACTCAATTTAATATTCACAGCACTTTTTGAATTCATATTCAAACAGTCAACAGCTTTTTAACAAAAATTTTACTGCTAAAAGCTCTACTATAAAAAACTCTACTGCTAAAAGCTCTACTTACAACAGTTGTACCAAACGACCCTATATTTCCTCAATCTACCAAATTGATATATGAATCCTCAATCTTTCATATCCGTGCAAATGTAGTCCTCACCTGACCGAAATTGTTATTTTAATTGTAAAAAGAGTAATAATTACACCACTTTTTTATTTTGCTACACCACTTTTTAATTTCACTAAAAACCATCGATTTTTGTGTATTATTGCACTTATGTCCCCCACCTTTTTTTTGTCACATTTGATCATTAATCTTCTATTAATTAGCACATCTAATTTCTGACAATAGTTTGTCTAAATATTATGTTTGCGTATTTTTAAATAAAAAAAATACTTTATCATATATTTATATTTATTTAAAAATATAATGACCAAATAATTTTTTTGGGATAAATTTAATAAATGGTCACCAAACTAATTTGAAACTACTACTTATTCACTCAATTTAAAAAGGTTTCGAATTGCTCACCCAATTTCTCAATTAGTTTACCATTCATCACTTATTGAGAAAACGTGAGATTAAGCGAACGAAAATTGCCACTTGACAAATGAAAAGCTGGTGTGGCATAATTAAATTGTTAAAATCATACACGTCACTAAATCGCAATAGTCAAACACGCCTTTAACTTGTTTTAAAAAATATTTGTCTAAGATAAAGACGTTTTTTTAAAGTTTGAGAATCTTTTTTTAAAGCAAGCTAAATGTGTATTTGGCTATTACAATTTAGTTACGTAGACTATTTTAACAATTTAATTATGCCACATCATCTTTTTGTTTGCCATCTGGTAATTTTCGTCCCTTCAGCCTAATATTTTTTCAATGAGTGATTGATGGTAAATAAGGTGAGCGATGGATACTTTTTCAATTTAATTGAGTAAATAATAACTCCAAATTAGCTCAGTTGTCATTTATTAAAGGGTTCGTTACACTAATGGTCCTACTGTAACGATTTCATCTTTATTCTTTTTTTTTAGCAGATATTATTTTCATTCTTCCATTTATATTCACATATGGTCCCCAAATCACTATTTTTCACTATTTTGACAATTATTGGACAATTTTGCTCATTGACTAAAATAAATTAAAATGATAGGAAAAAAATACAATGAAAATATTACAATTAGGCCTTTAACCTTTTCAAAAGTACAAATAAATTTTAAACTATTTTATTTTATTTAGATAAGTGTTCTCCCCACCACTCCCACCCTTAATGGATCGTACTCAGTCACAGCAATCTGATATCCACAGTCCCTAGCCAAGATCAAGCTATCCCACACTGTCATTGCATCGACATCCTCAGCTGAGAGCTGCTATTGCCACAAAAAACCCGCACTCATCCCCAATGACAGCACCCGTTGTGTAAAACCTGGCACCAGGCCTTACTGAAGCATTAGTGTTGATTTTTAAGCCTCTAGGAGGTGCTAGTTGCCATCGTTGGGGAATGGCACGTCTTAACCAACCCATCTTTCTTGTCCGAACTTGGTCCCATTCATGAATATTTCAGTGGAATCTACCAACATCTGATTATCTCGTTGCCCCAAACCATGTACAACCTTATTCCTTTCACCCCATAGAACCCACAAAATGCATCCTAGCTGTCACAGTTCTCTCAATAAAAAGGAACTACTACTTCTCAACACAAGATTTGTTCAAATGGGTTACTAGATTCAGATTTTTTCTGCCTCTGTTGAGGGAATATTGAGCAAAACTGAAGTAGATCTAGAGAAAAAAAAAATTGGGGTTTCGAATATTAGATAAATAAAGATGGCTGGAAAAATATTAATGTGGATTATGGGAGTTTGAGTGAGAGCCATTTATAGAACATTTAATTCTCTTATAGAATGGCTTATGGGGGTGGGAGTTCCTTTTTAGTTGGGGAAGAACACTTATCTGAATAAAATAAAATAGATTAGAATTTATTTGTACTTTTGAAAAGGTTAAGGTCTCAATTGCAATGTTTTCATAGTATTTTTTTCCTATCATTTTAATTTATTTAAGTCAAGTGGCAAAATTGTCCAAGAATTGTCAGAATAGTGAAAATAGTGATTTGGGGACCATTTGTGAATATAAATGGAAGAATGATGATGATATCTGCTAAAAAAAGAATAGAGATGAAATCGTTACAAACCTGAAAGAATGGAAATCATTAATGTAATTAATCCTTTATTAAATTTACCCATTTCTTTTTTTACAACGGTATTTTTTGGACCTGAAATTTAGAGCTTATTTTTAAAAATTTTGAAGATGAAATGATAAAATTGTCCTAATTAATATAATTCTATTTCAAAGTAATAAGGACAATTTAGTTATTTCATCTTCGAAAATTTTGAAAAGTTTGAAAAGTCAAATATGACGTCTTCGAAAAACTTTTTCTTTTTTTTCCCAAAATATTCTATTGATCTTTTGTCCGTGTAATGCACGCGGGGCCCGCACCAACTTCCACCGAACAATCGCAAGAATCCATGAACTCTCGGAACTCTTCGATTGTCCACTATATTCCGTATTCAATTTTGCCCTCAATTGTGGCCCCTTGCAATTTTTCCAATCTCAACATGCCAGGTTTTTCACCCTTTATAATTCTCTATATTAATGGTTATATATGTATCTCTTTTTGTATGTATGTATTCCGTTTGATAAAGAGATTCCGAGTTTTCCTTTATTTTATCGTTTTCCCAGTCAGTACCTTAATCTTAATGGGTGAAATTTTGTTGCAGGAAAGTATTTATAATAAGGAAAACTAATTAATCTCATTTTTAGAGTAATATACTCATTGTACGACTGTATTGTAGTTCAAAATCCGGATAAACTCTTATTAAAAGTTGTGAAAGCTAAATATTGTGAAAATGATGACTTGGTTGAGTTTGTCCAATTTGCGAAATGGATATTTTAACAAGGGAATAGTGTGATGATACATTACGATATTGTTCTGCCTTTGGTTTTAGATCATGGGTTTTGGTTCATATGTTCGAATTGCTGGATTATGGAGAAAGTTTTAATTTTGTAGAAGCTTATTCGATGAGCTCGAATTAGAGATAGATTATAATGAAATTTTGGAATATTGAGTATAATGATGTTCAGGGAGTCTCATTCATTATTTAAGGATATATGTTGATGTCCACTTTCTAATGTCTCTATTTGGATGCTGAGAATGTAGAGGAGACACAAAAAATGAAGTTTGTAACTTCAATATTTGGCATTCAAATTTAAAAGTGTGCCTGTGAGCTGCCAATGTAGGATGCCTTCATGCGCCATCCTACCATGTTACAGTTTATGGTGGCAATACCTGAACACTGTTCTACACTACAGGACTCCATGTCACATCTATAGTATTTCTAATGATAGAGTTAAAAGAGATAGCTATATTCATTGTCTCTTGGAATAAATTCTGTTATCTAGGCTTTAGTTATTGGTAAGAAAGGGGAGTGAGGAATTCTTCTAAAAATTTATTGGGCTAAATGTCATTTCAGACTAACCCGATAATAGTGATTGAGTGTGGTCGATGTGTTTGATAATGGTGTAATAAGTACGTGCATCATTATTATAAGCCATAAGTATGTACTATGTTTTGATATTACTTAGGATTACTAAGCATAATCATCAAATCAATATCCTGTGGTTCCTTTTAGTTCTATTATTTGGTCAAATCCTGATATCCATTAGCTACTGTATCAATTATGTGCCTTCTTCCGTTTGGCACATATTTCATAATGCACTAATGAGCTCATGATGTGTTAGGGAAGTATAGATATTCCCTTGGTCACATTTTGTTGTTCTTATTTTACTTTGCAAAGGAATTAGATAACACAGTAAATGCACAACCATCATACCTTGTTTAATTCTTTTTTCTTTTTTTTTTTCAGAATTACCCCTCTTAGTGGAGACAGTTGCAGTGTTGTTATACATTTATGCAATTAAATTTCGTTTTCATCTTAACATACTGAGGGATGTAGTAGGAATTATCGAAACTTTTGTGATATGAAACTGAAGTATATGAACAATTTTTGGAACAAAGAAAACTTGACCCACAAAGAAAATGTGATGGAGGGAGTACAATGATGTCAAAATTCTTGTTATATTAGTTGTTTCCGCTCCTAGATTTGTGGTGACTTCATTTAATTAATTTTTTAACCTGTGAGCGATAAGAATACAATGACTTTCCTTTTCAGAAGCCATCTAATGCGTTCATTTGTGTTGTTCACATTGCAGTAAATGTAGAGCCCATTTTGTCAAACAATGGGCCTTCAACTGGCCAGCTACAACTTTCCAAGCAAAAACGCTTACACTGGTGGCTCTTACTGGCTTTTAACATAATTTTTCTTCTTGTTGGTCAAGCTGCTGCTGTCCTTTTGGGAAGATTTTATTACGACAAGGGTGGAAATAGTAAATGGATGGCCACTCTTGTTCAAACAGCTGCTTTCCCTATCCTTCTCATCCCATACTTTTGTCTCCGGTCCTCAGATGAGTCTTCGAGTGTGTCAAACCCTCCTCCTATTCTTACCCTATACATAATCTATATTGTCATTGGAGGCGTCATTGCTGGAGACAACATGCTGTATTCTGTTGGACTATTATACCTATCTGCCTCTACTTATTCTCTCATTTGCGCCACACAGTTGGCCTTCAATGCAATTTCCTCTTACTTCATCAATCACCAAAAGTTCACTGCTTTAATTCTTAATTCTGTTGTTATTCTTTCATTATCCGCGTCTCTCATTGCAGTCAATGATGATTCAGATAAACCTTCAGGAGTGACTAAGGGTAAATATCTCCTGGGGATCCTAACCACTCTTGGAGCTTCAGCTCTTTACTCTGTTTTGCTTTCCGTCATGCAGCTAACATTCCAGAAGGTTCTAAAGAAGGAAACATTTTCCGTGGTATTGGAAATGCAAATTTATACATCAGTTGTAGCTACTTGTGTTTCCATTACAGGCCTTTTCGCAAGTGGCGAATGGAGGACTTTACAGGGAGAAATGGACGGTTTCACTCCCGGAAAACTTTCTTACATTATGACTTTGGTTTGGACGGCCGTGGCATGGCAACTTTGTTCTGTTGGTGTTGTAGGTTTGATCTTTGTAGTCTCCTCTCTTTTCTCCAACGTTATTAGTACTCTTTCCTTGGCTGTTACTCCTATTGCTTCTCTTATCATCTTCCATGACAATATGAATAGCGTGAAAATAATTGCAATGCTGATGGCATTTTGGGGTTTTGCTTCTTACATATATCAGAACTATCTTGACGATATTAAGTCAAGGAAAGCCCAAGCTGATTCTAATGATGCCTCTACCAGTTCTCGTTGCTGATAATTTTGATTGGCAGGTCAGTCCAAAATATGGCGTATGACCTCGTTTTTTCGAGTTTATAGATTATTCTTCTCTCATTGTAAACGCTTCCTTCTTGGTTATATGGATTCTACATACAATTATACTATTTTTATTGACTCCCACTGAAGAATATAGATATTTGAATCATGTAAAAGTCTAAAATTTAATAGAATGCTTATTGTTAGATAAATTTAATGAATGCTTATAGTTGTGCTTTTTCTTTCGCTTATTTGATCTTTTAGATCAACTAGTTTAACATAGTATCAAAGCATACAAATGTATTTAGTTCAAGTCTTATTTACCCATTTAATGAAATTATGTACATGTTATGCTTTCATGGGAAAAAATGGACTCGCCCTACGTATGAGTGTGCGTGTTGAGAATAAAATTTAAATGATATATATTTGACCTTCTTAAATAGTTAGATAGTTCGACGCTTATAAATAATTTGTTAATGTTTGGTTTCATGTTAAGAACAAAAATGTTTTGTGGATTAGTTATCTTGATACTCGTCAAATCCATGTAATTTTAGTGCATATTAGTTACACAGTAGTAGATAGGGTTGTAAAAAATATAACTAATAGAAATTGAATTTTTTTTGTTATTCTTAATTAATCTATAGTGCATCTTTGATGTGCCGCAATGGACGTTGGAAGGAAAAAAAATAAGTTAATTTTTTTTTTTTGTAATTAAACATTCGAAATTTTTATATAATATTGTTTAATAGCATCTTGTAAAAGCTCTTTAAACAGAAGATGTTCTTTATTTTAGAGAGTCAATTCTTAAAATTATGTTCTAAAATACTCTCTAAATTAACTTTTTCAAATAGAATTTTGAGAGTCAAACACATTTTTTATAATTAAATATATTCAAAGAATTTTAATTGAATAAATTCAGTAGTATATGCAAAATAAAATAGAGAAAATTTATATAATAATTAAGAATGAAGCATGTCAAAATAAAATATAGAAAAAAATAACAAATATTTATTGAAAAAAGTAAAATGAAGTGTTAAAATTAAAGAGGCTGTTCGAGTATTTTAAAAAAATTACTCTCTAAATTTATATATACTCTTTAAAATACAAAAATATTTTTTATAAATAAAGAGTCTCTTGAAGATGCTCTTAATACTGTTTGCAACTTTTGATAATTATTTAGCCGATATATCAATAAAGGAGAAAAATGATAACAATAAAATAAAAAAAAACTATTAAACAGTCGGATTAGAGGTGTCAAGACGGGCCGGCCGACCGGTCGAACCCGCCTCGACCCGGAACTCCGGGCGGGCTGTTCACAGGCCGAGGAGGCCAACCCGCGGGCCGTTCACTGGCCGAAGAGGTCGAACCGCGGGCCGGCCCATGAACCGCTTTGATTTTTTTAAAAAAAAAAATGGACAGAAAATTCAAACTTTCATATTTGAAATGATATTTAAAAAAATCAAAAAACAAATGACAGAGAGTCGTTTAAAGTGAAAAATATGACAGATGCGTGATGTTTTAGTCTTTAAATATATAAATAAAAAATAGAAATTGAATTAAAAAATTAACAAATGTGAATTTATCATTGTTATTTATTTTTTATTTAGTAATTTAACACATTTTTTGTTATATATGTAAACATTTTTTTTTGAATTCCAATAAGTAACTAAATTTTTTTAGTAATTTCAAAAAAAATTAATTTTTTATTCATACAGGCTGAACTGGGTCGAACCGCGGCCCACATGGGCTCGACCCGGATGGGCCAACGGGTGGGCCGGGCTCGTGTTCAATTTTTGTGGGCTGTGTTGACCCGACCCGCAACCCGTCGTGGCGCAGACTTTTTTTAATGCGGGCCGTCACCAGGCTTCATCAAAGGCGGGCCGGCCGAATTGACACATCTAAATTGGATTGATCACTTCCACATTATCCGAAGTTGACGTGAATCTACTAATTTTCAACATCCAAGAGTATTAATTTTTTTGGAATCCTTATGTAAGTATAAAAATAAATAATATTAGTTGAGACAGAACTATAATTGGAAAAAAAGAAAAAAAAAACTCCATAATCAATAAATATTTTAGAATAATGCTGTTGATAGTCGCTCATTACCGGTAGTCATCCTACGTGGCATTATACAATTGAATGAATTATTTACTCTAATTAAGTAATGTATTTATAGCCATTAATTATGAATAATTCATCCAATTGTCTAATGTCACGTAGAATGACTATCGGTAGTGAACGACTATGAATAGCATTACTCGATAATTTATTTTTATTTTGTTGTGCTGCTTTTTTTTTAGTCAACACGCCTTCACATTTTCAACGTGTCTTAGTAAAAAAAATAAAAAATGTGTCAAATTAAATTAATTAAAAGAAATTCAAATCAATGAGGCTCTCCCAAATTGTATATGAAGGTTAAATATGCAAAATAGTCACGCTAAAGTTTTCGGTTATAAATTATATTTTAATATTGCGATTGATTAGTTTACCAAAAGTAGGCGAAAGTGGGACGTGGCACAGAAATTTTGCTAACTTAGCAATTTTTGGTGACTTTGAGTGTTTAAACCTAATTGTTGAGGACATGAGACAAGTCACCTACTCATAATTGAAACGTAACTTTGAAGATTAACTTCTAATTGATCACTAGGATTATTCAAATCGAATTGGAATGTTATTTTTGAGTAGACAAAACACTTTACATAATTAGAGCATATTCGGCTAAGTTTGAAACTTGAAAGTTATGATTTTTAGATAAGAATTATTTTCTAAACGTGCAAGTCTAGAAAGCATTCTACGATTTGGAAGAGAGAGGGTAGAAGTAGTTGGGACAGGGAAATGACTTATTTGAAAAAGATGTCCAGGATGTATCGTAAATTTTTTTAGTAAAAAAGAAATTTTTAAAATTATGTTTTACAAAAGAGAAACTTGAATATTAACATTTACTTTTTTTGTAAGTTTAGTGAATGTTTAGTAGTACTGAAATTATATTTTAAGTGCTTATAAATTGTGAATTCTATGAAATGTGTAAATTATAAATTACGAGTCCAATGTAGATAAAAAGTTTGTTTGACCTATTTAACTAACTAAAATTATAATTTAAACATCCCAAACAAGTACTTAGTCAAGCATGCTCTAAAGCAGAAAGCAACACGGGTGGAGGGATAGTATGCCGTATGGGGAACTCGAGGGAGGGTGGAAGAAAATAGATGAGAGAATCGTGAAGCAATCGTTGAAATCTCGAGTTGTAATTTTTCTATAACGTTACTACAAGGCTCACAACAAGTGGTAAAAAGATTAATGGTGTAGATGTCTCAGGTCTAGGGAAATGATCTTCTCCACCTAGTGGGAGAGATTATTTTGCCCACCTAGTGTTTGTTTGTCAATATTTAAATTATAATTTAAATTGATTAAATTGATCAAATATATTTGTTATCTACACATTTTATAATATTTATAACTTATAAATACTTAAAAAATAATTATAGCACCATATCAAACATTCACTTATTAGTTGTATACTCTAGCGTTGAATAATATGTGACAAATTATCGAATAGTCTTATTTTCTAAATTTAAATTAATTATTAAAAATTTGGAATATTTGTATAATTACAATTTAATCTTTTGAGTCCCGTGAATAATATCTATAATAAACTGATAATCACAAAAAATCATTAGTTCTCTATACTTATCTTTAATATTTAATAATTAATTTGTATTTAAAAAAAAAAACCCAATTTGGCTTTAATTAAATCATATAAATTAAAAAAAAAAAAAAAAAAAAAAAAGATTTCCTACCTAGTTATTCAAATATACTTGGAAGAAAAATACCTGATTGGCATCGTCATAGTGGATTAAATATTATTAATTCTAATTTTGACTGTTTAATTTTCCACAAATCCATGTGCATTGACTTATTCGATTTCAATTAGTTTGAATGCAAAAGGACAAATGACATATTTGGATTTTATGGATCGAGTGATGAATTTTAAGATAAAATATATTATTTAGAATAATTAGATTAGTGGGGCCGCTCAAACATATTGTTATTATGAACAAGGAAAATATTTAAAATTTGGTTTGTTTGTATTTAATCTATTTATCAAATACTTTTTAGTTCCACTGAAACTGTGCACGTATTAGTTTTAAAAAATAATACTTGACTGAACAACAAATTAAAATAATTAAATTTCTCCAATCTCTAATTGTTTAAATTTTTATATGAGACTTCTAGATTTTTTGACCTAGAAAAAGAAAGAGTTTTTTCTTTTCCAATTTATTAACTTTTGATACAATGTAAGCGAAAAAAATATAAAAACATGAAATGGAGAAATCCATTAATTCTAAAAATATCCCGACCGGATTGCAAAAAGTTGGAAGTCTCTCCAAATTCTTTAAAATCTACTAATTCATCGATCGCGTATTTATCTCTTGTTACACTTGATCTGTACATCGACATCTAGGCCATGCTATTAAGTGTATGTTTGTGTGTGTTTATAAGCACTTATAAGCTGGTTAAAATATTATTTTTATCCACACATTTCGTAAGATCCATAACTTTTACCCATTTTTTATTCACACATTCTATAGGACCCACTACTTATAATCTATAAAAATCTTTACCAAACATATTCTAACTATTCAGAAAAATTTAGGTTAGAAATAAGAGAAATTGGTGGAACTAACATACAATAATATAGTTTAAGGGTTTTGTTAAAAAAATTGTTAAATTAATAATTAATTTTAACAACACATTTTATGAGACTCACAACTTTTATCAACTTTTCAACTCTGTATTTCATCAACTTTTATCAAAATTTACTAAAAAATTATTTTTTAACAAAATCAAACGAACACTTAGTTACATATTATTGATGGATAAATATAGTCAAAGGCACTCGAGATCGGCTTTTTGAGAGATCAAATCCAAATTATCCTTATCAATCTACCACTACCTTGAGTCAAACTTCAAATTGCCTTTTTCAACTTTAAATTCTTTGATGCCAAGTTATAAAAAAGTTCAATTGACGGGAATAAAAGTATAATAACTTTTTTTAGACTTATTGATAATTACAGCATTAACATTCAATTATAGTTTTTACTTTATAATCTTATCTCCCAATGAATGGAGTTTCAATTTTTGGCCCCACAGAAACTAATGTCAAGATTTAAGAAGTGCATAGAATGATCAACCCCTATTTTATTTCACCCCAATTAAAGTCTCCCACCAGACCAGATAGAGGTTGGGATTGGGGTACCTCCCCACACTCGTATATTTGGGTTTTTGATATCATTTTTATTTTCAATAATTTTATAGTCGAATTTCTCTTCTCATGTTCGATTTAGAAAGGACTTTCAAAACAATTTGTTCATCTTTTGATATATCAAAATAGTCATAATAACATGCATGTTAGCTACACCCACAATACTATTTGACAGTATTGAAATAATTTTTAAGTACTTATAAATAATTAGTTATATAAAATATGTGAATAATAAGAGAATAGTAATTTGTAAGTCTTATGAAATGTTTAATAAAAAATATATTTAGGGCTTGTTCGGTAGAGTTTTTTTGGAGAAAAAATAGGTTTTTTTGGTTACTTTTTGATTTTTCAAAGTTTTTTATAGTGTAAAAAGGGTTGAAAAGTCAAAAATTGTAGGCAAAAAAATGAATTTTTTGGAAAAAAAACTCTACCGAACATGCTCTTAATTAGTTTGACCAACTTAAATTATAATTTAAGTTTTAAATGGACCGGTTTAAAAATAAATGAATTGCTAGTCGTAGAATATTATTCTCGTTAGACTTAAACCTAAACTCAAATAAAATAACAAAGGTTCTATTGTAATTGTTAGTTGACAAAATTTAATAGCAATAGCTTTAGGGGAGGAGCGAGTTTACGAGTTACTCCTAGAGCTGCAAAATCGCCGATAAGTGATTATTTGATAATGAGCAAGGAATACCCATCTTTCTGCTAAACATGATGTATTGAACATATAATTCAATAGATGCTTTTTATGAATTGGTAGCGTACTCAATCAAACGGGTAAACGTACTCGTGAAGGAAATGATCTTTACATAGAAACGAAAGAATCTGGAATGATTAATGAAGAAAATATTGCATAATCCAAAGTGACTCTAGTTTACGGCCAGATGAATGAACTGTTTGGAGCTTGTATGAGAGTTGGTTTGACTGCTCTAACTATGGCAGAATATTTTCGAGATGTTGATGAACAAGACATATTTCTATTTATCGACAATATCTTCCGTTTTATCCAAGCACGATATGAAGTATCGGCCTTATTGGGTATAATGTCTTCAGCTGTCGGTTATCAACCTACCCTGAGTACCGAACCAATGGAAACTATAAGCTTGATACACAATAGAGGGATCATTTTTAGATAGTAAATGGATAACAATCCCCCCTTCGCGAAAATGAAAACATTCATGAAAAGCCATAGTTGCATGAAACCTGGCGTGGTCAATCCTATTACTTATGGACTTAGCAAAATAAGAGCATCTTTGATCCCATTGCTTTCATAGATGTCGTGCGATGGGACAGAGCTAATGAATGCCTATTCCGTTCTCGTGCAAAAGCTCTTGCTCAAGAGTTCAAACAAACATAAAAGAGTTATGCTACTGAAAAAAGTCCATACCATGGGATTCAAACAAAGGGGATGTGCACCACCCTCTATATAGTTCTTTACAAACAACTGCATAGACTAAACATTGATTATTTAAAACAAACTCATGAGGCGTTTCTGTAATTTCATTTACAAAAGTTTTATTTGTAGAAAAAATAAAATCAAAATTTCTCTTGTTTAAATGATATTATACATACAAGAAGAGGGTAATACTAATATTAAGAAAAAAGAAAAATCGCAGCTGCAATGTGGGAGTTTGAGTACTACCTTTGGTATATATTTGGCTCTTTGTAAGCGCAGTTAAAAAACAGCTACTCTGCTCCACTAAGGCACATCCAACGATTTACATCCTCCACTAAAGCTCCAGCGTAGAAGCGGTGGAGGCGTAGGTTCAACCTTTAAAAAAGGCGGTGGAGGCGTAGGTTCAACCTTAAAAAAGAAAAATCGTCATAGTGATTGCGCCAGGGGCAAAACAGTAGTTCCAGTAGAGTCGGAGGTCGTTATCGACCATGAGATGTGGTCAAATGTCAATGGTCATCGAATTTAATGGTTACGATTGTACCTCCCGATTTCGCAGAGCTTTCGAGACCTGTTCTTGCAAAACGACGGCGCACTAGAGAGAGAAGGCTTTGCCGGGATCCTACTGTCGCCGGCCACAGCCATATCCGTCGGCGGTACTGCCTTCTGATTCCAGTGACAGTTTGGGCTAGCACGGACTAAAGGACTCAAGCAAAATGCCAGACACGATACATTCTTACAGTATCCCGGAAACCCTCCGTGGCGTCGGATCGCCGGCGTTCTACGTGGTGTCTGCTTCCAACCTTGGGAAGACTCCGAAGAGTATCCACTCAATCCCCCGTGAAAATGCTCCTCGTCATCCTCGTCGGAATGCCTAGCCGGTGACATTCCCCGGTCGCGATTGCGGCAGTTCCTCCTGTGGTCTCCGATCAAATTCTTGTCAAGGGAAAGCGTGCGAATTTGCTTTCTCCGCCGGGCAGGAAGAATTGTAGGAAACCATGAAGGAGAAGACGTACAAGAATCTTGAGGATTCAAAACTCGAGCTGTACCCGCAACACCAGGATCCGAAAACGGACCAGAATCCGAATCCGGTTTCTCCGATTTGGATCTAAAGAGACCCGAAAAAAGCGAAGAAAACTTTCCGCCGCTACTCTTCTTCTTGACTTCAACTGTTACCAAGCTGGCGGAGGCCACCTGGGGACTGCTATAACGCAGGTAACACGTGGAAGCGGTGTCGGATTTCCGGCAAGATACATAGGGGGAGACGGACCTGGGAATAGCAAGAGAAGACGGTGGGGTATCGAATTCCCGGCGACCATCTTGGACTTCGGCCTGTTTCCGTGCCTGGGCAGCGATAAGGGCAAATAGGCTTTCGCGTAGGCAGGAGGCACAGACCCCGACGCCGCTACTGAGGTCGGCGGGGTGTTTCTTACACTTCATTTACTAATATAATCTGTATCTATATATGTGTGTATAGAATTAGATTATGGTTTTGTGTATGTACAGAATTCGTGGGTTTGTTCAATATATGCGTATGGCTTTGGTAATGGGCAGAGCGGCTGAGGCCGGTTATGGGTTGTGCATCTGGCTCTATGTTTGGGGTGGAGAATTGGATGATCTGATGTAGATTACAATGGTGAGGTTTTGTCTTCTTCTTCACTTCGTCTCACTCTTTGGAGAGGAGACAAATCACTGTTTAGAGAGGGTATTTTGGGAGAGTTGGGGTTGGGGCTAAATGGCTAATGGACAAATCTTGTACTTTGTTGATTAAATTTAAGGTAAATTGCACCATTCGTTTCCAATCTTTAAGCAAAGTAGTAGATTTTCAATTTTTTTTTTCTTTCTATTTTTGTATCCATTCTTTGAGAAATTAGTAAATTTAATCCTACAATTTCTATTCAAAAATATGTTAGATTTGTGTAAAATGGATTTTACTTTTTAATTTAAATAAATAAAAAATATAGCAACAAAAAAAAAAAAAAAAAAAAAACCAATTTTTTTTTTAAAAATGGAAAAGAAAAAAAAACTCAAACGCATCCCTAACTTTGAACTACCGTGTAACTAGGGAGAGTTTTCCCTAGTTTTTGCCATCGTCGACAAAGGCTACATAATGGAATTATAATAGTAGATTCTCAATAGGTTTAAGTCATCGTGGTAGTCTAGCTATGTCATACACTGGTTTGAACTCGAGTTCAAGGTTCAAACTACCCTTATACTTCAGAGCCCATGATTAGCCTCGGGGTAAGGCCTTGAGATCGGTATCGAGGGATCGTAAGAGAAGTTGTCGGGGTTGGTCGAAGGTCGTGCCCTAAGGTTATGATCTAAAGGTCTAGGGATAGGACAATATTTAGCGTTACCAGGATGTTTTAATAATATTTTTTTCCTTTTTCTTTTTGGTCCTTTGCTTATTTATTTATTTGTTTTGTTCATTTCTTTTTTTAGTTACTTTAGTTTATTTATTTATTTAAGTTAAAGGATAAAATAATTATTTACACAAACTTAACATATTCTTGAGTGGAAATTGTACATACGGACGAAATCTGCTAATTTTTGGAAGATTGAGAACAAAAATCAGACAAAAAAAAAAGTTGGGATAGATTTGCTACTTTGTTCAAAGGATAAGGTGAATACTGTAATTTATCCTTAAATTTAATGGGGGAAATCTCATCCTTAAAAAACAAAGATTGAGGAAAGACCGATGCACTTGATCTGCCTAGAACAAGCCAACAGAGTTGAACGAAAAATAAAGCCAAATTCAATTTAATTGTCCCCAGTCTCATTTTCTATCTTAATTGACTTGTACAATGTGAGACTTAAGTTGTGTGCATTTTGGTTAATAATATTGGATTTTAAAACTTATAAAAAAGCAGCTTATTTGCCAAACATTCTCAAAAGCAAGTTTTAGCTTATTTCTAGTGCATTTTGAATTTTCTACGTTCTAGTGATATATTTTATGTACACGAGATATAAGACATTAGAATTTTCGTCCAAATATAATAAGCAAATCCATAAAATGATAAAATCTATTTTTTATCTTATCAATATATATTTATATGTACACAATTCAAATGCTATTGGTTCAAACAAAACTCTACGAGTGATTTGTAGCATTCATAACCTATAAATATCTTTTAATCGTATTGAAAATTTTGGAATAGATCGAATAAACAATAATTGACCATTACAAATGAAATATCCTTAATGGTGTAAACCTCTCGTTTATTCATCAAATATTAATATTTACGCATTATTTTCCAAAAGATATTTTTATCGATGTAAAAGAAGATAGAATAAATAATTAAACGTAATAATTTGATTTGTTTGTATTTTTCAATCAAAATATATTTCATCATATTTTTTGAAAAATAGAAAACTATCAAGGCATTCATCTTGCATTAGAAGCCTTGATTTAGTATTGATGTAATTTTAAGAGAAATAATTTTTGTCGTGTTTAAGAAAAATCAATTGTATGAAAAATTATTTAAGTGTTTGGTAAATTTTTTGTTTCAAAATTACAATGACGATGTCCGTTCGTATTATTATTATTATTATTGGTAGTATTATAAAATTTATTTTACTTTTATAAAAATATGTAATATTATCAAATATTTTTTTAAGACAAGTGTATTCACTATAGTTAGTTTAAAAATAAAATAAAAAATAATATCTATTAAATCTCAAAATTTATAAAATTACCAAATAAAAACATAATTGGAAAGTTGAAACGAGAATACGAGAAGTTACTACTTCGTTACTTCTCAAAATCTACTGTGATACAAATTCTTCTTCGAATTTTTTTTTTCAAGTTTACCAAACACATTCTAAAATCAATTCCACACGTAACCTATTATATTGTGTATCAGCAAGAATAGCAGTGGAGACTAGTGAGGAACCGTTTGAATGAAAAAATTGTCTTTACATTTTTTAATATAAATCTAACTTTTATAGTTAAATAGACGAAAATTATATATTAAAGACTGAATAAAAAAGAACGTATGCCATTTTTTAGAGTAATGTTATTTATAGTCGCTCACTATTGGTGGTCATCATATGTAGCATTACTCAATTGAATGAATTATTCATAAATATTGGTTATAAATACATTACACAATTGAAGTAAATAATTAATTAAATTGAATATTGCCACGTAGGAGAACTACCGTTAGTGAGTAACTATGAATAACATTATTCTTTAATATAAATCTAACCTTTTGAGAATTAAGTAGACAAAAATCATTTATTAGAGATACTGATACTAATACTACAAAATTGAAATATTAAAAGCTCGAACATCAAAAGATCATAATTTAAAATTCAAACACTACATTAACTAAATTTCCTCTTTGAATAGTAACTTCCAAAGGAGAGGACGAGGGAACTGACAAAATGTTGACACGTAGATTACTGCCTAATATTTGACCAAAAACCCAAAAGAGACAGCCGAGTTTACCGAAGTTTTAAGAATTCAAATCCTCAATTAAATGATAATTAATCTTCAGTAACGCGTGGCTTCAGCTTGGACGTAGAAAATTTCAAATTTAGCAAACCCAAATATCATGCATGTCCAATATTGAAAGGTTCTCTACCAAAAAAAACTATTTCTCAACAAAGAAAAACTCCTCTCTTATAGCTCGTTTGATGTTAATTATAAATTAGTTTATTTGATCAATAATAATAAAAAATATTATGCTACAAAGATAATTTTTTTGGTCAAATAAACTAGTTTATAATTCACACCAAACAGAACTTAGTTTTTGCAGATGCGCCTTACTCACATAAGGAACTCACCTCTTGAATAAGGCATGGCACAAGTTGTGATTTAGCGAATTTCAAATTTAGCAAAGTCCTCATTTGATAATAGAAGGACCTTGGCAAACAAGCCTCTCCCCAATAAGAGAAAGCTCCTTCCTTGATTGTGACTTAGTTTTTGCAAATGCGTCATTTCTTGATTGTGACTTAGTTTTTGTAGATGCGTCATACCCACATAGGGGTCTTGCTCCTTCAGTAAGGCATGGCACCATATAAGAATTAACAAATTTTAAATTTAGCAAAGCCCAATATCAAGTCTCGCCTGATATTAGAATGACATCTGCAAACAAGTCTTTTTCCAAGAAGGAAAAGATTCTCTCTTAATCGAAGAGAGACTTATTTTTTACAGATCACATGCCTTGGCAATGCTCCATGTCCAAAAGATTAAAATCTATGCCCTAATATAAATAAGTAGCAAATGAATTTGGGGGACTATTGTTAGGCCTCAGTACCATGTGGCACTCCACGTGACCTGATCAAAGTTAAAGTTATCTAGTGGAGGCGAGGACATCACCACCGAGACTATTCCTTTAATTTCGAAGAGGTTTGAGAATAGGAGGTTGAAAGGTTGAGGTGATCAAGATCGACCTCGGTACTGTGTTGAACAAGCCTTCTCTGACACGAGGCGAGGACATCACCACCGATGTTATTCTCTTAATTTCGAGAAGGTTTGGAAACAGGAGGTTGAAAGGCTGAGGTGATCAAGACCGACCCCGGTGGTGGGTTGAGCAAACCTCTTCTGACACTCTGTGGATCAAAACCTGAAAAGACTGATGGGACAACATGTCAATGCAGCTTGTCATGGTTATAGCCCATTAGCATGAGACTAAAAGAGACTTTTTAATTAAACCACTGATATGACACGATGTACCTCATAGTTGGGCTGTACCTTCCTTGGGTGTCAAATGTGATGATGTACTTGGTCATTTAAATCAGACATATATTTCGGTAAAAGCAAACTACTACCCCCCGGTAAACTTAAACATTCCATCTTTAATTGCCAAGTCAGCTTCCTTTGCCTCCGATATGGATAAAACAACCTAGAATGTGATACATGGATATTTCAGATTGCGTCACTTGTCAAGCATCAAAGGGACATGACCAATTCATATCTACGAGAGTGGTGGTGGACTCCAGATAGCGAAACCATATTAAATAAAGTCATTTCCATTGATTAACTTAAGTGTTCTTCAACTCACTTGGGTGGTCGGTGGTTTCGAGGCCCTCGAGCCCATTCCTCAGCCGTTACATGTTTCTCCCACATTCAAATATCTATCATACTATCTTTCCAGTATATAGTTGAAAGCGATACGCTAACATGGTCATCAAAGTGTGTTGATAAAATACACGTAAGTAGATGAGGTTTTACGATCGTGTTGACAGTCATTTTTGGAAGTCAATAGTAATTACTACATACTATTTGATTTATAAATTCATACAAAGTTTTTATTACAGAAATGACATATTTTTCATAACATTGTAAAATTGCACGTGATTTGTATAATAATAATATAAGTTGCCGGTAGTTTATAGTAAATAATATATTGTTTACATAGGGGTTCCAGATAGCGAAACCATGTTAAACAAAGTCTTCTCCATTGATTAACTTAAGTATTTTTCAATTCACTTAGGTGGTCGGTGGTTTAAAAGCCCTCAAACCTATTCCTCAGTTGTTATTACTACTATTTGTTTTATAAATTCATACAAAGTTTTTATTACAGAAATGACATATTTTTCATAACATTGTAAAGTCGAGCGTGATTTGTGTAATAATATTATTAGTTTCCAGTAGTTTATAGTAAATAATATCTTGTTTATATATTTTTGTTTATTAATTTGTTTATGGCTCAATTTTATATTCTATTGTATTAATCCAAATTTCCTAAATTTTGACAATTTTATCATAAGAACGTAAATATGTTATCCTTAAAGTTTGGTTTTAAATTTCATTTGCACTACACTAGATATTATTTTAGAGTCAAAATGTTTTACGAAACAAATATTGCCATAAGGATATGCTTACTTTTTTTTATTCATTTGTACCAAATTATTGTCGACTTTCCTTATTAATAGTATAGTTGACCTATTTGTTTTCTAATATATCATTATTTAATGTGTCTTGTTATGAATAAATATGATCTATCATTATTCAGTGTAGGGATATATTGAAAAAAATGTAAATAAAATTTATCTGCATGGAACGGATGAAGTATAGTTTATCAATACTCATATGTTTTTAAAACTTTCTAGTTACAGTCCTAGAAATAAAATATACTTGATTAATGGTTTATCAATTTTTGTTGTTGCATGTATTAAGTTGTGGAACTTAATTTGTTGCGCTACGCAGAGTTAAGTACGGATCGAACTTTCTATTTGCTTAAGTAAGGGTGTTTTTTGGGATTCTACCTTTATAATTGGGTTGCCCTAGAATTTCATTATAAATAGGATATTTTCATTGGGTTGCTCTATAGATTCATTATATCTATGGAACCTTCTTTGAATTGTTATATATATATGGCTGATCTCTTGTAAACAATTATCATTCATTATAGTGAATTACTGTAGTGGCTGCAGATATGACGTAGTTTTACATTGATGCAAACATGTATAAATCTGTGTGTTCTTTATTGTTCGCTATTTATTTTTTTGTTTAATCCTAACAGCCTGAATGGCTGAATTCATTACGAAAATCTAATAATGTTCATAAAAGAAATTAAAAAGAAATAGTATTTAAGGAAATCAAGAATCTGTTTAATAGTGTTAATTCACACATAGGCTTGTGCCCATCAATATTTTCATTATGTATATAAATATCCTAGAAGGCTTTGGATTAATTACAAGATAAACATTTAATTCTTAAGAATTAGTTTAGTTAAATTCTTTACCATCGTTGACTTGATTGTGAAATACATTACCGTTGTTGATATGTTGTTTTGACTAAATTGTAACCTAGTGAAATGGCATCCCGTGCTCCTTTTTAAGAGCACTAGTGCATGCTAAAGAACTTGGAATTAGTTCTTAAGAATTAGTGCTCTTTTTGATAGATACTTATCAGAATATCACTAGTGCTTGCTAAAGAACTTTGAAAATTTTTAGAGACAGAATATGGAATAGATGATGATGGGGTAGATATGTTTAACGCGTCAATCTTTAACAAATATATTATGGTAGACAAAAAATATATAGATGAATAAATTTAAGTGTATCACATACCATAACTTGATTTATTTGTTGCAAATACATATTAACAAATGTAGTAAATCAAATTATTAAATAATAAAGTAACACGACTTTCTATAGAAAAATAAATGCAAACATAATACTATATAATATTGTATGCATAAAGTATCAAAGAATATAATCTGATTTATTGTTGCAAGAACAATTGTTACTTTTTAATGTAAATCAATTACAACGAGAACCAATCCTTTCGATTTATTCAAATATTAATATATGTTATTTTATATCATCTATAATTTTTGAATCTTGTTGCTCCTTTTTGCTCAACTTCGATTTCAAGTGCATTGGGTTGTTGCGTGTTCTTTGGTTATTTCCGGACTCCCTGCACCTTCTACATCTTGTGACTCAATCTCATTCTCTTTTTAATTGTATTCATTTATCTTTAAACCTTTCAGACTTTCTTTTTGAATTAGAAGGTAACATATTTCTCAACATCACATCGTCATATATGAAACAGTTACATGTCTAATAAATGCAAGAAATCGATTCAATTCCAAAAAAAATATATGTAATTTTCTCAAGATAAACAACATTCCACTCAAAACCAGAACAAAACTGTAATTATTAATCAAAATCCAATGATGGTATTATGATATATAAATGTAGTACTAAATACGATATATAAATGTACACAATATAATAATGAAACAAGTTACACAATATGTTACCTTATTGTGCAAAACATTAATTCACAGTTGTTTGATAAATACAAACGAATCAATGATCATTAGCTTATAAAGTTCTTATGGGCACCCTTCGAACTTAGCAAAACCATGCAGTGTTAAATAACCCAAAAATACACACAATATGTAACTTTTTAATCATAACATATCGCGTTATGTTACTTTATATATAGTAAAACTAAGATATTAAATGTAGAAATAAAAAAAATTGTTAGAGATGTATAATAAGGTAGTAGTTGTTCAACATCCTATTAACAATTTTTTTTGTAAAAATAGAACTAGAAAAAGTGTAAAAATCGCATGCCTTATTTGAAACATATCAACATCTGGGCAACATGAAGAAATTAGTAAACAACGAGAAATAAACTCCAAACCTCCTCCGAACATAACAAACAATGTATTACTTTTTAAAAAATAAGTAACATATCGTGTTATTTTCTTGTGCAAAAACTCAATTCATAGTCTGTATTTTTTTAAAAAAAATTGTTTATTAGCCTAAAAAATTCCTATAAACAATTTCAACCTTACCCAACAATGTCATAACACAAGTGGGATCCGTATTCCAACTATTTCATAACATGTGTGTTACGCACCGATCTTACCTAGGCAATTCATGTGGGCAAGATAATCCCACTTGGGCCCCATGTAAGCACGGCTAAAGTCAATATGCTTTGACTTAACCATTCTCCGAGGCTGTTTGGGCCGAAGAGGTTGAAAAACCGACCCTGGTTGCGTGCTCAGGAAGCTTTCCCCACCAAACCTATAATTTAATCTTGAAAAGACTGATGGGACTGTCTGTCAAGACGGCTTGTCACAGTCATAGCTCCTTAGTTTGCGACTAAAAATAACTGCCTCATTAATGCTAATGACGTGATACCAAAGATATAACTCAAGAACCCTTCAGATGGAACCACGTGTCGCACGTCGAAGGGGATCGTTCTTGTAAAATTTGCCTATAAATACTAAGTTTATTTCTACAGGAAGGGGTTGGAAAAAATATGACTCTCACTACACATATATCAAGTCCTCTATTCTAATCATTCTCTAGTGTCTTAACCACGTGGGAATTGATTAGTTAGGGACCCTCAAGTTATCACCTCTACTTTAAGAGTGTACTTGACATTTTGTTATACTTCCACCCGGTCCGAGGCTCATCTACGTGGTTGAATAAATCACGTGACAGTTCTAGTAAGAGGAAAAGTACACGTAGGCAGAGGTAGCGTGGGAATTCTGTTGGCAGCCATTTTTGAAGGTCAACACTACATACTCTATTATGAACCCATTTTTCAACATAATGTAAGTCAATTTAGTATTTATACATAGAGATAAAAAGAGTATGTGCTTGTTTGTATATGCTTAAATTAAAATTTTAATGAATCAAATTGGTCAATGACAATAAGTTTGGCTTAATTATATTTATAGTTAAAATTTAATGCATTTTCGATTTTTAAATAATATTTAGAACTAAAAAACAATTGATTACTGCGAAGCTCCCTATTTCATATATTAAAAAATAATCAATAATTTTATCTTGTGAAACACAAAATATTAAAAATGTTTACACAACAAGAGCGAATTAGAGAAAATACCCACATTTGACTGTAAGGTTTGAAATATGTCTAATTTTGATTTTTTTTTTTTTCACCAAATAGGCAAAATTTAAAGAAAGTGACCAAAATGTCTTTAACAAACAATCAAAATTTTAATTTTTACCATATTCTCTCTCCAACTTTACCATTTCACACCACCTACCCCCTTTCTATTTCTCTTTGCCGAATTTTACCATTGTTGTCGCATGAATCAAACACATTGCAAGATCTATTATTTGTCACTTGTTTTAATCGTCGTCACGATGTCGCCACCGTATTGCCGCCTTATTCAAGCACTCAACCAATTCTTTTCTCACCACCATTCCATCGAATATTGGACCAAATAATTTTTTTTTTTTAGCATTAATTTTTGTCTATTTTATATATTCAGTCAATTGAATGTTTAGATTTCATTGATTTGTTATGACCCATGTTTTAGTATTTGACATCTTGAGAATGCATGTCAATTTATTTTTTTATTTTCTATAGATGTCAAAAACGACACTAGGAGCTTAACTGATGATTTGAGTGTTCAAATGTTGTATGTTGTGGGAGAAATATTATTTTATGATTGTAATTCGTAGGATATAGAACCAAAACAAATTGGCGATCCATTTGGAGAATTGTTGAATTTTCGACAAGTTCTCTGGTGAATTGTCAACAGGAACTTCCAATTCGAAAGCTCCCCAAGAGGAATTGTTGATTTATTTCATCTCGCAATAATTGAATTTTCGCCTTCTTTTCTAATTTAATCATGGAGAAGTATTATGCAAATGAGTTAATTCACATTATCTTGTGTGGAATTTGAAGATCAACTTTGATAGTTGCTCATTTTAATTATAGAAAAATGGTCATTTTTGCAAAATATGGTATATTTGGCATTTTGCATTTAAAAATAACAATATTTTCAAGAAAAAATAGCATATTTGGTCAACAACCTTTCAAAAACATAAGGAATATATTACTAACCTTTAAAAATAGCACCAGACATCTCCAACGTTTAAAGAAATAGGCATGATATGTTATTTTATGACGAAATTGTCCTCCTCTTTAAATTTAAAAAAAAAAAGAAAAAAAGAAAAAAAAAGGAAATAGATGAAAGAAATATAACCAAATGTATGCCTAAAAAATATAAAATTAACAAAAAAGACCAAATTCTTTATCAAAATCCAAAATCTAAAATCCACCGCAATTCCAAACCCCAAAAAGATGATTGTTTAAACTAATTAATGGTTTTCTTGCTAGTTTCCAAAATGAAGTACAAAAGAGGCATGACGCTCTGAAAGGGTTGCTTGAAATTACTGCTCCAACCGTAGACTACATTTTACCACTTTCTTCAGGAGAAATCATAAATGTCAGTGCAAGAAGATTGACACGTTGGGAGAGAGAGAAGTCATAGTTCTTTATGCACAAGGTGGATAAGTCAGGAGGTCATAAGAATGTCCTCGAACGCGTAACCTATTTTTATGAAGTAATTTCCGATGGACTTCTGTTGGATAAAGATGACATATTCAACAACTTGCTGAATATTGATCAAATTAGGTTTCACCGTGGAATTTGATGAGGTGGCTATTGGGTTCTCGATGAAGACTAAAAATCTGCAGACATTTTTGGAGGATGAAAAATTTATCTATTATGTCTTCCTTTCTTGTTAGGTAAGTGTTGAATTCTCTACCTCATCAATATCTACATGCACTCTATGTTTTTGGAAATAAGTTAGTATTTTAATTGTAGCAGTTCATCAATCCCTGCATGTATTTTTGGGGTTTGGAGTTGGTGGTGGATTTTGAATTTTGAGATTTGATAAAGAAAATGATCTATTTGTTATTTTTTATATTTTTTATGGTACATTTAGTTATTTTTCTATTATTCTTTTTTTTTTGTTTATTTAAAAAAGAGGATAATTTCGTCATAAAGGACATGCTATATCTATTTCTTCAAGGGTAATTATATTACCACAATATTATTTGTTAAGTACACTACATTCTAATTGCAATAAAAGTCTCTAACTATTGGTCACTTTTGCATTTATGACTCTAACTTTTTTTAGCAAATTTTTATTATCAACCTATTAAGTTGCATATCTTATATTTGTCTTTGATGATAATTTTTGTCCAAAAATTTAATTAGGAGGGCGTAATTTTTTTTTTTTTGCCTCTAATATTTTTACATAATTAAAATAGATAACAAATACATAAGTTTGTCAAAATATTTTTTCCTCATTGTAACGCACATTAGCAAAATATTTAGACAAAAAATTTCATCGGAGTCAAGATGTGAAAACTAAATGAAAGTTAATGAAAAAAATACGATAAAAAAAATTAGAGACATAAGTGTCTAAATATTAAATGTTGGGGGACTTTTATTGCAATTAAAAACGTGGTGTGAATAATAAAAAGTGTAGTGTGAATATAATTACTCTATCTTCAAATGTTGGAGATGTCCAGTATTATTTTTAAAATTTAAAGATATATTACTTACGTTTTTGAAAGATTAAAGACTAAAAATATCATTTTTCATATTTTCAATCTACTACTTACTTCTGGACACTTTTAAAAATTCTCATAATTTACGTGTAATCAAAATAATCAATAATTTATCTTTTGAAATACAAAATATTAAAAATCTTTACGCAATAATCACCGACTGTAGGGAGGTTTACTCTACTACAAGCACAAAAAAGTATTTCTTTATCCGTTATTACGTCCAGGGGCGGAGATGAGGGGGTCCTTGGGGAGTCCAGGACCCCCCAAAATTCTGAAACTGTTTTTTTTTTTAATTTTTTTTTTTTTTTGTAAGTGATAACCATCAGCCCAAATCAAAACATAGGAAAATGGCCCAAACTATAAAATACTCAAAACAATGCTGTAAACCCAACAAATATTACTCAACCCAAATTCTAATTACCCAATCAACCAAAAACCCAATTCATGCTTCTTTTTCAATTTGATAGTCAAAAACGCAATTGCAAATACGTGCACAATCAGTAAAACTTTAGTGGTTCAGCCCTTATTTCGGAATACGCAAAAAAAAAAAAAACTTGGATCATTTCTTCATCTCCTACAAACTTCGGATTGAAGATTCGATTCGACGATTCCCTACATCACATCACGTTCACCGCGTAACATAATAGACTAACATCAAATCAGCAATGGGGAGTCCCCCTTTCTAGTAAAATCTCATGTTTCTGGAGAGATGAAATTGATATGGGATTACAAAATTACAAATGATTGGTCCATTCCTCAAACGATAATACAAAATTAATAAATACATTTTGCTTGTTAATACATATCGTGTTCAATTGATTTTTTTTCTTTTTTCTTTTGAGCTTGAGTAATATTTAATTTCATTTTTAAATCGAATTTTCCTATTTTAGAGGATAATTTTATAGAAGGCAACATGAATAAGAAGGGTTTGACTAATTTTAGATCTTGAATATTTTTGTGCAATGATTTCTTGTAAGCTTTTTGAAAGTTATGACTTATAAAAAAAATATGATTCTTGTTATGAAACTAGAAAAGTAGAGAGAAAAAGAGATGAGAATTAAGAGAGTCAAAACTCAAGTCTGTAAATTTACTATAACAATGACCCTTATTTATAGAGTTCCAAAGAGAGTTACAACCTTATTAGAATACACTCTTCTTGAGTAAGTAGATAACTACATAGACATCTGGATACAACTAAATAGTCATTCATCATTATCTATAATTTTACAACATTCTCCATTGAATAACTTATTACACAACAACTGATTCGTTGTTTGGCAAAAACCTAATGGGACAAAAATACCAATAGAAAGAAAAAAATTATCAAAAATTGGAGTACTCAAATGCTGCCTCATTAAAACCTTGTCAGGAAAACTCAGTGGGACAAAACCTGAGCGAAGGAAAAAGAGTGCAGCTACTCCCACTGATTTTAATCAATGGAAAAAAAAACTTGTATCGAACTATCTATATCTTGTGCGTCAATGTTTTCAATGTCTCCATCTTGTTAAAATTTGTATAAAACAATCATGGTGAAATGTGTTCCATGTTATAACCTCCAGCAATATTATCTTCATACACTATCTCTGGTTGACTGTAATCAGCATGATGGTCTGATGCAGTTATATTAAAAACAGATCTTGTTGTTCTTCCCTTCAGGGGTCTCATATACAATTTATAACACACGAGAGTATAACCATAGGTTTATGATGAGGGTAAAATATTTTGTAGGTTATGGACATCCATAACTATAATATTTATACAACTTCCAATTGTATGTCATTTACAGAAAAAAATATGCCTCGTGAAAACCTTACTAGAAAAAAACTCGGAGGGCAAAAATCCTAGTGAAAGAAAAAGAGTACATAATTCTTTAGTACGCCATTAAAGTTGTCTCATTAAAAACCTTGCAAGGAAAACTCAATGGGATAAAACCTTGGTCAAAGAAAATAGTACAACGCGTATTTACTCCCTCTCATCATAATATCACTTTAGGTCTGTACTTTGATCAATTAAGTTCTCGAAAAGTTGAACTATATGCTTCAGGCATATTAAATCCTCCAGTGATATATATACATTGTTTTATTAGTCATGCTAGATTAGTTGGTTATAACAATATTAATTATATGCATATATGTCATGCATTGACAGAATAACAAGATATCAACTTATGATTGCTTTACATAGGCCTTTGCGAAATTCATAATGTTAAAAAGTCGAGCATAACATGTTACAACTTTATTTTTCCATTTCTTTTTCGCATAAATATACACCTTTAGATGCTTCGACTATAGGTCCAGAAACTTTAGGTTTCTCTAGTCAGTTCAATTTACTTGGATTGCATTCTTTTATTTGACAAATTTATTATTTGACAGATTTCTTTCAATATCCTTACTACCTTTTATAATATGAAGCACTTTTTTATATTCAAAAGTGTTGTCAACAACATTTATTTTTGAAACCATTTCTTTCTTATAATGACATAATATAACGAGATCTTTTCGTTTTATTATTTCAGTTGGCTGAACCTCTTCTGAGGTTTTATAACTAGTTATGTCTATATACTCTTTAAGAGTATACACCTCATTAATAGGACCATCTTTATAATTAGCTCTATTTTTTATTTGAGAAATTTTTGGAATCAAATATCACTACGCTTCAGACATGTTATTAATTTACTATATATAATGTTAATGGATTGTCCTTCAAGAACGCTAATATAAATTGGAGCATTTAGAGCTAGTAAATGAGATTTGATTTAATCTATTTGGTCAGTAAATGCATCTGTCAATTGTATAACTTACAAATGAGTTATTTGTCGAACTTCTGGTTCATATTGTCTTGTGCAAGAATTTAGAAAATATAATATACTGCATTTTCATGTATTTTTTCCAGCTACTTAATTTCTCTCCCCTAATGTTGAGAAAACTGTCTTATCAAAATGACATTCAAAAAATCGTATTATAAAATATCACCCGTTAGGACTTAAGATATTTTATAATGTTCCATACTAAACATGTATTCTCAACATTTTCAAAGCCCATCTCAGTGCACTATGGTGGATCGATTGTACATATATTGTACTATCAAAAATTATTAGATGGATAATATTAGGCTCTGACCATAAGCCAATTATAGCGGGGTAACTTTGATGTTGGCATGATGCGTATAAGTATTTCTGCATATAAAATAGCATTCTCTAGACAAAAATGAGAAGCGCTTTGTTATCAATAATAATGGTTTAGAATTTAATTGGAGGCGTTGAAAAACAATATTGCTAAACCATTTAACATCATCTCAACTAATATTTATTAATATTTTGAGATTTAGAATCACTAGCATTGATAGGACACATCACCATCTTGGTTGTATAATCTGAAAATTATGCTCATAATTTAAAATTTGAGCAAATAATCTCTCAAACTTCAAGTTACGAATAATAACACCATACAATCATCTAGTGGATGTATCTATTAGATACAAATAATATATAGATGGTCAACATGGAGGGTGATGGGGCCCCATAAATCACCTTAAATAATTTTCAGAAATACAGGAAATTCAGTTCCGATTTACCTAGTGAAAGTCTACTGGTTTATATATCATGAGAATAAGCATCACGTGAGAATTCATTATATTGAAAAATCTTCTGGTTTTCAATAGATATTCTCATTCATAATTCACATCATATTGATCAGGGATGGTCTAACCGGTAATGCCAATCAATAAAATTTTAGGACATTGAACTTCTGGTTCAACATAATACTTGTTTAATTGTACCAATATTTGTGTGGTACAAATTAAAAGAAATGAATAACATAATTTTTGTTGTATCATTCTTGTCTTTTTACCTTCAGGGATTCATAATGCATGTATGTACAATAGGTATATTACTATTGTCACCATATCTAAGATATAAATTATCTAAACAACATGTCAAAAAAATAAAATTTTTAGAACATTGAACTTCTGGTTCAACATAATACTTGTTTAATTAAATTGTACTTCTCCATGAACAACAACACACTATTTTTATAAAATATTGACATGTATAAATTTTATGCTTCTACGAAACAATAAAATAATATTTCTATAAAATATTAAAATGCTCATCGGCAGCAATAACCTAATATTAAATCTTTACACAATTACGCTCTTCGATAACAAGTAATATTCTACTGAAATTTTAATATAATGTTGTGTTACTTCAAGAGCAACAACAAATTGTTATTTAGGAATATTAGATTATTTAAGAATTTACTCATCAGAAGCAAAAAATAATAAATGTTTAGATCTTATACAATTATACTCTTCAAGAGCAAGTTATATTCTACCAGACTATTAATATAACGTTGTGCTTTTTCAAGAGCGACAACAAATTATTTTAAATTATGAAATTTTATAAAAATTTGTTCTTCAGAAACAAATAATTTAACATTAAATTACATTAAATTATGCTATTCGAGAGCATGTCATATTCTGCCAGAATATGAATATAATGTTATGCTTCTTCAGAAGCATCAACAAATTATTTTAAAATATTAAACTTTATAAAAATTTGTTCTTCATAAACAAATAGTTTTGTTGGTGTCCGGACTGAATTTCAGTCCGGACTGACGCGTGAACTTTCAGTTCGGCCCGGCTAGTGTTCAGCTAGGACCAGCTATTGTTCAGCTCGGACCGGCCTCGCCTTTCAGGTCGGATCTACACCAGATTCGTCATGGCTGACATCATCAGTGTAGGTTGTCCTTTGGAGTGTCAGGTGACGGTCTAGCTGCAGTTTATATTACTTAAATAAGCCTGCATTAAATGCCCAAAAAGGGGATGTCTTGTAAGCATTAAATGACCAAGCTATGCATTAAATGCCTAGCTTGGCATTAAATGCAAATAATCATTGTAAATTTCCCTATAAGTATGAGGAAATAAATGTCCGAAAAAAAAACACAAAATGACGGGAAAAACACACTTATACAAAGAACGTACATTTAGTTCTCCCTGCTCACGTTTACCTAGCTAAAACCCAGTACGGATTCAGCCGACCTGAACACCATCATTAAGTTGACTTGGGATTAGTGCAAACCATTTTCCGACGTCAACAGTTTGGCGCTAGAAGGAGGGGGTCATTTTCTAAAAAGGCTCTCCATTTTCCACAACTACCATACACCAGAACACTCAAGAATTATCCAAACATGAGTCGTAGTCATGACTCAAGGGCTCGTAGCCACGGAAGAACTGGGAGTCAGCAGGTCAACCTTCCCCAGGTCTTCCGTCGTAGACAACAGGGAGAAACCTCGGCTCGAACACATGTGCCCGAGAGAGATGCAGTCCTACAGAAGCTTGAATACCTAACTCGAGCTATTGAACGGCTCGAGAGAAACCAAGCCACTACCAAACGAATTTCTGACTCAGAAGCTGAGTCACCGGCACACGATGAGTCTAAAAGCCGTCGAGCAAAACGAAGACTAGACTTCGAAGCGAAGAGCCCATCAGAAAGTAAGGGAGGAAAAAGTGTGCGCTCCAGTCCCCACAGGATAGCTTCCACGCAACGGTCAATTAGCGTATTTGACCGTCTAGGTCATTCTTCTCAAGTCCCTCACGAACAAGAGGCACAAAGAAAGAAGAAAGCTCCGTCCATGGAAGCCTCGAGTGTACAGGACACTCCGGATGAGCTTGAACTCATGAAGCAACGACTGGCCGAACTGGAAGCAAAGCAAAAGAATACCTCGGAAGAAGTCACCACGGACAGGCGTTCCCCATTCACGGAGGACATCTTGGCAAAACCTCTGCCGGAGAAGCTGAAAATGCCGCAGTTGACTAGCTATGAGGATGGCAATGATCCTGTGGGCCACCTCGACAGGTATACCTCTTGGATGGAACTCCAAGGAGTCAGTGACGCTATCATGTACAGAGCATTCCCCCTCACCTTCGGGAATAGAGCGATGAGGTGGTTCAAAAAATTACCACCGCGCTCCATTCGAAGCTGGAATGACCTCTCAGGTCAGTTCGTCTCCACCTTCATGGGGGCAAGAACTCGATCCACCCCGAAAGAACGCCTTATCAGCATTAAACAAGGCCGAACTGAAACACTGAGGTCCTACATGGATCGATTTAGCAAGAGGATAGTGGAGGTGGACAAAATATCAGATGATGCCACCCTGATGGCAGTCCTGTCAGGACTAAGAACACGGACTCGGTTCTGGTGGTCCGTTCACGAAGACGGACCTGCTACCTACCAAGACTTCCTGGCTAGAGCTGAAAAACACATCGGCGCTGAGGAAGCCACCTCGGACCAGGAGAATGACCGCCCTGATCGTAAGGACAGCACGAAGGGTAAAGAGAAAGACCTGAAAACGGAGAAGAAGGAGAGTCCTAAGAAAACACTGGATTTTCAGCGTGTAGGGCGTCCAAGGCCCACCACGCCGAGGTACCAGGGGTACCATATCCTAAACACTTCGCTTGAGAATGTCCTAATGAAAACCAAAGGCAAGGGCATCCTCAAAAGTCCAGCTCCTATGAAGGCGAACTCATCAGGGCTAAACCAAAGGAGATACTGCAGGTACCATCGATCGGCTGGGCACGACACGGATGATTGCCGTGATTTAAAAGGAGAAATTGAAAGCCTCATTAGACGAGGCCACTTGAAGGAGTTCCTAGCGCGGCCATCTGGCGGAACTGAGCCTTCCCAGGTCCATGACCGAGCTGAACTACCACCTCCACCTCCACCTCAACCCGGACGAGGTGAAATTCACATGATAGTCGGTGGGAGTCAGTACCTGGAAGGATCAAGGAGACAGCGCCCTAAGTCCTCCAGGGAAGCTCACAATAGCTACCAAGTGTTAGCAGGTACAACAGCTAACCCTGATGCGGAAAAATTCTCTTTTTCCGAGGAAGACGCATCCCATGTATTGCAACCACACTCGGATGCACTCGTCATTACTATGCCGGTCTCCGGCGTCTACATCCATCGAACATTGGTAGATGACGGGAGCTCCGTAAATATCCTATATCTCAGAACATTCAATCAGATGGATCTCGACATTCGGCACGTTAGGCCTTTCCCAAAGCCCATGCAGGAGTTCACTGGAGATTGTGTAAATCCCAAGGGCCAGATCGCCTTGGTGGTTGAGCTCGGATTGCCTCCCTGTCACAGGAGGATCATTGCGGATTTTGTAATTGTAGATCTCCCATCTAACTACAATGCCATCCTAGGGCGGCCAATCCTGCATGAGCTAAAAGCAGCCGCGTCCATCTATCACTACACCATCAAATTCCCCACTCCACATGGGGTAGGAGTAGTACGGGGAAGCCAACTGGTAGCAAGGAGCTGCAACATCAACTTCGCCCGAGTAGGGGTAAACACAATCCGGACTGACGCTGAGCTTGCAGCTGGGAAGTCTGAGGATGAGCTGGATGGGAATGCAGTGGAAGATCTGGGTCACCTCGACCCAAGGTCGGCACAAGTGCTACGAAAGGCTGAACCAGTTGAAGACCTGGAGCAAGTAGAGGTCGACCCCAGCCGACCTGAAAAGGTCCTCCACATCGGAAAGGAACTCAAACAACCAGTAAGGTCCCAACTTACAACTTTCCTGAAAAGCAACACTGACGTCTTCGCATGGGAACACGCGGACATGGAAGGAATTGATCCCAAACTCTCGTGCCACTTACTGAATGCCAGTCCAGACGTCAAACCAAAACAACAACGCCGACGTCCTCTCAATCCAGAGAGGTACGAGGCCCTAGCTAAGGAAGTCGATAAACTACTCAAGTGCGGCTTCATTAGGGAATCACTTTATCCCCGGTGGGTAGCCAACCCTGTTCTCGTAAAAAAGAGCAGCGGAGCTTGGAGGGTGTGCATAGATTTTACTGATCTGAACAAAGCTTGCCCTAAAGACAGCTTTCCACTCCCTCGGATAGACCAAATGGTGGATGCCACCGCTGGGCACGAGCTCCTGAGCTTCATGGATGCGTACTCTGGCTACAATCAAATTGCAATGCATGAGGATAATCAAGAGCACACCTCCTTCATCACTGATCGAGGTTTGTACTGCTATCGAGTTATGCCCTTCGGGTTGAAGAACGCCGGAGCCACTTATCAACGGCTGGTGAACTCAATGTTCTCCGAACTCATTGGGAAAACTATGGAGGTGTACGTTGACGACATGCTTGTCAAAAGCACCAAGGAAATGGACCACGTGGAGCACCTCTCCAAGATGTTCTCCATACTGAGGAGATATAAAATGAAGCTCAATCCTAACAAATGCTCCTTCGGTGTAAAGTCAGGGAAGTTCTTGGGGTACATGGTCCACCGAAGAGGAATCGAGGCCAACCCAGAAAAGATCAGAGCTCTCCAAGAGATGAGGCCCCCTACTAAGATCAAAGAGGTACAGAGTCTTACTGGGCGTATAGCAGCGCTTAGTCGTTTTGTTTCAAAATCGACCGATAAGTGCAAACCCTTCTTCGACGCTTTACGCGGAGGAAAGGAGTTTAAGTGGGGCGAGGAATGTCAGCTAGCATTCGAAGAGCTGAAGAGGCAACTGGCACGACCTCCACTACTCTCCAAACCTCTAGTGAAGGAGGTCCTCACTCTCTACTTAGCAGTCTCGAAGCACTCAATTAGTTCCGTACTCATAAGGACGGACGAGGGCATCCAACACCCAGTGTACTATGTCAGCCAGGCGTTACACGATGCCGAACTGAACTACACCCCGATGGAAAAATTGACGTATGCCCTTATCATGTCTGCAAGAAAGCTCAGACCCTACTTCTTGCAACATCCAATACAGGTCCTGTCAAACTATCCTCTGAGACAGGTCCTGCAGAAACCAGACACCTCCGGGAGACTTATGAAGCGGGCAGTCGAGCTCGGCCAGTTTGAGCTCCACTACAAACCACGGACTGCAATCAAAGGTCAAGCTCTCGCAAACTTCATCGCTGAGTTCAGCCCGGAGCACGAGCCCAGTGCCAGAAATGAGGAAGTCTGGACTCTCTTTGTGGATGGCTCATCGATCGAGACTCGGGCTGGAGCCGGAGTAGTCCTGATGAGCCCGGACCTAGAGCCACTGTGTCAATCTCTACGATTTAATTTCCGTGCCTCAAACAACGAGGCTGAGTATGAGGCCCTAATTGCCGGCCTAAGGTTTGCAAAAGGTATGGGTGCACTCAAACTGCTCGTGTACAGCGATTCTCAGCTGGTGGTCAATCAAATCAACAAGTCCTACCAAACCAAAGACGATAGGATGACGTCTTACTCACTCATTGTGGAGCAGGAACTGAAATCATTCGCCACCGTCGAGGTTAGCCAGATTCCCAGGACACAGAATGGCCTCGCTGATGCACTAGCAAGACTTTCTACCAGCGAGGGCATAGAAGAGCTGGAGAGCATCCCGATTGGAAGACTCAGTAGCCCAGCTATATCTCAGCCTGAGCAAATTAGCAACACGTCCGAACTGAGCTCCAGCTGGACTGATGAGATCATTCAATTCCTGAAGGATGAGAAGGTACCCCCAAATAGCGGAGAAGCTAGAAAGTTAAGAATCAGGGCAGCAAGATACACTATAATTGATAACATCCTGTTCAAAAAAGGCTTTTCGCTCCCTCTACTGCGGTGCCTAAAGGAAAACGAAGCTAAATACGCCCTCAGTGAAGTCCACGAAGGAGTATGCGGCAACCACACTGGGGGGCACTCCCTCGCACTCAAGATCTTGAGGCAGGGGTATTTCTGACCATCAATGAAGAAGGACTCCATCGATTTCGCGAGAAAATGCGACAAATGTCAGAAATTTGGTCCCTCCATCAAAGCACACCCGGAAGAGCTGACCTCAATCCTCAGTCCGTGGCCCTTCTCCAAATGGGGAATTGACCTCATCGGTCCCATGCCAGTAGGAAGAGGTGGAACTAAGTATGCCATAGTTGCCGTGGATTACTTCACCAAATGGGCAGAGGCAGAACCGCTTGCCAAAATAACTGAGCAGAAAACTACCGGTTTCATATGGAAATCGATTGTCTGCAGGTTTGGAGTCCCACATTCGATCATTACAGACAACGGCAAGCAATTCGACAATGCTAGACTCAGGTCATTCTGTGAAGACCTCAATATCAGAAAGCACTTCTCCACTCCAAACCACCCCCAGTCAAATGGACAAGTTGAGGCAATAAATAAAATTATTAAGCATACACTGAAGACACGCTTGGATGAGCTGAAAGGAGCTTGGGCAGAAGAGCTCCCCAGTGTGCTATGGTCTTATCGAACAACATGCCGGTCAAGCACGGGAGAGACACCTTTCTCACTGGCCTTCGGCACAGAAGTCGTCATACCGGTCGAACTCGAGCTCCCGTCTTATAGAGTTCGGACGTTTGATGAAAATCACAACGACGAAGGCTTGAGATCCGAGCTCGACTTCCTGGAGGAAAGAAGGCTGGGGACAGAACTGAAAACTGCCATCTACAAGCAAAGAAGTGCAAGGTATTACAATGGCAAAGTCAAGGAGCGGAAATTCAAAGCTGGGGACCTGGTCCTGAGAAAGGTATCCCTAGCAACGAAAGAAAGTCAAGCGGGCACGCTCACCCCAAATTGGGAAGGACCTTACAAGATCACTGCTGTCCTAAGAAATGGAGCTTACGAGCTCCAGAATGCAGAAGGACTATCACTCGCGCATCCATGGAATGCCGAGCATCTAAAGAAGTACTACCAATGAAGACTATCCACCTATGCCCACAGGCGTAAGCTACTTTTGTCAAAAGAAGCCACGGCTTCCACCTTGTAATCGTTTCTCAAATTTATGAAATGAAGAAAATTTTACAAGATAAAGGGCTCACGTTGAAATCTGAAAGCCTAGAAAGGCTCCGACCTAACAAGGGATGACTAAGGTCGCAATCCTCTTGAACACATGAACGTGTGACCCGGCTGGGTGGCGTAAGTGCTGCGTCACCAACGCCAAACCTAAAGCTTATTCATCTCAGACGTACTATGTCTGAGGAATATAGTTCGTCCAAGAGACCGAACTAGTCTGAGGAATAGAGTTCGTCCGTGAGACCGAACTACTTTCCCAAATATGTGAAATAATTCAACTTTCAAGTCGTCCCACACGCCGTCCTAAACAGTAATGTACCATGCCGATCTGGAAACTTGGGGGGCCTCCACCCACCCAACCTGGTATTGACTACAGGTCGGGCCTCGTTCTTGAAGTTCCAGATCGCCCACGTACTGAAGTTAGAATTCAGAAGTTAATTGAAGTTCAAAGTATTTGAGCTTACGTTAATTGAAGTTCAAAGTATTTGATCTCGGGCTAAGTTCGTCCTCGCCGAAGTAAACACTTGAAGTTTGAAGTTATTTAACTATTGGCAGGTCGGTTTAAGTTCCTTCTCGCACTCAGGGTTCCAGAAGTCAAGTTACAAATCAGAACGGAAATTTTTTCATTAAGTTCAGATGTCAGAAGTTGAAGTCCGAAGTCAGAAGTCAGAAGTCGAATAAATCGTCAAAACAATGAAGTAATCAGAACGGAAATGTTTCATTGCATTCAGGTCTACATATTTACATCCGAACTACTTTGACTACAACAAAAGGAAAACCAAAAACAACAAGTTGGAGCTCATTCCTCATCTCCGGACTGATCTGGGTCAGCCCCGGCCTGATCTAGATCTGCACCGGCCTGAGAAGTTTCTGCCTCCTCTGGAGATGGAGGATTGAGCGTAGACTTCCTTTTCAGATCAGCGAGCTCGTCCTTAAGGAACTGGAGGTCCCAGTCCGGTCGCTTCTCCGCAGTCGAATCAATCAGCTCCTCCATCGTCAGGAAGTAGACCACCTCCTGCTCGGCCAAATAGGCATCTGAAGCTCTGAACTCAGCCACTGCTTCTTCCTTTGCAGTACTGTTCTCCAATACAGCCTGAAGTTCAGAGTTCTTCTTCCTCTCGGCCTCCACCTCGGCCTCCAAATCGGCCCGGACTTTGGCCGCCCTCACCAGCTCGTCCGCCTTGGCGTTGAGCTCCTCCTCCCTTCTCAGCAGGATGTCCTCCGAGGCAGATCGCAGCCTTCTCTCCTTCTCGAGGTCTTCCAGGACCTTCCGCCCTTCGTCCCTCAGTACTTGGACGTCGGACACCAGCCTGGCCATCTTCTCCGATGCCGAGGTCAACTGGATGGCGGCCCTCGAAACGTTTACCGAGGCGGCCATGACGGAGTCCACCACCCCCATCCCGTCCAAGTACTTCTGCTGGACTGGGGTCCAGCACTTGGCAACCGACCTGATCGCCCTTATCGATGACAGGGGGAGACCGGCGATCTCTTCTCTGGTCGGCGAGTTCTACCTGAGGAAATCCCGGACTGGCTTGGGAAGAGTCTCCCGCAGACGCAGGAACTCCCCGTCTTTCTCCGGGGTCGAGCCCAAGTACATGGGCTGGAGCTGGGGCCCGGCTGGAAAACGGACGGGCTGGAAGGAGGACGGTCCGGCTCGCACGGTGGTCGGAGTTGTGATCTCCTCCACGCTCCTCGTCGGACTTCTCTGAGGGCGAGGAGGCAGATCGGCCTCCAGTCTCGGCCGCGAAGAACGATCCTGGTCCCCAGCAGGGACCTTTCTCTTCCCCTTGCCAGCCTGGCTGGGGCCTTGGTGTTTCTTCCTCAGGAGGGCGGAGATGTCCTTCATGCTTCCTTCGGGCCGGTCTGAAATCAGAGAGGAAGTAGTCAGACCTGAACAAATCTTTACATGAAAGATAAGTATTTTTCACAAGTAATGAGTTCGAACTTACGGGCTGTAGGACGGTCTGAGAGAGGGCGGGAGAGCCGAGCAGATATTAGATTCTCCTCGGTTATCAGGACGGCGCTCGACCTAAGGCTTTCGCTGATCTCCCGTGCCCGCCGAGCTCTTTCTGAAGACTCTGCTGTGGGCTCCTGAGCGACGTGTCCTGCAACCGGCATGAATAAACAGTTCAGTACGGATACAAAGTAATTGTTGTAAAGAAGAACAGTAATACGCTTACTTAGTTCGTGATAACGAACTGGGATGCTGAGATCAGGCCTGGCGTCGTCCTCAGTGAACTGCCACGGACCACGGACGAAGAACCAAAACTTTTTCCAATTCTTGATCGAGTCCGGAGTCTGAGTGACGACGCTGCCCCCCGTCCTCGCCTTCACTGAAGCGTACCACTAGCCCGACCTCTTCCCGTCCGACTTAAAAGAGTACAGACTGTGGAAATCTCCAATAGAAGGGCGGGAAAAGCCGAGCTGGTCCCAAAGAACCAGGAGGCCTATCAGGATCCTCCACCCATTGGGGCAGAGCTGAGTGGGAGCTATTCCCCACTCTCGCAGGAACTTCCTGACTACCCTGGGAAATGGTAGTCGGAGTCCGGCAGCCAGGATGGCCTGATTCAGGGCGACAGTACCCAAGGGCGGTTCGTCAGCCCGGTCATCAGGACCTGGAACGACGAACTCTATGTCGTCGGGAATCCTATACATCTGGTGCCACTCCCTAAGCTGCCCTTCACTCACCTCGGAAGGGAAAAACCTACACTTCCATACAGGGGCCGTCCTAAGCCCTGAGGCGACCTCCGCCTCCCTCCTACTTACGCTCCCGGGCTCTACTACCCGCTCACCCCTGGTCTCGGCCTGTTCGGACGGCCCAACTCGAGGGGGAACAGCAGTGATAGGAGCCGGGCTGAGGACTTCGTCCTCGTCTAATCCCTCTACTATCCTACCCGAACTCGCCGGCTCCTCATCCTGGCCCCTGCCCCAAGAAAGAGCCTCTCTCCCACTGTCACTACCGACCTCACTAGACATTCTATTGAATAAAAAGAAAGAAGAGGAGAAATGTGAAGAAGGAGTCTGTACTGACCGTTCTCACCCCTAGATCGGAAAGGAATGGCTGAAGTGGGTTTAAGATCGGAAAGGGCTGACCGCTCTGACGATGAGTTCGGAGTGCACCAGAGTTTCAGTGGAGAAATTACGTATAAGCAAAGGTTTCAAATGACCCTCGCCCCCTATATATAGGGCGGGAAAATGAAAGGTCAGCACCATTAATGAGGCAATAATGACGCGACAGCTAAGGCGTGTCCTCGAGCCACGCGCAGACCTGACACCTCCATTGGGATTGCTCCACGTGTCAAACAGCATTAAATGAAGTCAGGATTGTCAGAGTCAACGGCACAGAACAGGACGGCCTCAGCCGAACCGCCAGAGGAATTGAAGACCTCCTTTCACCGACGTTAAAACAGGTCCTCAGGGGGCAATTGTTGGTGTCCGGACTGAATTTCAGTCCGGACTGACGCGTGAACTTTCAGTTCGGCCCGGCTAGTGTTCAGCTAGGACCGGCTATTGTTCAGCTCGGACCGGCCTCGCCTTTCAGGTCGGATCTACACCAGATTCGTCATGGCTGACATCATCAGTGTAGGTTGTCCTTTGGAGTGTCAGGTGACGGTCTAGCTGCAGTTTATATTACTTAAATAAGCCTGCATTAAATGACCAAGCTATGCATTAAATGCCTAGCTTGGCATTAAGGCATTAAATGCAAATAATCATTGTAAATTTCCCTATAAGTATGAGGAAATAAATGTCCGAAAAAAAAACACAAAATGACGGGAAAAACACACTTATACAAAGAACGTACATTTAGTTCTCCCTGCTCACGTTTACCTAGCTAAAACCCAGTACGGATTCAGCCGACCTGAACACCATCATTAAGTTGACTTGGGATTAGTGCAAACCATTTTCCGACGTCAACAAGTTTAATATTAAATTATATAAATTATGGTATTCGGGAGCAAATCAGTTATATTCTGCCAGAATATAAATATAATATTGTGCTTCTTTAGGAGCAACAACAAATTATTTTAAAATATTAAACTTTACTCTAAAGTAAAGATTTGATCTTCAAGAATAATATTATAATATTCTTATAGAATATTAGATCTTATAAAATTACGCTCTTCAAGAGTAATAACTTATTTATGCTCTTCGGAAACAAATGTATTCTACTGAAATATTAATATAATATAAAGTTGTACTTCTTCTGGAAGACCAACGAAATATTCTTCTAGAATATTAATTTGTATAAATTGATAAACACAATATTATTTTAAATATTGATATGTAATAATTAACAATATTCAAGAAGTATTTATCTATCATTTATCAATACAGAAAATATATAATCAAATACGATAGTAAAGAGAATACTAACATTTGTTAATTCATGGTTTCATCTCCATATACACAAGTTAAACTTTTACCTCTGTTCATGTAGTGATTTCTCACGAATGAACCGTTGGATCTTAATTACAGCCGTCGGATTTCAAGAACAATGAGTTTTGAACCTTTTGTCCAAATTTCACGACGATCGGACGATGGAGCATTGAAATATAAACGTTTGATCTTAGCTGCACAGACTGCCCAAATTCTTCCAACGAATTCAAAAATAGTTACTGTTCACGCAACGATTTCTCAAATATGAACTTTTCGATCCTAATCATAACCGTTGGATTTTAAAAACAATGAGTTTTGAAGTTACTATCCAAATTTCTCAATGATTGGACCACAGAGTCTTGAGATATCAATATTTGATCACAACTGTACAGGCTGCCCAAATTCTGCGAATTTCCTAAACTAACTCTCGGGTTTTCTCTCTATTTTGGATGAGCTCTATTGTGCTGATAACGTGTTATGAAACTAGAAAAAGAGAGAGAAAAAGAGAGGAGAATTAAGAGAGTCAAAACTCAAGTCTGTAAATTTATTATAACAATGACCCTTATTTATAGGGTTCTAAAGAGAATTACAACCTTATTAGAATACACTCTTCTGGAGTAAGTATATAACTACATAGACATCTAGATACAACTAAATAGTTATTCATTATTATCTATAATTTTACAATAATTCTCATAAAAATGAGCTCAATAATTGTAGTTTGAGAAAAAAAAATCGGGGGCAGAACCCCCGTAAGGGCTCCGCCCCTCCCTAGGCCCGCCCTATAGAGGACCCCCCAAATTCAAAAGTCTGGCTCCGCCACTGACTACATCTTCATCCTCTCAAACCAAAATTCATGTATCTTTCTCAATTTCTCTATATTCTTTTTCATATTCATCAAAGTCAAACTCTCCTCAAACAAAACTCTCTCTCTCTCTCTTTTTCATTCTTCTCAACTCCTCAATCCATTAAAATCCTCTACGATCAAATTCTACAGCAAAGAAAAGCGGTATACTAGTTTATACTTTAATATGTTATTGTAAACTATAAGAAGAATAGGACTAAACCGAACTAAAAGCAGACCAATCGTTTGTGAAAGTCCAAGAAGTACTACAACTGTATTGTCACCCTATTTGGTGGTATTTTCGTAAATTTCCGCTTCCACACTCTATATAGGACCCCTCAATTTATTTTGTTTCAAATGGTCCCCTTGGGCCTTGTATCTAAACCGTTGACTGACTGCTCTCGTAAAGTTTCCATATTCATTTCGGCGTATAACAGTCATTTAATTATTATTGCCACAAAAATGTACAACCTCACAAGCACAAAATACAACTAAATGACTAGATTTTTCTCTGACAATTAAAAACTGTTCTTAGCATTAACAACTTCTCAGTTCACTATTCACACTACTTTTTTCTCCTTTAAGCTCTGCTAGGATTGAATTATATATTATTCCTTCTCCACTCTCTGTCTCTTTCTCTTTTTGCCTTTCTTCTCTCCAGAAGATGAGTCTATCATCAGTTTTGCTGAAACGTTTGCAAATACAGCGGAGAATCATTGCCGCAGTAAACGTCCATGGTACGAGATCTTTTACCACGACGGAAGGCCACCGTCCGACCATTGTGCACAAACGGAGTCTCGACATTCTCCATGATCCATGGTTCAACAAGGTAAACTAATTAAAGGAATTTTTCGAGTTGAATTTGAATTCGCTGTGATCTGAAGATCTGGATATTTGTATAGCTAAGCACTTTTTTTTTTCTAAAAAAATTCAGAATTGGTGATTGTTGAGCTTTGCAAGTTTGGTTTCAATATTTAATGTTTCATAAATTTAGGGAACCGCATTTTCCATGACGGAGCGTGATCGTCTGGACCTTCGTGGGCTACTGCCTCCAAATGTTATGACTTCTGAACAGCAAATTGAACGCTTCAGTAAGTGTTCACCCACCACAAGTTATGATGATTCCGCTGTGTTAGCCTTCTTAGCTCGAAAATTTTGGGGTTATATTGATTGCAATTTGCAGGATGGGATATAGCTAGTCTTTATCATTTATACATGGATATGGCCGTTAATGGATATTAATTAATATTCTAGTGAGGTTTCTGATAATCTTTGTGCAAGTGATATGGAATTGTGCAGTGACAGTCTTCATCAATGTTTAGGGATTTGTTGGATAACTTCTAATTTGGGCATGTGAGATGTTTTTTGCTTTTCAATAAACTATTCTAGACAATAAGGAGTATTTTTTCCCCTTCCTAACTGCCGTATTTAATATTCGTTCCTTCTCAGCTTGAATGACTTCGTTTGACTTTCGTGGTCAACTAGATGTTTTTTAAAAGCATATTTTACACTGATCTATTTACGTTTTTAGTCAAAAATCTTGAATACAATACTAGATGTGTATTTCATCTTCAATTAAGTCTTTTCTCAAAAATCACATAATTGATATAACAATGGGCACTCAATTTGAGATTGAAGAAAATACTTCTTAAGAGCTATATCTTTTACTTATTAGAGCTTGAGAAACAAAGAAAGATTGCTGAATCATATAGCTAAGTTGCCATCACTTAGAGTACCATCATTTTCTTATTGGTATTTGTCTAACAATAGTGGCTGACTTGAAGAGGCTTCAACTAAGTGCTAGAGACGGGCCTTCTGATCCAAATAATTTGGCTAAATGGCGCATTCTCAACCGCTTGCATGATAGAAATGAGACGATGTATTATAAGGTCAGTGATTAACTTTCTCCCTTCTTTTTTTTATTTTATTTTTTGAATTTCTTTTGTCCCTATCATTCTCTTTAAAACAGTTGGGATAGTTTGCTCTTGTCCTCTGGTAATATCAAGCTGAAATATATTAATTACACTCAGGAAACAACCATCTTATCCTTGCCTCCTTGCCAACCCCATAGCCATAATATGCACTGCAACCATTCACTATTAACGGCATTAATTCTACACTGACCTTACTGCTAAATTGGCTGCTTTTATAAGATACATAATTATTTTTTTCTACATGCATCATTATTCCATGACATCATAAGTACTTCCAAGTGTATTCTCGATTCATATGTACTTAAGAAATTCGACCTTAATTAGCTGTGTAACCTGTGTTCTTTCACTGATTTAATTCGACATAAATCTCTCTTCTATCTATATCAATTAAGGGAAATACACACTGATTAAATAACATGAATGAACTTAAAGAAGTTAAACGTATTAATGGATCAGGTAACATTCATACGCAGAGCACATTGTATCGGGCTTATACAACAACAAAAAACCAACAAACCAACCCTTTGTTCCCAATAAATTTAGGCTCAGTTATATGAATCCATTTCACCATTCTGTTTGGCACATTTTTAGATCTACTGGAAGATGCAAGGCAATCTCAACATCTCATGTTAACTTTGATATACTCCTCCCTCATCTAACACGCTCTTTTGAAATCACATTACCCTTATGAACTAAGGCTTCTCGAGGTCTACACAAAACATTTCCAAACAACTTAGAGTCACCATTCCCTTAATTTATCCTCAATTGGTGCCACCTCCAGTTGAGTAGTTAAGCTCTCATGAAGAATAATCTTACAATCATTGCACCAATATCTATCCACCTTCCTAGTGAGGATGGAATCTATTTGATTAAACTTTTGTCCATTCTAAAAGTTATAAGGCGCTTTTCTTTCTTCTTCAAACATGTACCTGCTAGCACCGAATCATAAGCCCAACCTAAGTCAGAAATAGTATTACCTTCTGCGTTTTGATCCCCAAATCCAAGATTTCCATGTACTCTTTCATATTCCAAGTTACATTTCTACGATTCCACTGCATGTCCATTCATATCACCACAACAAAAATCTTATCTGGGTAAATAAGAAGTATTATGTTAATCTATTAGCTTTCTTCCTAGAAAGAAATGGATGGACCAGTCAACACAGATTGTTTTGCAGAAGGTGCACGATACTTTTACTGTTCACCACCACCTTTGTGGGAATCCTTAGGTGGTCAACACCCCATGGATGAGATTGCAAACTCTTAACAACCTCTAATTTACTTTGTTGGAGAACCTTGCATGACTTTTCAGAGTAAATATTATTAACTAATGAATGTAAGACACTGTAGTTGATTGGGTACTGAATAATTACTTCTTTCTTAAATTTAATGTTAACAGGTTCTGATTGACAACATCGAGGAATATGCCCCTGTAGTTTATACTCCTACTGTTGGTCTTGTTTGCCAAAATTATAGTGGCTTGTTTAGGCGGCCAAGGGGAATGTATTTTTGTGCGGAAGATCGTGGAGAAATGATGTCAATGGTTTATAATTGGCCAGCTGATCAGGTTTGTAGTACTTGTAAAGGTCCTTATATTTTCCGGTGCTTCTGGGTTGAGTTTGAGTTGTCACATTCATCTGTTTTCGGTGCTGGCTTATTAGCTATTGATTTTACTTTGTCAGGCTAGAACGTGTAATGTTTTCTTAAATCACTGGATATAGTTAGGAAATTGAATAATTTCTTTCCTTCGCTAGTTGATGTCGGAATGGATATGCTAGTGTAATTTTTCTGATATATTTAGGAACTTCTGAGTTCTTCAACTGTTGGATTTAGCAGGATAGCAGTTATTTTATAATGCTATTTTGTTAACAATTGTGAATCGGTGGGCTTGATCAGATGTACTTGCATACATATTCTCTAGCAGTCTTCCATGTTTCATGAATGGAGATCAAAGATGAATTGTAGTAGCGTTTCTCATTTTGTTACTCATTCAATGGATTATTCTGGGAAAGTATTATCTAATGCAGTGTACCGTTGCTGGATCTTCATGATAAATTCTTCTCATTTTGTTTGCATGTTTGTTAACCCATCTAAAAACGTGTTTGTTGCTCAATTTATCCTATATTTTTAAGGTCCTTGTTTTAATTGAAACTCCTGAAATAGCACTGTCATTTCATCTAAATTAGCCTAGCCATTTTGGATAACTGCACTTGACATACACATCATCATTGAATAGGAACTATCTCCCTCCACTTGCTTTATTATTTTTTGTTCTTTGATTGGTGATTATGTTGACGTACTCTTTGTGATTGTTTGTCCATGCTTAAATTATAATTTAAACTAGTCAAATTGGTCAAACGTAGTTTTTATCCACACATTTCGTAGAATCCACAACTTATAACTAACTTATTATCTACATTCCATTGGACGACCCACAACTTATAAGCACTTAAAAAATAATTTCAACCCCACCAAACATGCACTTTTACTAATATATAGCATGAAAAGAAAGATGTGGTTCAATCTCTGGTAGTTACTTGATCAGTATCGTCTTTTTGTTGTCACTTCTTGTTGCCTTTTACCTGTTTCTCTTGTTTGGAAATTAGCTAAGGAATGCCAGAGAAGAGAGATCTCCCTCTATTGGCTTTGGTCGACTCCCGAAAAAGCCTTATAGAAATCAAATAGTTAATAAACAAGACATTGTCTGAGTGTGATAATAATTATGGACAGCATGTGTTCAAGTTTTGCTTAGAAGGATATATCAGAATAATGTCTTATAGGGAGAATTTTTTGTGACCTTCTATTTGGCTAGTGGCATTTGACATCTGATATACTTTTGTGCCTGGGGAATGGTTTTTAATAATTAAAACATGCAGCAAACTTTCAGGAACAATCTATTTCTGGGTTTAAAGAAGAGAGTAAAGTGGTAATATATGGTTAAGCCTTAACTTGATCTTATTTTTGTTTTGCTGTGGTCTGATTGACCGACTATATTGTTTTAGTTTCTTCTCTCCAATATCTTGTTCAAATTCTTCATTTTCAAAATTCCCCCCTTCAATAGTTTCTTATTTCATTTATTTTTTTTCCATATAGGTTGATATGATTGTTGTAACGGATGGAAGCAGAATATTGGGTCTTGGAGATCTTGGAGTTCAGGGAATTGGAATCGCAATTGGGAAGTTGGATCTTTATGTTGCTGCTGCAGGGATAAACCCTCAGAGAGTACTATCTCTTTCTGTTTATCACATGTAAATTGCAAGCATGTAGCATGTACGTAAACATCTCTGTGGGAGAATATATAAGTTGGAACCTCAACTTGCTGATAGTTTTGTCAACATTTTATCAATAAACTCAGAGACTAGCCAAAGAGATAAGAAATCATGAGCAGGGATAATTTGATAGTCTTTTATATGTTGTTTGAGGAACCAATCCGTTGGAAACATCTAGTGTGGCTCCAACTTGAAGTTTCTTTGAATTTTGAAATTTTCAAGAAGCAAATCAAGAAGGCAGGGGATTTAGTCTGAAATTACTTTGTCTGATCTCCTGGAAAAAGGGTTCAAATAGTATGTAACTCGATATTCAGTTTCACTTTTAGTTGATTTTCTGATTTTTTTTAAGTTGTTCAATGCTGTAAATAAGGAAACAGCTATACAAAAAGCGAGAAAATTGTCTATTACTATTTTTGTATAACATATGGCTCATTGCTAGAGATTTTTGAGTTTATATATTTTTTCTACTCCTGTTCCTAATTTTCATTGTGTTATTAACCTTTTGTTGCTGTATAATTGTAAGACATTGCACTTCTATTGAGTAACTTTTGCTATGTAATGTCCACATCCCCTAAGGAAAGGTTTATACATACAGGAAAAGAATTACTGGAATTGGATGCTATATTCATTTATTAATTTGATCTTCATCTTGTTCTGGATAGACTTTGGTCCTGTTTCTCTCTACTTCTGCTATGTAATGTCCTTCCTCTTGCTTTAATAGGTACTCCCTGTCATGATTGATGTTGGAACCAACAATGAGAAGCTTCTGAAAGACCCATTGTGTAAGTATCTTGCAATCAATTATTTCAAGTATATAAGAGAAACGCCGTTTTAGAGATTGCTTATCAATGTTTCTTTGTTATCTTTTTGTAATGACAACGTTAGGTTGATGTTTACTTAAGTTTTGAAGGTGACCACTGTTTGTATACCAGTTTTCTTACTCCACATGTTTAGTTATTTGGAAACTACTGTTTGACGTACATTAACTCAACAACCACCCTGAAAATGCTGAAGTTTTTTAATATCTGTCAAAGCTTTGCTATTGTCTTCCACAATTTTGAGTTCTCAGATCAATGTAAGACTTGTTCCCTGTCGTTGTTTGACCATAGAATGATGTATGGTATAGTTATGTTCTCAGATCACACATGTTCTTCTAGTCATATTCTCATGTTCCCAGGTTACTTGCATTGGTCGTCGATGGGTCTTTTTTCCCATTTCTTTCAAATAATTATCAACCTATTACTATTTGCCTGCAGATTTGGGACTACAAGAGCACCGCCTTGATGGAGAGGAGTATCTTGCAGTAATTGATGAATTCATGGAAGCAGTATTTACTCGCTGGCCAAATGTGATTGTCCAGGTGTCTCTTTCATCTGTCTTTCATATTGATTGTGACCTTCGGATGGTTGTGTCTTTTGATTATTTTGGAAATTAGAAGTATTTTTGGTCTATATTTATGAGAAGACACTAATGCTCATTGCATTGTGTAGTTCGAAGATTTTCAAACTAAGTGGGCCTTCAAGCTGTTGCAGCGTTATAGGAATGACTACCGAATGTTCAATGATGACGTTCAGGTGAATAACTTCATCAGAGTGTATTTTATTAATTTATTTATAGTGTATCGGTTAAAGAAAAGGTTTTCTTTGGCATCTAAAAGATAGTATTCGGAATGTCAAGTGATGAAATTCATTCTTTCAGTGTAATTTAATGTGATATGCTCCTCGTCTTGTGATGTTAAAGAGGCAGCACTTTAATTTATCACGTTTTCAAGATGCTCTGACATGTTTGGGCCATAGAAGGGCTAAGTATTTGCAAGTAATATCACTCTTGAAACTGGAGCTGTTAGGGAGAGGTGTAGTTCAATTCTATACATTTTCAACAGATATTAGGAGAAACATGCACAGAGGAAGAAGCATACACGAGGATTATTCACAAGTGCATACAACTTGACATCATCTCTCTCTCTCTCACAAACACACACACACACACACAGAGGCACACGCATCTGTGCATGTATATAAGCATCCGCAAGTGCATACATTAATACATATATATAAATATGGTTGTGTGTGCAATGTAAAAGGCAATGCAAAATAAATCCAAGGACTAGAGACTTAAGCATGACAATTAAGTTAACAAGGAGATGTGCATAAGACATCATTGTAATCTTACCAAATTTCTGTGTTTCTAAACATGAAGCTCTGTGGCTAGCTTTATACTAGAAACCCAAATTATATTTGTATTTTCAAGGAAGTGAAGTTAATCTTGGATTCTCTTTTTGTTTCCGGTGCATAAAATAAACTAGTAATTAGATAAAAATGAAATTAATCAAAAAATTTGTTTACCCCAGTGGAGAAAGATCACGAAAACACACCATCATCCTATCAGATTTGAAAATGATCTATAATGCATGTCATGAGAGAGTGCAAGCTCTAGCCTTGCTTGTATAGTTGTATTATGAATTACTCATCTGGGAAGATCCTAACGACCACGTGTTGGGCCTTTATTGTAAACTTCAGTGATTACTGTAAATAACTTTTTCTTTTCTTTTACCACAAATTTTTAGCATATCAGTTTAGTGATTGGATGGGTTTGATTTACAGAAATTATCACGAGTTCGGTAAATTGCAAGTTATATGTCATTCAGTGTGCACTTTTGATTGGAAATCGTTTTATGAACATGGTTTAATGCAAATATCCCATCCAGGGGACAGCTGGAGTTGCACTTGCTGGTCTTCTAGGAGCAGTCAGAGCTCAAGGAAGGCCAATGATTGACTTCCCAAAAATGAAGATTGTAGTTGCGGGGGCTGGGAGGTAAACTCTCTCTCTCTTTTTCTTGTCTAAGTGGGTGATGGGTGTTAGTGGTTATATAACAATTATTTAGATTATTATCAAATTTGCAGTTGATTAGTTGAGGATCAACTTGAATGTTGCCTTTTCTTTCTATCATCACAAATAGGAGGAGAATATTTAGGTTTGTGAGTCAAATGGGACTGGTTGAAATGATTAATTCTGCCTTAAAAAGTGAAGAGCAGCAATATCATCTAATAATGCATCAAGATTGGAAGCCATTATGCTAAATAGAGCAACAGAACTGCTTCCTCTAGGAGAATTTTAACAATTGTAAAATGGCTACGAAATAGAGAAGATGTTAGTTACACAGTGTAAACCAGCTATTTGCACTGCAGGCCTATCAGAGTCAATGTTTTGTGACAGACTATGAAAGAAGAAGACGAGGTTTAAAGAATGAAACACACACTGCTCCTGAAGTGATACAATTATGAATTCACATTGTATGTTCTCTGTGGTGGGAGAGATCAAGCAGTGACTTCCAAATCAGATATTAATTACTAATTAGGAGCACTGGATTATAAAAAATTGGAGGAACTGTTACAATATTCCTGAATTTTTATAGCACAATTCCCTTGTAGTAGTGTTACCGTCAGATTTATAATTGCCAGATGACAGATATATAAAATCTGGTGGGTATATGTTCTTTAATATCTTTGACTTTGAATGCTAATCTTGATGTTCTGCTGTTTTTATTTCGTTTTCCTGAGATCTTTGTTAGACATTACGACATCAAGGCTCTCTCAATGAATATGCTCTAAATTGTTCTTTTCATTTTTAAGTGGAATAATTCAATCTGTTAAAAGTTTTAGCAGGAGGCTTTATGTTAAAGACGCTTCTTTGGGAAGCTTAACTTACATAACATAAGACTGGTGTTCTCCATTGGTTCACATTGGGAATACTTCCTCCTTTTTGTCTAGTTATTGATGCTCTGCTCTTTAATCTTTTACACTACAGTGCTGGAATAGGGGTTCTGAATGCTGCAAGAAAAACGATGGCAAGGATGTTAGGAGATACTGAAGTTGCTTTTGAAAGTGCAAGGAGTCAATTCTGGGTAGTTGACGCTAATGTGAGTAACCTTATATTTTGATGCTGTCTTGTGATGAAATTGCAAATGTGAATGGGAGATTCTAGCTGGTTTCAATCACAGTTTGAGCAGGAAAGAACTGCAATTTTGATTGCATCCTGCTAAATAATCCAATTATGCTCCAGGATTTTGAAATGATTAGATAATTATTACTTGATTGCAAAAACTCAATCGTAGCTCCTTGAAAATTTTCAAGACACACAGTAAGGAAGTTTAGGATTTGCGCATGTTGGTGTATGAACTCATTCATCCCAGCTTCAGTCTTGTAAAAATCTGTACCTTATTGATGCAAGCAACTAATGTAGTGGGCATAAGGAGAAAGCGTAGTGTAAAAGGAAAACCAAGTCCATGCTATATTCGAGCAAGATCCCGTCAAGGAATACGCTAAACACAAATGTGTAGGCTTCCATAAACTTCTTTTGCATATGACTACTCATTACGTTTTTTATTATATATGAAAACCACTGTTCATCGGATGATCAATAGTGCTCCGTAATTAATAAAGCACCCTTCATTTTTTAGATTTATTCATGAATGCAGATGATACAAGATGCTAGGACCTCACTTATGGGGCCGGAATTACATTTTTAACTAAAGCATGTTTCGAGAATCCCATCTGGATTTGAATTTTTATTGACTATAGATTCACCCAATCTTCTTAATCGAATGTCTAACAGATGGATATAATTCTTTTGAAACATGAATTATATTTATATTATCATACCCGTTACCTGCAGAATAACTAAGTATGACACTTTTTATGTGATTCAGGGACTTTTGACGGAGGAACGCAGAATCATCGATCCTGATGCTCGTCCATTTGCTAGGAAAGTCAAGGAAACTGAACGCCAAGGACTGAGGGAAGGGGCTAAGCTTGTGGAAGTGGTCAGTAACACTTGTAACCTTATATGCTAGACCTGTTATGCCTTTCTTTGTAGTGTATGACAAAAGGGATGAAATTAGAAGAAACATGTAGGTCACTATCATGGAACTACTGGTGTGTAGTTCAAAATCTTCAAGGTCTGCCTGATTATGAATTTATTCATATCCTGTAAGTTGAAGGCGCTACACACTTCATGAAAATTATTTTGGTTTTGATATCTTTCTTTTGATGTATACATTTTGGCAATTATTAGGTGCAGCTTACAGTAATTTAACCTTTTTATTGAAGTCATGAGGATGGAGGCACAAAAGTTGAATGCCTAATCAGGAGGAATATCTATCAAGTTCCAATGTTCCATGTTCTTCAAACATACATAATTATGTAGAGTAATTGAAATCAGCTTTCATTCCCTTCAACCCCTAAGTGTCATGAAGTGCCGATTTCCTAACAAGGGATTGCAATCTGGAGCAATTGTTGGTCCATCTGTGCCTTTATGAACAGTTATACTTCTATTATCATTGTGTATGGATAACAATTTTCTTTGGCCATTCAAATTGCATCTTTTTTAGCTCCTCATTTAGGTGATTTCTATTTGACAACTCTAATGCACTAGAAGTTCCTTAAATATCTTTTCTTATCTGTTTTCTTTGGTGGGTATGATGTGACATATTGTTTATTCTTTATGACTTTCGGCGATTGTTGTCAATATGGTATGTGTAATCACAAGTTTGATTTATATCTAATCAGGTGCAGCAAGTAAAGCCTGATGTGCTTCTTGGTTTGTCAGCTGTTGGAGGCTTGTTCTCTAAAGAGGTAATATTACATTTTCATTTTTTCCTATGTGTTGTAACAATTTTCCCCTTTAGCCCGTTTATCTCTTAAATGAAGTCGTAGAATGGCATATACTTTTTCATTCAAAGTGATTTCTTCATTTCACATTTTCGTTGGTTGTCTATACCAGTATTTGTCTAGTAGTTGTAATTTTCAGTTGAGCTGCTTTCCTATTGTCAGGTATTAGAAGCTCTAAAAGGTTCAACTTCTACCAAACCAGCAATTTTTCCAATGTCAAACCCTACAAAAAATGGTAATTTGCATGTACTTTTTAAGTATTTGAATTAACATCTTTCTCTTGTATTTTTGTTGAAAAAAATTTCTGTAATTTTTTTAGCTGAGTGCACCCCTGAGGAAGCATTTTCCATAGTTGGTGATAACATCATATTTGCAAGTGGAAGCCCATTTGCCGACGTTGATCTTGGTATGTTGCAATTGTGTTTAATCCATTGCTTGCCGTCATTTTCCTTGTGCAATTTCTTGTCAATCACACACTGCACATACACCCACAACACGTGCACGGCTTATGCATTGTTGAAGCATATGGAGCAAGCACTAGTAAGAGTCTGCAAACAAATATTACAGAAAGAATCACAAGGACTCTAGTAGTGATTCTTATATATGCTCTGTATAGAACTCCAGGATGTTGGGCTTCGGTCCTTAGTTAGCATTGAGCATCTTGCTGAGTGTTCAGTTAAGAGGCTTCTGATAAGATACCCACTTGTATGGTTTCCTCTTTATTCTCAAGATGTTTGCTTAAATGGCTTCTGTAAAGATTGCCACTTGTATGATTAATGTTCCCAAGGCATGATGTGTAGGCTGTAAGTTGTTTTGAATGTGAGATATCTCTACGGAAGCCATGTTTTGCACACTGGCTTGCTTTGTGAATATGACAATATGCTTTACATATTGTTTGGATGCAAATCGTATATCAATGAAACAATTGTGAGAGAATATCATTATTAGATTATTCGTGTGCATCACATGCCAAATAATGTATTTTAGTGAGTGCATATCCACGAGATACACATGCATGCAGGTTTCTATGTGCGTCCCTGCCAATTAAAGTATGGTTGAGTTGAAGTTAGTTACAACTAAAAAACATACCTTAATATGCTCATGTGTCAATGTTTATGTCCTTTACTTCACGAATTTTCTCCTTGAAAATTATAAGAGAATACTGAATGACGGGAAATTTTTTTTCCCCCCGGTAAATATCATTCATGAAAACCACCTGGAATGGCTTGCATTTTGTATGCAGACAAACAGCTATTCAGATGGATTAACTCAATAACTTTGCTGTCTATTCTCTGCTAATTTCTGGTGTACCTTAACTGCAATGAAAATGTTACAGGAAATGGTCACCTTGGCCACTGCAACCAGGCAAACAACATGTTCCTTTTTCCTGGGTTAGCCACTCAACTTGTAATCTATACTGTAAACCTATCTAGTTAGTCTTTCCCTTTTCTTTCTTACTTCTATTCTGAATGTTGCCCATAAATCATGTAGGATTGGACTTGGAACTCTTCTATCTGGATCTAGGATCGTCTCAGATGGAATGCTACAGGCAGCAGCTGAATGGTACGTCATGGATTTTGACTTCTAAATTGAATTCAATTAGAATATATTTTCTGAAAACTTAATCTGGTCATTTATGTCATAATTATTAAATACGATCCAATTATTGACTTGGCCAAACCTGGTGACTGGTTCAACTAATCAATCATTGGTTAGTGAGTCATTAGTCGAACTGTAAATCTGGATAAAAATATGTTTAAACAGAATGATAACACAATTAGAAACACAAGTAATTTGTTGCATAAAGTAGCTTAGCACTAGAGAGCATTCATTCATATGACTCGTATGAGTATGGCTATATTGAAGTAGTAGTGTAACTGGAAAGAGTCCTATAACCATTAATTCTCAACTACGGAAGTCACTAATGATCATTTGATAATTGCAGCCTAGCTGCATATATGACCGAGGAGGAGGTTCTTAAAGGGATTGTATATCCTTCAATATCCAGGTATCCTTGTTTGGGGAACAACTGAATTTTTTACCTTGAGATATTTATCGTATTCTTCCTGCCATCAGTTCGCTTCTTAATATAAAAAATGTAAGCAGAATACGTGATATAACAAAGGAGGTAGCGGCAGCTGTCATTAAGGAAGCTATAGAAGAAGATCTGGCAGAAGGATACCGCGAGATGGATGGTCGAGAGCTAAAGAAACTTAGTGAGGTATGTTTTATAGATGCAAAATGGACGGTATAGGTGATTTGGCATATGATTGATATATGGCAATTCAAAATCACTGTCTAATTCTTTGGTTATGCAAAGATGACCTGTTTTGTACATATTGAGATTCGCAAAAAGGGAAAGAAGAAAGAGCATTTATTTAATTCAAAGCTCATTAATTCATTCTTAATGTAGTTTTCTAAGTGAAACCTGTTTCGGGCAATCAAAGTTTACAACTGCCTTTATAAAAGTTCTCTAAATGAAATCTGTTTTTGGGTAATTATCATTATTTGCAGGAGGAAATCAAGAGTTATGTGAAGAACAATATGTGGAGTCCAGAGTACCCAACATTGGTTTACAAGCAGGATTGAAGAACTCTTTCTTCTCACTGGACTTCATTTTGGTTTCGTTGTTTCCCATAATTTTATCAAAGAATTTGTAGCTCAGTTATTCCCGCCACCATTATAAAGGAAGCGACCACGGTACGGTTCTACCACTCACCCGTCGTTGTTTTACCCTACACTTGTCCAATATTGACCTGTTCATAATCAAAGCTTCAATTAAGGTTTCAAATTTTAGATTCATTGCCTCAACTTGGTAACAGTACATCACCGATCACTCAGTTTATTACCATGCATGTACATTGTTTGCATATGCAATGGTGAAGGTTTGATTATAGTGAAGTTGGTATCTAGTTGGAATTTTCTCATCGCTTACACAGTGTTTGCTTTATTGGAGTCCGTGAATTTTACTTCTTGGCTTTGTTTCAAAGATTCGTTTTCCCGTTCTGTGCAAATAATTCCATTCCAGCTTCTCTCCACTTGAATTGTATTTGCAATATTGAAAATCTTCTAAAATTGTTTAAATGTTGTCCGTTTATTTCAATTTATTAAAACTTAAAATGATACGAAATAAATAAAGAGCTTGTAGGAGACCGAAAATGAGTGTGCCACTAAATGTACCTTGTGTGGCTCGAAGATAATTAGTGGGAGAGGGATGGGAGTGTAACTTTTTGTCAAGCTACTTCGCAATCATCATCGTCTGTATCTTTTCGTTCTAGCTGTTGTAACTTTTCTAAAATTACTGAAGTCTACTTTCCTTCCTTTCCGTTGAATTTCGTTTGAATTATTTGTTTGAAACATCTGACAATCTTTTGTGATTCTCAAAGAGCGAAAGAGGATTGATCAATGAAGATATATGGTTGTCCTACAAATACGAAGTTTCTTGCAACTATATTTGTTCTGTCGTAATCTATGGGATTAAAACTTCGGTCGTCCCTTGAATTCCTCCGGAAAAAAGTTCCAAACTAATTCTTGTATTTTAATATTCTATTTTTGTTCGTCCTTTTGTTGACGTCTGTTGACAAACAAGGACAACAGATGTCAACGTATGAATGGACGGGAAATTGTATTAAAGTACAAGGAGTGATTTGAAACATTTTTTGAGTTCATGGATGGATTTGAAAAACGTGCAAAAGTTCAAAGACTAATTGGATTTTAATCAGAAGAGGAGTAAATGCTAAATTTATGTAACTTTTATTGAGTTTTAAACCAAGCAGCGTTGTTTAATTAAACCATTGTCACTGCACTGGTAGGGTGAAACTGACGTTAAATTAGATATAATTAAGTAATGGTATGCTCTAATAAATTATATGGTGATCAAATGAAAGTAAGACGAAAATTAATCTCAAACCAATATTCTAATCACTATGGGAAAATGAGGTGGTGACCAAAGTTAATTATGGCCAAAGACACAATATATGTGGGATGCCATTGTTTTTTCATTGTGTGGGACGTTTTAAGAAATTATGACGTTAGTAACTTGAATAGTAAATAAATTTTATCTTCTATTTTAAAATTATCTATGTATTAAATTGTCTCAAAATTATATATGAACTTACAAAATTGTTTTATATTTATACAAAAGTTTATATTCAATCACGTGGCAAACGGCGTGTCGATGTTGAAAAAAATTAAAAAAGAATTAAAAAAGAAAAAACTTGAACTTCCCCAATCCCCACCCAGTACCCACACCAACGCCAACACCACACTCCCCTACTACTTTAGGCATCGTTAATGGACGGACTGCTTTATATTGCTCAGCTATTGATATTCCTCTAGTCATTCAAGGTGAAGCAAATTGCATTGATCACTGCAACTGAGGCTGCCGAAATGATTCTAAGGGATTTGACTTTTGCAATTTGCTTCACAGCTTGAAGTCTATGCCAAGGAAGTGGATGTGAGGCGGAGGGAGTTAAAAAAAATATTTGTAATTACTGAATTTGTCTAAAAACAAATATTTGTGTAAAAGTCTGAAGCTTAGCAAAGTAAAGCAAGCTGCATTCCATGAGGACCATGACTATTATTAAGTAGTGGTCCAAAATTGAAGAAGCTCATTTAAAAAAAAAATATTGAAGCCCAGTCCACCAGCAGCCCTGTCAATGACTTATCAGACTTTACTTTGAGTGCCTAATTTTTGAACTTCGTCTCGAACCTTGAAAATGTCAAAACCGGCCCTGTACGTAGGCATGTTGAGTTTTGAATAGATGAAAAATAAATTTGTGAATTCAAGTATGATTTTGACACAAATTTCAGTTCGTATATAATTTAAAAAGAAGAAGAGTATAATCAGAAAATTATGATTTATTTATCATTATAATTAAGAAAAAGATTAATAGCATGGGTCTCTAATGAACGAACAAACTACCTTGCAAAGCAACTTGCCCTCCAATCACGCTGCTTGTGTGAACAAACAAACTTTACACAATTATCTTCGCCAGTTCTGCCTAATCAATCCCTGGACAAATTTGTTCTAAGTTCACCGTCCAACTTTTGAATCCATTTCAATTTGACCATTTCGTTATGCGTCATTCACCAACTCAACGAATATGACAAATTGAGCACCACCAACCGATTAATTTTAAGACTTGGCGGCACATGTAAATTCACACAGCATATTTTTAGATTTTAAATTGTGGACATAATCGTCATTTTAGAGTTAAAATATCAACCAGTTCTACAACTCTTGCACGTGTTTCATATCTATTATTGAACATAAAATGTTCCAAAATAATCTTGTACTTTAATATTTATTTTTTGTTTGTGATTATGTCGACATTTGATGACAATTACTTACGGACTTGCTCAACAGAAGGAGGGCAAACGAGAAATCCATATGAACATGGTTGTTACTCTTGTTGTTGGATGCTAAAGATCCTAGCGAAGTTGACAATTAATCGTCTATCATTTTTTATCATTTTGAACTTTTCAGCCTTATTTTTAATGAATTAAAGTAGGAACTTGGATTTTCATTCGAATTAAAGCTCAAATCAAAATTAAAAAGCAAAAAATAAAAAAATAAAAAATAAAAAAAATGGCAAAAGTTAGAATCCCAAATCCTTCGTACTCTTTTGCCTATGTGAAAATCAAGGGTGGTATTCCTTTGTTCATGATATTTTTGAATTCTTTTTCTTTCTATCCTTTTTTTTTCTTTTTCTTTCTATCCTTTTTTTTTTTAATCTCTTATAAATTAGCTCATGTGCATTTTGCTTTAATCTATATTGTGTTGTTTTTCTCTTTTGAGTTGAATTACCAATTGTCTTGTTGAAAATCAGTCATAGAAGTAGACATGAATTTTTGAGCTGATAATGTTATGACTGTTTATAAGATTTATGGTTGCGTGTAATTTGTGCTTATAAGTTTGTCACGTAAAAATTAATTGCAATTAAATATTTAATCTTAAAATAAACTGAAAAAGAAAGTATACTTTGATTTCGAGTTTTGATTTGGTACTTGATGAAGTTTTATGTCAAACTCATTTTTATTTGGCATTCTTTGCATTTTAAAAATCAATCACAGACCTTCATAAAGTAGCTACAATCTCTGTTTTATTATTTGATTTTAGTTAGTTATAGTTGATAATTTATTATAAATAATATTTGACATTTCTCTTTATTTTAAGTAATTATCATTTAATAAAATCTTACGATCATCAATCAAATGCGCAAGACCCATTTATCAATTCGATTCAAGTATTTGTTTAATCCATATTAAAATCTGCTAAATAGCTATGGTTAAAAGTCAACATTTAATTTTAACTACATACTTAATGGGATAATCACTCAACTATACAAAGTTAATATATATGTTTAGGTGTTTAAGGTCTCTTGAGTCGAATGTATTCTTGTTGAGTTTTCTAATAGTACAGTTAAAAAGTATGTTTGGTAAATATTTTTATAGATTATAAATAATAAATTCTACAAAATATGTTAATGAAAATAATGTTTTACTGATTTATAAGTAATTATAAACGAATATAATCTAAATATCATAATAAGGTGTTTCTCCTTTCAATTATTTGGGTTGACTCGAAGATTAACTATCAATATTTTAATGACCGTCCAAAATATTAGTCAAATCTTATTTTTTATTTTTTTATCTTTCTGCTAAATGTAAATTTATAATGACCACATCATAATATTATTTTGGAAGCATATGAATGATGTAAACCTGACCTACCACCGCCAGGGGCCAGCCGCAGCTCCGGCGGTGCAACACCACGTTTCAAAATTCAAAATTTCAAAACGGTACTTTTTAAATTTAAAATAAATAAAAACAAAAAAGAAAGGTACAACAACACCAAACGGTCGATTCCGACCCAATTGATGCGGACCACCCGAAAATAACCACTTTAAGACAACACTGCGCACCTGGCGTAATATACCCTCACCCAAAGTTCACACGATATACAGCCATTTTCGACTTTGGGAAAACCAGTCCGATTTCAACTCCTCCGATTCTCTCTCTCTCTCTGACTTCGCGTCCATTTTAAGTCCAATTAGTTCTTAAATTTTTTACTTTTAAATCTGAAGTTTGTTTTCACCAAAAAAATTTCTAGAATTTTTCTTTTCTGATTCGTTTTTTGGAAGCTGGAGTTGATTCATAGCCTTACAATTTAGATCTGTATTATTTATTAGTGTTAGAAGAGAGGAAGAAATTAAATTTGCAAGAAGATGACGACAATGGAGAGTTTGATTGGACTGGTGAACAGGATCCAGAGGGCTTGCACCGCCCTCGGTGACTACGGCGGTGGCGACCAGGCTTTTTCTTCTCTCTGGGACGCTCTTCCTTCCGTCGCAGTTGTTGGTGGCCAGGTCAGGATTTTGAATCACTATATTTTTCCTAACATTTTTTGTTATGTCAATATAGTTTTACTGTTAACGTAGGAAATCGGGTAAGGAAAATCTTGATTACTGTGGGATATATTTAGAGGAACTTGCAGATCCACTCAGATAAAATAGAAAAATGACTACTTCTTTTAAAGATTGAGAGGATATTTTAATTGATTTCAGTTATAAGATGCGTGATGATAATATTGTTGATTTTATCTTTTGGTAATGAACTGTGAACCGTGTCTTAATTTTTTGTGGGTTTTCTGATTGTGGTTTGAGCTGAAAACAGAGTTCAGGGAAATCTTCTGTGTTGGAGAGCATAGTTGGACGAGATTTTCTTCCTCGTGGCTCTGGTTAGCCCTGTCCTTTACTCTGATATTGGATATATTACTATATCACATATATTTAAGACTTATACATGGAAACGATATTTGATTAACGTCGACCATTGCAGTATAATTTACCCATTTATTGGATCTTGAGTTAGGTATTGTAACAAGGCGACCGCTGGTGTTGCAACTTCACAAGACAGAGGAAGGGCAGCAGGAATATGCGGAATTTGGACATATGCAGCGGAGAAGATTCTCTGATTTTGGTATTTGGAATTTTTACATGATTATTGTTCTGGGATGAATGACGAATGTGATTTTAACTCTGGCTTTCTGGTATAGTACATTGTTTTGCCTTTGTTTCACCATCGAGGTCATCTATATTGTTCTTTTATCATTATCCTCATGTTGAAGTTGCAAAATGATTGGGAAGCTTTGTTGTGTTTGTAAGCAGACCTGAGATTCAGAAAATTGGTTTATTAAGGAAAATTTAAGAACTGAATACTATACACATGTATTTCATAAGGAAAGTTCTATTATGCCAAATTGCCAATTCAACTGACTGACTGTACTTTCTTTATTACTTGGGTGCACTATTGTTATCTTATAAAGTGAGCTCAGAGAGTGAAAACAAGACCTACTCGAGACCTTTTTGTACAGTCTTCTGTTTACTTAGAGATTAGGTGTCTTCACCTCTTCCCCTTGCTCATCTTCCTATTAGATTATGATGTTCAGAAAATTGGTTTATTAAGGAAAATTTAAGAACTGAATATTATACACATGTATTTCATAAGGAAAGTTCTATTATGCCAAATTGCCAATTCAACTGACTGACTTTACTTTCTTTATTACTTGGGTGCACTATTGTTATCTTATAAAGTGAGCTCAGAGAGTGAAAACAAGACCTACTCGAGACCTTTTTGTTCAGTCTTCTATTTACTTAGAGATTAGGTGTCTTCACCTCTTCCCCTTGCTCATCTTCCTATTAGATTATGATGTACACATCATTGCATATAGCATCTCAAAATCTCTCTTCAAAGTGTTTCACCAGTATTGATAGAATTGGATGAAGGAAATATATTTTCACCAATTTCATTCTCTCATGCAGCCTTGGTTCGCAAGGAAATTAGTGATGAAACTGAAAGAATCACAGGGAAGACAAAGCAGATTTCTCCTGTTCCTATTCACCTCAGTATTTACTCCCCCAATGGTATATTATCTTTTGTTTACAGTTTCTCTTAGTTCTCTCGAAAGGAATGAATGTTTTCCAATTTACACTAGCATCTTACCACCACTGATGCTTTATACTTTTCTTGTCTTGCAGTGGTCAACTTAACTCTAATAGATCTACCTGGTTTAACAAAAGTTGCTGTTGGTACTTCCTTGTTCGCTTCTCTTCTAATTTTTGGCATATTATTCAGTTGATATGATCTTAACCTAATACAAAGACATTATTAATTTGCAGAGGGCCAACCAGAAAGTATAGTCCAAGACATTGAAAATATGGTTCGATCTTATGTTGAGAAGGTAAAGTTTAAATATTTCTTTTAATTTTTCCGAAGTGTCATTTATTCAGTTTAGTTATTACTGGACTGCAAATCAGCTTTATCTTGGTGTAAATTGATTATCATAGGTGTCTAAAATGAAGATTACTTAAAATATATTTGCCTTTGTCCCCCTCAGAGTACTTCTCTCTGGCTTACCGAAATCCATAAATGTGTTGCGCATATGGATGGACCCACATGAATGCTGAAAATTAGTCTATTGTATCTGAAAAACAAATGTAAAGACTTCATGTCACACTGTGCACTCTTCATACTTATCTATATGGAACCTGATGTTACGTATATTTTGTTTCATGAGCAGCCTAACTGCATCATACTGGCAATATCTCCGGCAAATCAAGATATAGCAACATCAGATGCTATCAAGCTTGCAAGGGAAGTGGATCCGACGGGTATGCCCTGTTTTCTATTTGATAAGTTAAATTGGATTTTGCAAAAAGTGTCGTATCAATTGGTGAGTGCCATATTTATGGAGCTGTATTTGCAACTTATGCAGGTGAGCGCACGTTTGGAGTGCTGACAAAGCTAGATCTGATGGACAAAGGAACCAATGCATTGGATGTGAGCTCTCTCTCTCTCTCTCTCTTTCACTCTCGTATACAACCACCTGTTAGAGTTATTAGAACTTTATTCGTTGGAATACTGTAGTTTTGAAAATATAAGACGACATTGTGTAGTGTGTAGTTGATAGTGATAAAAGTGAATAAAGTCGTGTGATTAGAATTGTTAATGATATAGTTGTTTTGACATTGTTTTCTTTTTAATTTTTGTCTCTCAATTTACCCAAATAGTTCATCCACCAGATTCTTTGTTATTGTGTCCTCCCTCTCCCCCTTCCACAGCATCTCTACCTTCCAGCCAACCCTTGTCTTTTTAGTTTACATGTAAAGACTGGAAGCTTTCAACTAAGCTTTTCGATTCCCTTTCTCAATAGGTTCTTGAAGGAAGATCTTACCGTTTACAGCATCCCTGGGTGGGTATCGTGAATCGTTCACAGGCAGATATCAATAAAAATGTTGATATGATTGTTGCAAGAAGAAAGGAGCGTGAGTATTTTGCTACGAGTCCTGACTATGGGCACTTGACCAGTAAAATGGGTTCGGAGTATCTTGCAAAACTTCTCTCGAGGGTATATTGTAGCATCTCATTTTTATCTTGATGTTCCTGCTAAGTTTAATTGAGTAGTGTTCACATAGATCAATGTTTTGTATTTCAGCACTTGGAATCTGTAATTAGGGCTAGAATACCAAGTATCACGTCATTGATTAACAAAAGCATTGATGAACTTGAATCTGAGATGGACCACCTTGGAAGGCCTATTGCTGTTGATGCAGGGGTGAGCTTCAAGAATTCCTCAGTCTGGTTTTTTAATTGAAGTCTATAAATTTTGTTGGCGACTGACTATGGATTTCAGGCTCAATTATACACTATCCTGGAACTTTGTCGCGCTTTTGACCGGATATTTAAGGAGCATCTGGAGGGAGGGTATGAATTTTTCTTTTTGCTTACTATGCCCCAAATTTTGCATTTGGAAATTTATGAACTCATTATTATTCAATCTTGTGTTATGTGCTTAAACTTTTGGGCACTGTAGGTTTTACTTCTCTTGAATATCACTGGTACATCTGACCATTGCTGGGTGTTTCTTAGTTTTCTTTATACTATTCTGTTTTGACATGTGATAGTTGACTTGATCCACTAGGTTCATGTGTCATTTTTTTCTGTAACCTGTATTGAATAATTTTGAGAGAAGGTTCTTTGAGTATATGTGGTTTTGTAGAGTTGTTTTCTTCCTGATGACTAGCGAATGCAAGAAATTGTCAAATTACTGATGACATTATACTTATTCGATAGTTAATCCCAAAAATATTCCTACCTGTTACTCTTTACAGTGGGAAAATTTTTGTATGGAGAATCACCCGTCTTTCTGAATTTTAACTTTGATCAAATTCTCCAAGTTTAGATTACTATTTTAATTTTGTTTGGAATTCTCCAAGTTTGAATTAAAATTTGGAAGGTCTAAAGGAATTTCAAGTTTTAATACTTGGTCAATAACTATTACAAGACAAAATGATTATTTGTTGTTGATTGGAAGACTGTGTTATTTTTATAGTCTTTGATTGATTATTAGCTAATCAGCTGGTTCATTGTTTCAGCCGACCAGGTGGTGATCGAATTTATGGAGTTTTTGACAATCAGCTGCCTGCTGCTTTGAGAAAACTCCCCTTTGATCGTCATCTTTCTTTGCAAAATGTGAGAAAAATTGTTTCAGAAGCTGATGGTTATCAACCGCACTTAATTGCTCCTGAGCAAGGTTATCGACGGCTTATTGAGGGATCATTAAATTATTTTAGGGGGCCCGCTGAAGCTTCTGTTGATGCTGTAAGAAGTTTTGATATACTTCACTGGGAAGATGACTCATTTTCAAATTAATTACGTTCTATGTCACAACTGACCAACTAAACTTTGTTTAGGTTCACTTTGTCTTGAAGGAACTTGTGAGGAAGTCAATTGGGGAGTGTCAGGTGAGTTGTATGTTGTCAATAATTGTGTTACAATTCTGTGCTTTGTTTAAATACCATTTTTATTTCTGAATTTCTGTGGCAAACAGGAATTGAAACGGTTTCCAACATTGCAATCCACAATAGCTGGAGCAGCCAATGAAGCCCTAGAAAGGTTTCGTGAGGAAAGCAAGAAAACGGTCATTAGATTGGTTGACATGGAATCTTCATATCTGACTGTTGATTTCTTCCGGAAACTTCCCCAGGAAGTAGAGAAAGCTGGAAACCCAGGAAATCCAGCTGCTGCCAATAACATTGATCGCATTTCAGAGGGACACTTCAGGAGGATAGGGTCAAATGTGTCATCTTATGTAAATATGATATCTGAGACTCTGAGAAACTCAATTCCCAAGGCAGTGGTTTACTGTCAAGTTAAGGAGGCCAAACAGTGTTTACTCAATTACTTTTACACACAAATTGGGAAGAAAGAGGTACTGATTCTGTTGTCATTTTTATGTTGGTAGATGTTGAACACAAGAATTGTTTTCATTACCACTCTTTAGTGGAAGTGAAGATCCATATGAGAATTCTTTCACAAACACAGTTCTATAGGTTTTGTTGAAGACATAATTTGAATAGACAACTTTGCTCCCTCTCTAATATCTTAAGCTTTTAGATGAGGTAGTTCGAGATGTTCAAGTCTCGTCACCATCTATTTATGAAAATTGTGCATTTGTCTGGTCTACACGTTAGGGGGCGTGTCTAAGATCACGTCTGTTCTTTTGGGTCATTACTAGGATTAGCTCTGTCATTCTCTTGAAGTCGCTAGTAATAAATTGTTTTGATTTTATTTCAGGGTAAGCAACTTGCTGACTTGTTGGATGAAGATCCAGCCTTGATGGAGAGGAGGCTGCAATGTGCTAAAAGGCTTGAGCTCTACAAGAAAGCCAGGGATGAAATCGACTCTGTATCATGGGTTCGATAAAGTTTGTGTACTGTAGAGATTTAGATATCTTTTGTATGATAATATAGTTCACGTTTTTGTGAGGATGATTTTGTACTTTGATTGTCCATTGACATCCGAGATTCGTTTGTTGCACTATGGTTCAATTCGTTACAATATTTGGCTTGATGCAGAGTTTAACTTACTAATATTCTGGTTGGTCACCTCCAAAGTTGCAGCCTGGTACAAGAGTGTCTGTTTCTATTTCTCCCTTGTTCGTTCTTCGAATTTGTACTCTCCCTTCTGGCTTTGGAAAGTTCTGTAATTTCATTTGCTTAAATTTATTTGATTTATGCTCACAAATTATAACAAAGACTCATGCTTGGTTACCAATCACCATTACATAAGTTGGCACAGCAGTGCCCAGTACTTGGAAAGGTTAGACCCGAGTGATGAAAGGGCGCCAAGACAAATTGTACAAACAAGTTTTTGAGCTATGTGCCGTTGGCAGAATAGAATGTTGTGTGCAATGTTATAAATATTGTGTAAGCTGTATGGTTTAAGACTTAATCCCAATGACGAGATTAATGTCAAGCAACATGAAATTAGAAAAACATTTTTAAGCAAACACTGATTTATAGTGGTTCAGTTTCGATATTAGAGTTTTGTCATGCTGCCGATGCAGACGTCCAGTACGAATACCTAATACATGTATGTATGCTTATATTGTGTTGGTCTGCAGTCGAGGTGAACTATATAGCAAAATTAGGTCCACACAAAGGTATGCTCGTTATCTTCACTTTAATTTGCAATGAAAGGTAATCAACGAGCTTAGGAGTTTTTCATTCCTATGAATACAAAAATTATATATATATATATATATATATATATCTCTGTTATCATCAAAATCAAATATTAAGAACCATCTTCTCATAGATCTCCTATTCTCTACTCTATCTTCTCTTTTTTGCAAAATATGGATCCGTAAGCGGTATACTAGCTCATACAAAGCTTTCATCACCTCTCCACTTTTCTCTTAGGAAGAAAAAAATCTTTTCTTGAGGCTTGATCGTAATCTATTATCCATTGCTCACTCATCTATATTGAATAAATTCTCATCATCGCCGACCCCAATTTCATCCATCTATCTTAACGGAAAATGACATGTCGCCGACGGAATTCTACGTGGTACAAAAATTCCGTTAAAATTTCCACATGGCCAAAAATGCATGCTACGTAATACCAACTATTGGACCATCGAAATAAAAACACGCTTTCATTTCCCACATTGAAACCATCATCTCAGTTTTCCCAAAAATCAGAAGAAAATTATGACTCCCTCAATCTTCTTCTCCAAATTTCAAACATCTCATTTGAATCCATCGATTCCATTGATTAATTACAATTAGCCTCTCAATTCTGTGTTCGGTCTACAATAGTGATTAATGAATGAAATGGATGGATTCAAATGAGATGGCTAGAATTTGGAGAAGAGGATTGGAGAGAGTTATGGGTTTTCTTCTGATTTTTGGAAAACTTATATGGTCGTTTCAATGTGGGAAATGAAATCATGTTTTATTTCGGTGGCCCAATAGTTGGTATTACCTGGCATGCGTTTTTGTCTATGTGGCAATTTTAACAGAATTTTGGTGTCACGTAGGATTTTGTTGGCCACGTGTCATTTTCAATCAAGATAAATGAACGAAATTGGGGTTGGTGATGGATGAGAAATGATTCAAAAAGATGGGTGAGCAATAAATAATGTTTCAAAGTTGGGTGAGCAAGTGGTAATGGTGGATAAAGTTGTATGAGCATTTGTTAATTATTGTGAATCCCATGTGGGAGATTTTAATAGATTTTTGTGCCACATATGATTCCGTCCGCCACGTGGCATTTTCCATTAAAGTTGATTGACGGAAATGAGTCGGGTGATAGATGAGAAATAATTTGAGATAGATGGGTGTGCACTGTATTATATTTTAAAGTTGGATGAGCAAGTGATAATATTAGGTAAAGTTGGGTGATTATATATTAAATTTATTCATTATCGTTATGTAACGTGGACTTGATGGAAATTATGATGTCGGGGTGGACCTTTTTCAACACCTTGAAGATGCAGAATTTGTAGGACTTATTACTCTTCTTGTCTCCAGCCGCGACATTGTGTTCTTTGGGTAATTTCTTTCCAACTTTTGGCTTTTCGTAAGCCGGAGCCTTCTCCGCCGCGAGGGATTTCTCGATGGCTGATTTCTTCTTTGCCTTTTGGGGCCATTGATTTCGATTTTTAGAAAAAAAGGACTTGGGCGGGTCAGCTCCGATCCGCTCCGCCCCGTCCCGCAGGCTAATTAGGAGTACCTCACCTCTCCTCTAAACCAGTCAATTTGTAGGGCAGGGTCTTCCAATGATCCATAATAACTGTTCTAAAAAACTCGCCTAGATGTAAGACGCGACATCTACACATCGCCATCGCCTCGCCTTCATCTAGACCTAACAAATTTGAAGTTCAACCTCCACGCTTAATTACGCTTTACGCTCTTTAGAATACTGCCTGCAATTATCCCAGTTTATTATTTTTTTGAATTTTTTTATTGTAAATTAAAGAAAAAAATGTTCCGAACTAAAAAACAAACAAATAAAATGAAAAAGTACAACATTGGTGTTGTGGTGTACTTTCACATTTTACACTCGGGTTCAAATCCCATTCCTAGTAAGTATGGGTTTTGAAAAAAAATTACTCGATTAATTAGGGGCGTGGCAGTCCAAAACAGGGCAAGATATGAATCTTGGATCAAATTATCATTCTTAAAAAGGACTATATTGGGGATGAGATGATTGTTTTTTTTTAGTGGTCGGAGGGTGGGTTCTTCTTATTTAATGACCAAATGTAACGGTTTTGGATGGAAAGGACCGATTCCACAAATCAAAGGTTCATATAGGGGCGTGTTTGCAAAAATTCAAACGCTTTGTTCTGAATCCGCAGAAGTGCAAAACGATAGGGACCATTTTTGCAAAAACGTTAAATTAAAAATATATTTTCAATAAAATCAGCCAGTCAGTTGCTATTTAAACATTCGCCACCCGTCTCTATAAATAAATACAGTCCCTTATAACTTCCCTTTTGTCTCATTCTTATATCTCAACAATTTCCCTCCCTTTTCCAATTACCCAAGCAATAAGGTGCGTCCTAGACCTTGTTTCTTCTAATTTTGATGATCATAATCTTTGCCTTCTATGTTGATAAATGACAATTCTTGCCCGATTTTGCCAATTTTGTGATGATTTAATTTTTCATCCATGTTTTGTCACCTGATTCGATTATGTGACTACTGTATAGAATGTTACTATGTTAGATCAAGGCTTAGATCAAGGCAAAAGGAGGATTCTGTGGATTTCTTGTCTTCGTATTGAAATGCTCGTTCGCTGATTTTTCACTTAAATTCACATACATGTTTAATAATTTGTTGTTGTGACTGATAAATTTTATTTTTACTAATTAATAGAATTGTCAGATCAGAGCTCATGACAACATGTTCATCGCGTTAGTTTTCTAGAAAATGCTGATTTGCCCCTGTCGAGATATTGGATCGTTTGATTATTTCTTAGAAGATTTTCGTATTTGATGTCATTTCTTGTGATCTGACATCGAATCAATATTAACACATCAGGGAAAATTGGCTTCTCTGTTAATCATGTGACCATATTTGTTGAAAATGCTGATATGCTGAGTTGTTATGGCCATTTTGACGTTTAATCTTTTCGTTCAATTCTATGGTTTTGTTTGCTAAAAGATTTTCGTATTTAGTAAGAAATTCAAAATATCTGCTGAAGTGCATCACTACTTCTTTTAGAGATTGAATTTATCATTTGATTCTTTTCTTTTAAAACGTCTCATACCCGATTGATACATGGACAACATTTCATAATTTTAAAACTGTTTTTGCAGAAAGATTGGATTGTCCGTTCAATTCTAATTATGTGTTTCTAGTACAGTAATGTGATTGATCTTAGTTCATACAACGTTACTTGTTTCTTGCTTCTTTTCAAAGATCTATATGTTATGATCAGTTTTAAAAATATATTTGCATAATATTAAACCAACCATTATGAAAAGATTTCAAATTTCCCTCAAGTTTAAGCATATTCGCTAAGAATTGTATTCTACTTTGATTTGATGATAATGTCAATAGTATTTCTTGATGCTAATAGTTGGGTATACCTTATAGACGTGCTCAGGACACATTAAGGATACAGTGGGACATGTTGTGATGCATCCAAGGACACTTTTGAGACTAACATACAATTTTAAAACGACAAATGGTTTCAACTTTTAATTACAAAGTATTGGTTCAAAGCAAGAAAAATATTGGAAAGTTGGTTTAAAAGGCTAGAAGAAAAAGAAAAGTAAAGAGAGTACCATCCAAGGGTTACATGCCCCTCATGACTTGGGTATTGTTTAGCCACTTCTAAAGTTTATTTTGAATTCCATGAATTGTATTTTAATCTTATAGGGTAACTCATTCAAAAACCCGGGACGCACATTCATTTTCTTATCCTTTGAACTATAATTTTAACCACGATTAACTCTGGGCATAGTTTTTTCATTTTAAAGTTTGTCTTTATAGAATTTCAAGCGTATATCCACTGATCTATGAAGTCCAACAAATATGAGAATTGGATTTCATTCGGAGGAGGGGCCTTATAAAGATTTTACTGATTCTTTATCAAAGAAAGACAGGTTCAAACAGGCATATGTCAACTAAATGGTATTCCCATAGCAATTGGGGTTATGGATTTTCAGTTTAGAGGGGGTATTATGGGATATGTAGCCGGGAGAAGTGCTAGATCTCTACTGCAAAAGATCCTTTAGTAGTGCTTTGTGTCCTTTTTAATTTTTTCCTTGGTTGGTCGAAGCTACAAGCTTTTATGCATTTTATGGAAGATTTATATCACTTGAAATTTCAGATGCTAGAGCAGTTCTTTTTATGAATTTGTCCAAAAACAGAGTACAATATTAATATGTTAGTTCAACTGCCTTAGTAATCATGGGATGTGTGCAGATAAATTTTAGAACACAACTTAATACGCACTCATGGAAACTGTCATTGATGCTGCAAACAAGGTATTTCTTTTACCTTATTTCACCATTTTGTGTGTGTGTGTGCAGATTTCAGCCCCGAAAATATGCGCCGGGAACTGTAAATACCCCTCTAATTTTTTTATCAAGCATTATATACCAAGAATAATCCCCATCTTTTAGAAATTGGATACTCATTATAGTTCAAATTAACTGGACTAGCAATAGATTGACTCAATTATAATGAAGCATGCACTGTCTTTTGAGCCCAGAAGATCCCATGGCTGTCAGTTACAATATTTTTAGACTTGCATATCACTTAAAAAAAATTTAGTCAATAATTTAGCACTATGAGTTGATCTTCCCTACTGAATTTGTTTGGATTCTTTTTTCACCATCTAGGATTAACTAAGATGAGAAATGACTCGTATAGACGTGCATGATGGATCTGCATGTGCAGATTTACAAATACTTGCATAAGTGTTAATTTGATATAGTAACACTGCAGGAAGCAAATGGAAGCGTACCAACTAACAAGAATGTTACGGTTGTTTTTGTCCTAGGTGAGTGCTTAGTTTCCATTTCTAATTGTGGTATCTGAATAAATATCACCATCATTCATGTGTCTCCCTGAATTTCAATCAAGTTATTGATATTTTTTGTTGTTCTTGTGGATAAAGCTAATAATAAAGCAGTATTGCCTAGTGAAAATTGTTATATCTTGTATTTACTTAAAGGCAGTTGGTGTCCTACTTGCTGTTTCCTTAAATTTTTCTTTAGATTAATTTCAAACAATTCTGATATCTATGTTATATTTACACCAATAAAATGGAGCAGGTGGCCCTGGCAGTGGTAAGGGAACTCAATGTGCAAATATTGTCCAACAATTTGGATACACTCATCTCAGTGCTGGTGATCTTCTCCGTGCAGAAAAAAAATCTGGTTCTGAAAATGGGTACATCCTCATTGTAGTGCTATTCTTTTCTATTAACATGCTTTAGCTCTTCAAAAAGAAATATGTTACACCTAATTCTTGCTTCGTCGTTGATCAATTCTATTTATGCTCTTTGTACAGAATAAGTTTTTGGTGATCTTGTTCTCTTGTTTTGTGGATCAAGTAATTGGCTTGATCAATCTAGGTTGATTCTTAGATGTGTTAAGTGTAATAAATAGGATAGCCGTGATCATCCCTGTATTGACTTTGATTTCAAGTTGAAGTCTCTGTAGAACACTAGAACATGAAGAATTATGTACGCGGTATTATTTTTCAAATGTCAAGACTTCATAGAACATTTCAAGATTCTCTTTTTCAAATATTTTGTTACAGCCTGATTCATTATTGACCTGTGATATATAGGACAATGATTCACAACATGATTAAGGAGGGAAAAATTGTACCATCAGAGGTGACCATTAAGCTACTCCAACGGGCAATGCAGGAAAGTGGCAACGACAAATTTCTTATTGATGGCTTCCCTCGTAATGAGGAGAACCGTGCTGCCTTTGAGTCTGTTGTAAGTCTTTCTATTTTACCTCTTCTTCCACCATCACTTTCTGTTAAAATGATCATTTCATTATATATCTTATTTTTGCTAGTTTTACATATATTATGCATTTAATGGAAGTATGGTTTCTTTTTTCCAATATTTTGAAAGGCTTATACACTGCTAATGGAAGTATGGTTTCTTTATTGACTATCTTAATTTTTGCAGACTGGAATTGAGCCAGAGTTTGTGCTTTTCTTTGATTGTTCAGAAGAAGAAATGGAGAATCGCGTGTTGAACAGGAACCAGGTTAGACGGTTTTCTTTTCTCCACAGTTTTTCGTGTGACTTGTATCTATATACTCTGTCTTCTTCCTTTTCCTTTCTTTTGTATCTTGAAGGGTAGAGAAGACGACAACATTGAGACAATAAGGAAGCGATTTAAGGTTTACATGGAATCTAGTCTTCCCGTGATTGAATATTACAACTCCAAAGGGAAGGTTCGAAAGGTAGTAACATTATTTCTCATCAAGATTCTTTTTTCAATCCCCACTCTACGGGGGATTCTTTACTGACGATGCTTTTGAGTTTAGATTGATGCTGCAAAACCCATTGAAGAAGTTTTTGAGGCAGTCAAAGCTGTTTTTACCCCCATCAACTGACAAGGTAAAGCACCGTAACAATACTTCAAGGGGATGTATTGGAGCCCATCGATTTTAATGGAATATAAAATTGGGGTATGGTACGTATCATTATCAATGCTCTACAAAGCAAGAAATCATTGTTTTGGCAGTCAGATTATCTTATGCGTTTGGGTTATGCTCGTAATTGATCTTCGAAATCTTATGTTTTCAACTTCATATTGATTTAGCAATTTGAGGATTGGAACTGGTAGGGCGATTACAATGAAAAGACACGTTCATGCCAATGCAAATTCATCCGACGTGTCGGAGTCTAACATGAATTTGCTTCATTGTTTGTCATAGATTGCTGCTCAAGCCTTATCCAAACTATCGCACCAGATTTATATCTAGGTAATGACTTCTTGTATTTGTACTATAATTACTGCTAGATGTCTGCATCTTTTGATTCCTACTCATTTTGCATTGCAATTGTAGGGAGTTCTTATAAGTACTTATAAATTGGTCAAACATCATTTTTATCCACATATTCCGTAGGAGTCATAGCTTTTATTCACTTTTTATCCACACAATCCGTAAGACTCATTGTTTATTATCTACAAATTTTTTTTTTTTTTTACCAAACAAGCTTAATTCGTCATATTATAACATGTTTCCTCACATTTTATAGTTTTTCTTGTGCAGATGGTTCAATATTTTGACCGGATATCAGGAAGTTGATGTACTCAAATCAGAATGTTGTTTACGTAGAAGATTCACATATTATTTTTGCTTTGATTATTTTGTGAACCAGAAAATTATAGTGTTGAGGCTGCCTCTGTATTGTTATTATATGACTGACTTCTTCTGATAAGATTCAAGTACTTTTACAGTAATATTACATCTCTCTCAGTGGCTCTGTGCTTCGCTACTTTTTTCCCGCAAGTTTCTGTTATAGGAGTCTATTTTCGACGCGCCCTGTGAATTTGATGCAATTTTTCTTTCATTCGTGTAGTAAATCTCTCATCGAACAAGGTCGGATCCAATACTGGCACAAAAGACGTACAATACAACTCCAAAATTTAGCTAGTCTACGTTTCCTGAAGGACAATTCCAGAACACCCAATCTTGATCTTAGCTAAATGTCCTTAGTCATGGCTACATTTTATACCGTCTTATTTGGCAACGTCAAACAAACAAGGAGATGAAGAGGAATTGCTTAACGATTAACAGCTCAGAAGAACAAAGATGAACTAGCTAGAAAATACAACCCACACCTGTCTGTAGCCCCATAAAATTGGCAAGCCTACAGATGTATGGAAGTACTATAAAAAATCCCAGAATTCCAATTGTAAAAAGTCAAACAAATATGATGTCGTTCTCCTGGATGGTATCAAGAATGATAGCAAGCCTCCCCTCGATCCGCTCATTCTTGTTGGGCTCATATGACATTGCAAACACGTCGGCTTCCTTTGACCGCTCAGCAATCAGTTTTCCTATAATGCGGCATGCATTGTTGTCTGTGAGGGATGGTAATGTGTTTCTGAGATCCTTAGCATTTGTTGTAGCCACTGATATCACTTTACTGGTTGCTCGATGCATTACTTTTGCATGGATAAATCTTTTGGAAAAGAAAATGTTCAATAGAAATGGTCTCATATACATATCTGTTCTTTGTTTCCATGATTTTCTGTTAGGCCTCTTAGCAGCTTCACCACGAGATCTCCGTGTCCAAGCAGCTTCAACAACGAATCCCTACATGTATGAACAAACATGCATCATTTGACAAACCACAGATGACCTGATTTCCGATTGATCACAAATGTCAATCCATGCTTATCAGGAAGGGCAGTGGAGTGACTGCCATTACATAAATTTGCACTCACTATGCGGAGTTGCTTATATTGCTCGCTGGCAGGTTAAGATCGACTTAAATGAACACAAAGAAACAAGAGAACCAAGAAACATTGGGGAAAAAAAGAAAAGAAAAGAAATGGAAGAATCACTTGTACAGGTGTGCCTGAACCAGAATGGCAAATTAACTAATGCCAAACAGAAGGTTATACTTATTGTCGCATTCAGAATTTTGAAATTGAACAAAATAAATATAGAATTCCTGATCTTAATTTCACTTTAAATCTTGTGTCCTGATAGTAATTTTTTGCATTAGCATGCGAAGTGATTGCCTTCATCCTCAAATTATCAAATTTTGTCAATATTACCCAAGCAGTTAGTAGCGACCGCACTTGGTAAAATGGGGGAAAAAAAGAAAAATAATATGACGAGTGGATGCTAATGTTTAGGCTACAATACATTAAGAGAAGACTTCCTACATTGGCCAAGTAAAATGCCCTAGCCCTACTATTTGAGGAAAGGAGATGGAGAAGGATCACAAAGTTGCTAAGCTAGAAACACAAGAAGACGATGGATAACTTCTTTATATACTACCTAATACATGGCCTTATTTCACAAATAAAATAAAATAAAAGCTAGGGACTTCCAAAGAATATCAAAACTAGCAAAACAGAAGGAATTTTCCAATTACATGAAATTCCTTCATCATTAACAAGCAAAGTAAAGCTGTTTATTGAGATAATAGAGAACACTTTTCATTTGATTTCCTAATAAACTTACTGAAAGACACATTTCACTGCATTGGCAGAACATTGATAGATTCCTTGGGCATTCGACCAATTATTATCAAAAGGCATTAGGCCCAAACTATTAAATGAAATTTTAACACTACACCATCCATTCTTCAACAAAATGGGACACTAATCTCTCTGGAATTTCATCCAAGTGGCTTCTCATTTTTATGATAAGTTTCATAATGCTGTTGAAATGTCATTTTTCAGCAGACATAATCTCAGCTTGAGACGCGTCTCTGTTGTGTTGATTGAACTTTATGTGTTTCAAGTATTTGCTATCATGCAAATTGGAGTCTACTAAGACTGCAATTGAGACTTAAACCATGTACATCAAAAAAGAGATAAATAGGAACTTACTCAGCACCGAATCCAATGCCTGCACCTTATTCAAGACTTAAGTTCATTATAACCATAGAAACTTGAGAGTGTAATTGAACTAAATGTAAAGATTTTTTAGTCAAAAAGGTAGCATTTTACGGAACTGAAATTAAATAGAAAAGGGATTTGTTGGAATTGGTTTTCAAATTCCACAACTCCCAAGCAGAATGCAGAAAGATAATAGAGCTAAGTAAAAGACTAAATTATGTTCACCGCCCTTCAACCATCTTATAGTTCGTTAGCGGACACAAGCCATATCTATGGCTCCCTACCTATAAAATCTGTAATTCCATTAAGGGCATACTTAGGAAAATAACCATATTTTACATCTGTACTAAAGGACCAAATATTTCTTCAAGAAATTAGAAAAATTCTCTGAAACCCCGAGTGAAATAGCAAGGCAAAAGAGTAACCCCTTCCAATAACTAGGAGAAAGAAGAAAATTAAAGAATATGCTAGAAGCACTAGAAACTACAGTCAACAAAGTTCCAAATTACATTTCATTATGAATCGGTTTAGTTCTAAATTGAAGATTAATGGGACCGTTAAACAGAAACGAATTTTAAGACAAAAGAATTGAGATTATTGGAAAATTAATAGGTAATTAACTAATAAAAATATACCATATCAGCAAACTCATTTCAAAAAAATAGGTCGCAACATTATTGCCTCTGTTTTATGCGTTACATGTGTGAATTACATCAATACACCAACTGATAATACAAATAAAAATTGGAAAAGAGAAATACAAAGGCATACCCAATTGTAAAATTATCGTGATGATAGAATTGCAAGAAAAAAGAGAAAAAAAGAAAAAAGAAAAAAGAAATGGGGTTTTCACGAAAAATGGTAGTGTAAATAAATACCTTGTTGAGAGTGAGAGTTGGGATTGAATTATTAGCAGAAAGCTTGAGATGTTGGAAGGTAGAAGACCATGAAACAGAACTGGGTTTATCTCCTCTACTTGGTAATAATTCAGAGGAGAGAAGGAAAGATGAAGGTGGTGCCGCAGCCATTACTTTTTGATGCTAGCAAAACTGATAATTTACAGTGAACAACAACTGAAGGACACGGATAATGGATAATAAACAGACAGGCACAATGGGCTATCTCTTGTAATTTTACATCCGGTAAGTCCCAACCTACAATCTCAATTTCATCACTTATTTAATTTTATTCACACATATTATCTCAACTTTTTGATAATTTATATATATAGTCTTCTCTGATAATTTTACTCTCTAACTTAAATAAACCAAGAGATTCAATTCACATTTTAATAAATTTTAAAAACTTACATAAATTGAGGTATTCTTATCTCAAATTTTAATAGAATCTATTTAAATTTAAATATTACCAACTTAAATTTTAATAAACTTTTTAAAAATTTAAATATACTCAATAACTAATAAATTTTGAATAATTTTATTAATTTGATAAATTTTAATAGATTTGAAATCATTAGTATAAGTATTAACACAGAGAGAGAGAGAGACTCTCTCTATATTATTAGAAACCCTTTTACAAATGAATTTTAATAGATTTGAAATCATTAATATAAGTATTTACTCTCTCTCTCTCTCTCTCAAAATATCATTAGAAACCCTTTTACAAGTGAGTGACTAAAGTAAAAAATCACAAATATATCGTACAAACTTCATTAACTTCTATAATTTAGAATTCTATTAAAAATAATAAACGTTTTATTAGTCATTTGTAATATTTAAAAATTAAATTATATATATATCAATAGATCATGAATTATTAGTTGTCTAATTCTTTTTTGACTATTAGTCTAGTTTTTAACAAAAAAAATAGTGCGTTTGTGGAGCGTTGAATTGTCAACATTAATTTTAGAGCAAGTTGTTCATTTAGACATAATTTTATTTGAAAAGTAAAAAATAGATTTGAAATTGTATAGTGAAATTTTAAATTTTTTTCTAAAGTTCTGGTTGACAAGTTGTTTTTAGCAATTGAAGATGTAAAGATACAAATTTTAATAAAAAGACCACAAATTTAATAGGATCAATGAAATCTATGAGAATCTATTCAAATCTATAATATTAAAATCTTATAAAATCTGCCAAATTCTATTAAAATTCATGAAATATATGAAAATCTGAGTTGATGACACTACTGTAAAACAGAAAAAAAAAAAAAAAAAATTTGCAGCACAAGTCTAATTGTGAGTAAATTTAACAAATGCTCATTTAACTTTACCCACAATTACCACTTGCTCACCCAATTTTGAAATATTATACATTGCTCACCTATTTATATTGAATCATTTCTCATTCATCACTGATCCTAATTTCATCCATCTATCTTAACAAAAAATGACATGTAGCCGGCGAAATCCTACGTGACGCAAAAATTCTGTTAAAATTGGCACATGGCCAAAAACGGATGCCATGTAATACCAACTATGGGGCCACCAAAATAAAATACGATTTCATTTCCATTAAAACAGCCATCTCAGTTCCCCCAAAAATCAGAAGAAGAACCCTAACTCTCTCCAATTTTCTTCTCCAACATTCAGCCATCTCATTTGAATCTATCCATTTCATTGATTAATCACAATCAGCCCCACAATTCCATGTGCGGTCTACAACAATAATCTCTCCAAAAATGCTACAATCATCATTTCCCAAAGAACTTTTAGCAATTAGGATTAATTTGGGATTTTCATTTGGGCAGAGTATGTTTTGTCAGACTTGTATTTAGACATGAACATCTTTGCTCCATTTTTTTGTTTTGATTGAACCCATGTGAGATTTAAACGAATTTTTGTGTCACATAAGATTCCGTCAGCCACATGGCATTTTTTGTTAAAGTGGATTGACAGAAGCGAGTCGGGTGATGGATAAGAAATGGTTTGAGATAGATGGGAGAATAATGGTAATATTTCAAACTTTGGTGAACAAGTGATGGATATTGAATAGAGTTGGGTGATTATTTATTAAATTTACTCGTTTGATTATACAAAATTACAGCTTGTAATAAATGTAAAATCTATACTTATCATTAGTGGTAACATAACTTCGACAAGAAAATGTGAAAAAAATTGAGAGCTTTTTAAGCTTTCAGATTTCTCTTAAAAAGAAAAATAATTTTTTGCAAAAAAAAATTAAAATGATTATACTAATATAAAAGCTTTACATGAATATGATGTTTTTCTTCTTTAATTAATTTTTAAAAATTGAAAATTTTGTAATTTTCGTCTTCAACTTTTTCAGTCTTTTATTAATCTATCATTAACTAATTTTTATAGCACCATACATCATCAACATTACAATTAATTACAAATCATGTCCTTAATGATAGATAATGACGGATTTATTCTCCTCTTTAAATAAAAAAAACACAAAAAATATAAAAACAACAAAAAAAAATTGAAAAAAAGTCTCATAACTTTTAAAAAAGTACAAAGCACCCACCCACACACCCACACACAACCATCTCCTCACCAACACCTCCTCCATGCCGCCACCAACATACCACAACTCCCTCAATGTATTATTTATGGTAGATTTAAGATGGAGAAAATTTCGTCCCCTTAAATCTACCATTAAATATTCATTAGTACTATAAATTCATCAAGTTTAGGATCGACTACATTTTCAATGCAACTAGAAAATTGTGAGGTGGATTTCTTTCATTTTCACTTTAATCCAAGACCTATATAAAGATATCGATTACTGCTATGGAGGTGAGGTTCTGCATCAAGTTCTTTGATTTAATTCAAGGAATCAAAAAAGACTGTTAAAAATAGATTTAGAGTTTCATGTGTTTATTCATCTTTTGCTGTGAGTGATTCATGAAAGACTCTTATGATTCGTCCTAATGCTTCTGAATCTGAGGTCAAGAAAGTTTTCAGAAAGCTTGCTATTCACGTTAATTTCTTGAAAGATTCTTATGATTTTTTTTTTCTCAATGTGTGTTTTTGTTGACATGCAGAAATATAGTCCAATCAAGCCCAATTAAAAAACCCAAATGAGAGTCCAATTAAGCCCAATTAAGAAACTCCAAAGAAGGGGGCCCAGGTGGACTTGTAGGCCTGCAGAATCGCTCAGGCTTAGTAAACGCCCAATGTTTGGGCAAATGAAACGTCTCATTACTGTATGAAGTCACAGCACACATCCACGTGGCGAAATCTGAGAAGTTATGAACGGTTGAACCATGAAGTAATGGCAGCAGTTAAGACAGTATTTTCTGATAAATTAGCCATTATGGAGAAAGTGGTTGGTTATTGGGTGACGATCAGTTTCAGAAACCGTTTAAGAAAGTATAAAAAGGAAAAAAGTTTGAAGAAACAAAAAAGATCAACCATTCTCGAAAACAGAGAGTTATGTAATTTCATCGCTTTTTAATTATAAGTTTTATTCACATCATGTTCTTGTGTGCTTGTGTTCCTTGGAGGAATTTTGTTTGTTTTCTTTTTCTTTTCTCATAATTGTAATCCTCATAAATAAAATACCCCTTGTTGGGATTTTGTCTCAAAAGGTTGTCGTCTTTTACACATTGTCTGAATCATTTCAATTGTTAGCTGGAGTTCAAAACAGCGCGAAACAATTTGGCATGCCCAGTGGGACCCATTTGGTGTTAGAAGATACAAGAAGTGAACAATATGCCCCATAAAAATTCAGACAAGGAGCCAGCAAGCCAACGAGTAGTCCAGTCGGTGATCGAGCGGTATGAGGAACATTAAAGTACTTCAGAAACATAGGGATATAATCAAAGTCGTTATGAACCAATGACCGAATTGAGTCCTCGAACTATGTGCGTTTTGCTTGGTGAACTCACACAGGACGTTGTTGGACAGGTAAATTTGCAAAATGTTCATAATATGAAAAAATTTACCCAAAATGAAAATGTACACTATGATAACATGGCCAAACAATTAGGCACGTTCAATGAACTTATGAATAAGTTAGTAGGCCAGATATGTCAGCCAAATTTGTCAAGTGTAGGAAATCACTTCCAAGCCAGAACGATTGTGGGGCATAACTCCCCAGCCCTGAATTCAAATTAGGGAATAGACCCACCTTTTGTACCATTAACAACAAATTCAGGGGGGATTGGAATGTCAAGTTTAGGTAATGGCAATGGGGCATCTAGCTTGGGGGGTAGCCCGAATACAAGAGAAAATGTCCAAAACCCTGGACAGAATGTAACACGGGTTAATGATGGAGGAAATGCCCAAGTTAATGGTAATAATGCCTTAAATAACGACAATTTTGCTACAAATCCAGGGCCCAATAATAGGCCTCAAATGATACCACCAGTAAACCAACCTATAGGTGTCCCTTATGATCCCAATATGCTGTTAAGAAACCAAATCACAGAGATAATGCAAGATCAAATGGCTTTCGGGATGCGTCCTTTTATTACGTCGACCTATAGGAAGCCATATCCTGATTGGGTAGATCAGGCATACCCATGGCCTAGAGGATACAAAGTGCCCGAATTCTCATTATTCACTGGCCTGGGTGAAGTTTCTACGCTAAAACATATAGGGCGATTCACATTACAATGTGGTGAAGTAACTGATTATTACAAAATGAGATTGTTTCCTAGTTCATTAACAGGAGTAGCATTCTCATGGTTCATTAACTTGCCCGCAAATTCTGTTCAGACATGGGAACAATTGGAACAATTGTTCCACGCTCAGTTTTATAAAACTGAATCTGAAGTAACCTTGGTCGATTTGGCGAATTTATGTCAAATGTCGACTGAATGGGCAGAAGTTTTTCTTCAGAGGTTTAAAGCAGCCAGGAGCAAATGTTTCGTACCTTTATCAGAAAAAGAATTTGTTACAATCGCTCAAAGTTGTTTAAGCTTTGATTTAAAAAAGAAGTTTCAGGACAGGAATTTCTTGACCTTTTTCAGTTGACGGCCAATGTGATTTAGGTATGAACGTTTAATAAGAGAGGAAGAACAAATGAAAAATTCTAGCAAAGGGACTTATTATAGGGACCCGAATTTTGACGTTCATATCGTTGATGAATATTATGACTAGACCGAGATATGTTTAGCTTAATTGGTTAAGGGGGAAGCATATACTTGTCCTTTAGGAATCAAATCAGGAATGACAGTAAAAAATGAGCCTATAAGAGATGAAAACAAAAAGGCTAGAACATTCTCATTTGACATAACCAAAGCTGACATTATATTTGATAGATTGTATAAAGACAAATTGATAAAATTGAGCGATAAGCATAAATTGCCAAATCCTGAGCAAATTAAGGATAAAAGATATTGTAAGTGGCATAATGCATGGTCTCATACGACTAATAATTGTCTGGTTTTCCGTCATGTATTACAGGATGCTATCAAATCAGGGTGAATCACTTTTGAAGTCAAGAAGAATATGGCAGTGTATGAAAACCTGTTCCCACAGCCACTCGGGGTAAATATGATAACAACTGGTTTCAAAAATAGTTTACCTAAGTTCAAGTTGGTGGTGGATGAAGAACTTTATAAGAAACGCTCAGATGGTGTACTATTAAAATGCGTAAATTTTCATGAGACTAAAATAATTATGGCCAAAGTGCATGAAAGAATATGTGGGGCTCAATAAGCTGGCCAAAGAATGAGATGGCTGATTATCAGAAGTGGATATTTTTTGCCTAAGATTGTTGAATTGTGTCTTCAATATGCTAAAAGTTGTTTAGAATGTAGAAAACATGGCCCGATTCAGAGAATGCCAGCAAGAGAAATAGCACATATTATTAAGCATTGGCCATTCAAAGGTTGGTCGATAGATCTGATAGGAAAAATTTATCCCCCGTCATCCAAACAACACATGTTTGTAATAGTTGCTACAGATTTTTTCACCAAATGGGTAGAAGCAATACTTTTGAAAGAGATCACTCAGAGAAGTGTCATAGCATTCATTCGTGATCATATCATCTATAGATTTGGGATACCTCAAACTTTAATGGTGGATCAAGGAACTTCCTTAAATGGAGATCAAGTGAAGAAATTCTTGGGCGAATTTGGAATTAAGCTGGTAAACTCTACACCTTATTACGCCCAATCTAATGGTCAGGCAGAATCTTCTAATAAGATTTTGAAAAATAGCATAAGGAAAATAATAAAGAAAAATGCCAGAAATTGGCATGAATGCTTGAACAGGACGTTGTGGGCTTATAGAACGTCTCCATGTTCAAGCACTAAAGTGACTCTTTTCCAACTTACTTATGGACAAGAGGCAGTGTTGCCTATGGAAATTAATGTACAATCTATCAGAGTGTGCTTGCATAATGGCTTGCGCGATGATGACCATGCAGAGTTGCTTGCCCAAAACCTATTGGATTTGGACGAATTAAGGTTAGATGTCTTAGATAGATTACAAGTTCAAAAAAGGAAGATGGCTATGTATTACAACAAAAAGGTTATAGCCAAATTATTTAGTATGGGCGATTTAGTTTGGAAGACTATATTACCTTTAGATAGCAATGATCTAAAGTATGGAAAATGGTCACCTAATTGGAAGGAACCCTACAGGGTGAAGAGTGTGTTACCAAATGGAGCATACCACTTAGAAGATTTGGATGGTACAATGCACATAAGGTTTATTAATGGTAAATACTCAAAGAAGTATGTTCATTCAGTTTGGAATTTTGAACGATTAGGCGTTTAATACACAGATATTATGCGAGTGAACAAAAGATCCATTTCATTAATAAAATTGGTCACCATAAAATTGGCTGCCATTACAAAAACCGAAATAAAGCAAAATGAATGAGAAAACTGTCCTATAAAAGGTTAGAACGATTAACGTTTTAATCATAGCCTTCCCCAAATAGAGCGCATTTGCTCTCTAAATTTTTTCCATTCGTCGCGCTGGTCAATAGAAGCAGTGGATAGCTCAGCCATAATCTCTTCATCAACTTCTAGGTCCGAATAATGTTCAAGCAGATATTTGGTTCGTTCTACTTCTTGGGAGGCGTTGCATTTTTTAGCAGCCAATCTAGCCTTGCAGTCGTTCATCCTTGCCTGGATTTCCTTCATCTGAGCAACCAAACTCATCATCAAGGAATCTTCAACCATGACTTCAGAAGAAATTTCATTTAAGTTGCTTTTGGCCTTCTCAATTTCCTGATGTAAAGACTCTTTTTCATTCACAGCATTAACGTATTGAGTATTCTTGACCTTCAACTCCACATTTCTGGCTAGTAGAGAGTTTATTTCCTGATGAATAATCTTCAAAGACAATTTGAGTGAAGGAAGCTCAAGTGCTCGGGCCATCTGGTTGCTTAAACGCTCAAATTTATCCCGTTGGCTAGTTGCGCTCGCACTGACTATATCCATATCCATGAAGGAGGTATACTCAAGTACAACCTGTCTAAGGATATTCATATTTTCAATGAAAAATACAGCAGATGCGGCAGAAGGGCGACTGGCTGAAGAAGAACGGGCAGTATGACCTGCCTTGTTCTCAAGATGTGAATAAATCCTAAATGGAGAGAAAAATGGCATCAACATCCTGTAAAAGAAAAAATGCAATTACTTAGCATTTTTCATCACAGCAAACAAAGTGAACAGAGAAGATAAGATAAAGACTACCTCATCGCCTGGCTCATTGATAACTTTAGGAGGGAAATGAGGGATTGTGTCATTGGGTGATCTGACCACCTGTGAAGATTCTCCTTTATCTGAATGCGCTGGTTCTTCTACGACGGGCAAATCAATTGGTGTTCCTACAAAGAATAAACACTGGTAAATATGAAACCCATGATATGATTAAGGAAAAACCATGAATATGTGCATATGATGTCTACATGTGTTACCTTCTGGTTCCACACTTAGAGGATCAACACCCTGGAAGGGTGAAGGCTCTCCAACTGGCTGCGCGATTGAAGGTTCTAGGCATTCAAGATCTTTTTGGGGTAAAATTTTCTCATTGGATGGTACAAATGGAGGAGGACTCGAAGGAATAGGCGGAATATGGTCTTTCAGAGGAGAAGTGGATGCCATCTAATAAACACAGATAAAAGATCAATACATGGATTTCTTCATATAAAAGTAAGTAAAAATCATATTCTCAAGATACCTTTCTTCTGATAAGAGGATGAGCATAATCATCATCATCATCATCATTATCATCAGGTTGTCCTGATGGACCCAAGGTTGGGCGTTTATGGCTAGATGCACCTCTGCTGAGCCCAGTTTGAGCAGGTGGGGAGATGGATTGAAGAGAAGTTGCTGTAGAATGTCTAGTACGAATTGGCAGAGATGTTGATGGTGAAGAAGAGGGCGCTGGATGCCTAGTAGATATAGGCACGGCAGCAATAGGAATAGAAGAAATGGAAGCCCTGGAAGACCCTAATCCCTCAAGTACGTGAAAAGTGTGATTGACGTTAGTAGCAAATAATCTATGCTTCACAGATGGTCAAAATTGTTCGAAAAAATGGTGAACGACAGTAGTATAATTAAAATGCGCAAAGGAAAACCAGTCATCAAAGATGTAGTGCGAGCATCAATAATTTGGGCTTCCGCCTTAGTAATGGTATGAAAACGCTCTTGTAAACTCTTTGAATAACAATGGGAGATTGGCCAAGTTTGGCCAAAACCAAGTTGGCGAGCAAAGAATTGGAGAGCATAAATTTCAACCCCAGCTTTAGCGTTAGTACCAGTCAGAATGTCATAAAATATCTCTCGCCCAACTAGATATTGAGCACAAACGGGCAGGACAACACTTACTTCATTTAAAGTAAGAGGAGGTTGTACGTAAATTGGAGTTTGGTGAACCGAGAAAGGAAAGAATAAGGAAATTGAATTTAAAGTGTACAATAAGGTGAAAACATCTCTAAAGGATATATCAACAGGGGCTAAATTGGAGTTTGGTGAATCGAGAAAGGAAAGAATGAGGAAATTGAATTTAAAGTGTAAAAGAAGGTGAAAACATCTCTAAAGGATATATCAACAGAGACTAATTGATTGATAATCAGCCCGTAGCAACTAACTGATCGAAGAGGAGTTGAAGGAGCACCAAACTGTAGAAAGTATGCTCTTAACCACAATTGAGCGAGCCAGAGAGGCCCACTACCAGTAGGAGATACATTAGTTCTCAGTTGATATTGAAGGTAAGCCATGCCTCTATAAAAAGCGGCCATAAATAAAAAACAAAGGTTTAAAGACCTACTAAGTACCAGTTCATAGAAGGTTTGAGACTAGGCACACAGAGAACATGCCTACACAGCCAGACCTGAAGAAAAGCCACACGCTCTGCATGAGTGGGGTCCCCACTAGAATTGTTGTAAAGCTCTAGCATCCCTGAATAAGAGTCAGTGAATTTCTTTTCAAACTTTGGGGCAACGGAGGAAATCAGAATAGCAGGAGAAATAGTGTCGCCCAATGGTGGGAGGTTGACTAAGGCACCAACATACCTCAAAGTGATAGACATTGGGCCAAGAGGGAAAATGAAGGTATTATATTCAGAAGACCAAAAACTCAGAGCGATAGGAAAAAGTACATGATCGTATAATAGAGGACGTGTAGCAATTTCTAAAAGGTCAGAAATCCTAGCACGATCGAAAATGGCTTTAGTGGGACTGTGCTTCATCATGCGTGCATGCCAAAGTCGAAAAGTAGTATCAGCTCTGGGCTAAGTGTGAATGCCCCTATCACAAATCGGTTTTAATGGAAAAGGGTCCAAAAAAGGAGGTTCTTGGGTACAAGGAAAAGGCTGGGCCACGGCTGCTCGCCCAATAGAGTCCGCATCATTGAACAACGAACCTAGGTAAAATTCAGGTTTGAATGGTAACAGACACGATGGATTTACGTAAGGTCTGGTCAGAAGTTCTTGGAAGTCTTCAAAACTAATGAGATTATCTGAAGAATCCTTTGAAGTCGCCATTTTTTGCGAATGCAAAGTTCAAAAATGGTGGAAATATGAATGCTTGAATAAGAATGGAGTAAATGAACATTGTCTCTTTTATCAAAGGAATAAGGTGCAGCGACGTGATGAGGGAGAATGTGGATATCGTGATAAAAGGTAGTGGCGCGCTCTTGGGTTAATAAATGATTACGTGGGATTGTACCGTTTGGATGCAAAAGATGAAGCGTCACTGAATATGGCTAAAATTAATAATCGATATTAATTTGGCCATATTGGGGGGTAATTGTTGACATGCAGAAAAGTCCAATCAAGCCCAATTAAAAAACCCAAAGGAGAGTCCAATTAAGCCCAATTAAGAAACCCCAAAGAAGGGGGCCCAGGTGGACTTGTAGGCCTGCAGAATCGCTTAGGCTTAGTAAACGCCCAATGTTTGGGCGAATGAAAGGTCTCATTACTGCATGAAGTCACGGTTATCAGACAGTTATTAGTCATCTTAACACACGTCCACGTGGCAGAATCCGAGAAGTTATGAACGATTGAACCATGAAGTAATGGCAGCAGTTAAGACAGTGTTTTTCGATAAATTAGCCATTATGGAGAAAGTGGTGGGTTATTGGGTGACGATCAGTTTCAGAAACCGTTTAAGAAAGTATAAAAAGGAAAAGAGTTTGAAGCAACAAAAAAGATCAACAATTCTCGAAAATAGAGAGCTATGTAATTTCATCGCTTTTTAATTATAAGTTTTATTCACATTGTGTTCCTGTGTGCTTGTGCCCCTTGGAGGCATTTTTTTTTTTTGTTTTCTTTTTCTTTTCTCATAATTGTAATCCTCATAAATAAAACACTCATTGTTGGGACTTTGTCTCAAAAGGTTGTCGTCCCTTACACATCGTATGAATCCTTTCAATTGCTAGCGGGAGATTAAAACAGCGCGAAACAGTTTTTAAAATTTTGAAACTCTAAATCTTGAAATGGTGTTCTTCTTTATTACCCTATCCTGTTGGGTATGAGGGTGGGAGTAGGGTGTGTGAGAAAGAATATACTTTGTTCTTTTGAAAAGTTATAGAATTTTTTTTGTAATTTTTTTGTTGTTTTTAGTTTTTTCTGTTTATTTAAAGAAGATGGCAAATTCATCATTATCTGTTATTATGGATGTGATTTACAATTAATTGAAAGGTTGAAGATGTCTAGTGTTATAAAAATTGGTTAAGAATATATTAGTAACATATCGAAAAGATTGAAGACGAAAATTATAAATTTTCTTTAAAATTTTAATAACTTGTAACTAACTTGTAATTGGCCACCAAACAAGTTTCAAGTTTTCCTTAGATTAAAGCAACTACTCAAATTACAAGTGAAAGCGTGTAATCGCCGCAACATGACTTTACATTAGAGTCAAAGAAATCACTACACAAATTTGTTGACTTCTAATACAATTGCATTTCTATTAACTACTTCATATGTTATTAAGGTTGTGTTTGTCACAACCTTAAGTTGGATGAAGAAAGAACAAAGGTAAAAAATAAATTTAATTTATATATTCGGTTGAATAATAAATAAAATAAATAAGTCATTTTTCACTAAAGGATTGAAAATTTTAATTATTGGACTTCCTATTTTTTCTATTTCATATCTCTCATACCAAACACGACCTTAGAAAATAAGTATTATTTATTAAACAAATAATTATTATATAGACCTTAACTTTGAATTAATAGGCATTCCATTCCAAGAAGTCATTCAATTAACAAATAATAATGAATTTACAACGTGTAGGACCTGCCTTTCCACGTTTACTCTATCTTTTACACATTATGCATAACACATACATACACACACAGCCGTTCGTTTATATATGGCTTATTTGCACAAATGGTCCCTGACTTTTGCACTTACTGCAGGTTGATGACCTATCTTTTCATTTTTGGCAGTTTAGCCCCTATTTCAAAAGTATTTGGCGTGAATGGTCCTTCCCATCCATTTCCGTTATGTTTTAACGGAACTTCATCGCGTGAAATCCACACACTTCATTTCTTGAGGGCTTTTTTGTCAAAACACTGTATCAACTATTTCCCGCGTTGGTGGCTGACTTTTCCCCTACAGATACATGTGTATATAGATACATCCATAGCTATGTAGCTGTGGAAAAATATTTTGGACAGAAAAATTTCCTTATTTGCACAGATGGATCCCCGTTTTTGTAACTGTGGCTTGCCAATTGAGCTGAAGACGTCGTGGACAGATGCTAATCCCGGAAGAAGGTTTCATACATGTCCAAGAAGACGGGTTTGCCATTGCAGAAGAAGTTATTATGTTTTTTGTCTAATCCACTTCGTTTTGCTTAATCATGTTTTTTTTTTTTTTTTGTTCTTGAACAGGAAACAGGTGGGTGTGGATTTTTCAGTTGGTGTGACCCACCCATGTGCATTAGATCAACACAGATAATTCCTGGCTTGCTTAGGTCGAAGAATGAGAATGAAGAAGCAATGAAGATCTTAAAAAATGAGAAAAGATGTGCATGGAAAATGTGGGTGTTTGGGTTTTTATGTGGCATTATCACAATGTTTGTATTTCAGTCTTGATATAGTTCTGAAATATGTAGATTGTAGTAGGAGATTCTAGTGTTGCAGTTGTATTTTCCCATCAACACTGTAAGGATCAGGATCCCCAAATGGAAAATGGAAATAAATGGTGTTTACGTTTGGTCCCTATCTTATTTACTGTTTTGCATTATTGGTCCTTGTAGTAGAAATTGTCTTACATGGAATGTCATTAAAATTGTGTTGATTTGGCACATTTGGTCCCTATCCTATTACATATATTGCAGGTTTGGTCCCCACATTAACGCCAAATTAACATAAGCTGGCTGGACAGAACAACACAGTGTAAAGAACAAAAAGTTGCCATTTCATAATGAACAGACTGCAATTGCTTCAAATATGCAAATTACACCACAGAGAGAGAGACTTACAAAACTCCCAGCAATTACAAAACACAAAAAATGAAAACTAGACGATAGTAAATACAAAATGTGTCTGTTCCAATTACAATGAAGAAACCAAGAAGAGAAGTGCCACAAAAAAAATTTAGGTTCTTCATATCTTCTTCCAAAAACTGATTTCAAGAAGTTGAAGCTGGTGGTTCTACACCTTTGCATGTCCTTTTGTTATGACCATGTTGCCCACATTTTTTGCACCGAATTTTCAGACCAAGCCTGCTCGCACTCCCGGTCCCGGTCTGCGATTGTGGCACTTCTCCAGGCTCTTTCCTTCTTACTTTCTTAGGCCTCCCAGCTTTCTTCTGAGTATGGACAGGAGGTGTCATTGGGTGCTTACCTGCATTGGGCCATAATTCAGGACCTGGCAATGGAGAAATTGTAGAAGAGTATGTCTTCAAATAGGCTTCCTTCTTGTAACAGCTTGCGACATAATCCATTACATTTGCTTGCATTCCTCTTGAAGACAAAGATGCCATAACATGGACACAAGGTAGTCCACTTAGTTGCCAGCTTCTGCAAGAGCATGTCCTAGAGGATAAGGACACTGCATGTACAGCTCCATGATGAATATCTCTAACCTCAAACTTCATGTTCCCACAGTAGGTTGCAATATGATTGCCACTTAGTTTGCCACATTTGTCAAGAATTTTCATTATCCGAGGGCCCACTTGGTGGGTCCATCTTTCACAACTTTCTAACCTGGCAACTATTCTACTCATTAAATACACCCTTATATGCTCCAACATGCTCAGTATTGACTTGTCCCTAGCTGCAAGAATGGCCCAATTGAAAGCCTCACAAAGATTGTTTAAAAGCATATCACAATCACTACCTTCCTTAAAATGAGACCTACTCCATTGATTAGCTGGCTTACCAGCAAGCCAATCATATGCCCCTCCATCAAGCTCCATCAGTTTATTCATCTCAGTCTGCCATTGCACAATTGTCGTAGCCCTTGCTGCATGCCATAGACAGTTTTTAAGAGCCAATCCTTTGTGGTTTACACTGAAATTATTGTACAGATGCCTCACACATGTTCTGTGTTCTGAATGTTCAAACAAGCTTTCAATTGCTTGAACCAATCCTTTCTGTTTATCCGAGATGAAGGTCCATCCATGTGAATTGACAATCCCAACATCAACACTCAATAACTCCAGAAACCATGTCCAGTTTTCTCTGTTTTCTTTTTCTACAATTGCATAAGCAATTGGATACATTCCATTGTTTCCATCTATTCCAACTGCACAAAGCAACTGCCCACCAACTTCAGTTTTCAAAAAACATCCATCCAGTCCTATGACCCTTCTACACCCAGTTTTGAAACCATCTTTCAATGCTCCTAAACAAACATACAATCTATGAAATTCAGGACCATGACCTTCTACCTGGACTGTGGAACCTACATTACTGGCCTTCAAAGCCTGGCAGTAATCCCAAAGTATTTTATATTGCTCACGGACTGTACCCCTGATCTTGTCAAAACACTTATTCCTCGTTCTGTAAAATTGCCAGATTGAAACATCTCCCAAGCATTCTTGCTTAACCCTATCACTGAAACCACCCAGTGACCAATTTGGATCAGACCTGAAAACTCCAGCATATCTATTTGACAAATAACTTGAATTCACTCTCTGGTTCTTGAAGACCATACTGCAAGTATGTTCTGAGATGTATGTCTTGATTTCGAAGCTCATATTGCCTTCTTGCTTCTTGCCATAAAGAACCCAGGGGCATGAATCTGCACAATTTGCTCTCAATCTGGTCTTGTCATTTTTCTTGAATCGGATGTCCCTATGTGTCCTTACAGCATGCTCAGTCACAGCTTGCTTCAGTATCTTCTTACTCTCAAACACTTGACCTGAAAACAAAATTTTTTTCGAATAAGTCAAAAGGGTATGACACACATATAATGCGACATAAGGGCTAGACTATGCCAAGAACGAGCAGATAAGGTCCTTCTCTTACAAAACATAACTATGTATAAGGACCATATCTTCAACAATATTATGAAAGGAAGGGACTATGTCTGCCAAGAAATTTGAAGTTTTGCATACCTATTTGGAAGCTTGGATTCTCCATTTCAGTATGTTGGTTGAATGTATATTGCCTCTTTCTTGGAACATTGTGACCCAACTCGTCATTACTTCCAAGACTTTGCAGGTCATCTGATTCGCCGTAGTCTGTGTCATCATCTACATTACCTTGATGGCCAGCCATGTCATCCATTCCAAGATCCACATTTGCAGCAGAAGGTGGGTGATCTTGTGTTCGTATAGGTTCTTCTTCAAACTCGAAGTCTGAGTCCACAAAACCTTCTTGCAATTCCTCAGTCTGAACCTCATGCTCTTCAGACTCAACTCCATGTTGATTGTTTTCTTCATTGTTCATCCCAAATCCATCTTCCCAACTGTTCCAAATATCTTCTTGATGATTCTCCAAGAATTCGTCCCAGTCAACCTCTATGTTGCAGTCTGCATTTGCCTCAAATTCTGGGACATATGTACCTTCAAGATTGTCACTCTTGTCCCCAACATTATCACTTTCATCTTCAATATTATCAACTCTAGCATTGTCACTCTTGTCCCCAACATTATCAACTACATCATAGCCACTTTTATCCCTATCATTTCCATTCCCAGCATCGTCACCTCCAGGACAAATTTCAGTTTCTAACTCTTCTCTACCAACTCCCTCCACAATGTCACATTCAATTCCCGCTGGATTATTAGGAACATCACTCCCCACATTATCATCAGGAACATCACTTTCACTGCCTGAAAGTTCGACAATTTCAACCAACTTCACACTAGTTTTGGACCTACGCCTCTTGCTTCTACTACTCATGTCATCTTCGTCTTGTTTAGACTTTCGCTTCTTATTTTTTTCTTTCGTCTGCAATTTCGAAGGATCCAACCTAGGTAGTTCTTCTCCAGTTTCAGGATCTATGATGACAAGTCCCTTCCTGACGTTGCTCATTTCTGGTGATGGTGGTCGATTTGGTATTGGAATTGACGAGTCCCATTCCAATTCATAAGTTCGTGAAGGAGGCACAAGGTAAATCTCAACTTCATTAGCTCCATTCCTATCCTTCAACAACATATCAATGTCTACGTTGCTACGAATTCTAACCAGCCCTTCCAGCAATGAAAATTTCTGTTTCTTATACAGAAACCCCATTGGCAGATCAAGACCTACCCCCTCTACAAGTTTGTCCAATAGCTCTCTATTCAAATTGCTTGACTGAACATAGTCCATGTAGTCAACGTCACCATGTTCATAAACCAAGTTATTGGGCTTGGTGAACATGATACCTCCATGATGAATCTTCACAGTAAAGTATGTTGATTCTTTACCTGCATGCAATTAAAAAAAAATTTAATAAATAACTACATCGTCAACAAATTTGGTACATTACAAACAGAAACAAATAAATGTTCAAACACACTGGGCAAACAAATACAAACTTCAAGGATTACTAATTTTGTGGGAAACTTCAAAAAAATTACCGTATATAGGCGCTTCTTCGTGATAAAGTCTGAATCTTGTTCTTGGGGTTTCGTTTGTTTCCGTGTTTGGAAGAGAACTCACTGCGAAAACACCAAATTTACAAACTCAATAACACCGTTCAAAAATTTGGTTGATCAAAAAGTCTCCAAATGTACACTAAATCGCAAAAATTTATACAATATACACTATATTACTTACTTGTTCTTCGTGAGTCACTGGTATGTTGCCGGCAATGCAAATGGTTTGTTGAATGTCTTCGATTTTCGGATACCAAATGATTTTTTTACACTTTTTGGAAATTTTTTTTTTTCGAAATGCACTGGGTTGGTTTTCAACTTCTTCAGACGTCTCTTCATTTTCAGTGGGAAATAGTTGATACAGTGTTTTGACAAAAAAGCCCTCAAGAAATGAAGTGTGTGGACTTCACGCGATGAAGTTCCGTTAAAACATAACGGAAATGGATGGGAAGGACCATTCACGCCAAATACTTTTGAAATAGGGGCTAAACTGCCAAAAATGAAAAGATAGGTCCTCAACCCGCAGTAAGTGCAAAAGTCAGGGACCATTTGTGCAAATAAGCCTTTATATATATAGCCCATGTCCCATTATTATATCACCATTTCAAGAACAAGAAACTTGCAGAAAGATAAAGAAAATTTGTTCCAATTCTTTTCATGGAAAAAACAGGGATTTCTGCAAGCAGTACGAGTCCCATGTTTGTTATTGCCGTCCTCTTCATTTGGTGTTTATATTTGAAGAAATTTCGTCCTCGAAATTACCTTTCGGCCGCCATTTCTGACGCCCATGACAGCAACAAAGAGGGTTATTCATACTGTGCCATATGCCTTAATGACATTCACGGCGGCGATAGTTACCGGAAACTGCCGGAGTGCAACCACTGCTTCCACGTTGAGTGCATAGATGTATGGTTTAAGGGTCATTCCACATGCCCATTGTGCAGAAATCAAGTTTCTCAGGTTTCTTCCCACCATGAAAATCAATGGAGTTTTCTTTCTCAGATTTTTCCATTTCTTGAGGATGTACTCAGGAAAATGTGTAATCCTCTTAATCATGATGAGCTTGCAACAATGTTGTGGGACAACATTTGATGCATTTCTTAGGTAATTATATCATAATACCATTCATTGATTTTTTTATTTTATTTTATTTTATTTATGTTTTCGCCTCTTGCATTGTATATCTTCTTTGTTCCATAATTCTTCTGGTAATAATTGAACTTTTTTTTTAAGTATATATTATTCTCCACGAGTTCATCATATTATCAAAAACTGATCTTGAACTCTAAATGTATCGAGTTCAAATCCCATTTATGAAAATTGTATACTTATAGCGCCTTGAAGATAAAGTTGAAAAAAATAAATTGTCGGATTTAACAAATGGAAGGTCTAATGACACATAAAATGGGAAATGTAGCACAAATTATATGAAACATGGTAATCAATAGTTTACAGAGTTCAAAATATTGGGTAGAAATTATGATCCATGTTCAATTACGTCGGAAACTAAAGGTAGGAAACCATGTTTAAGGCTGGCTTGCCAAATTTTGTCAACATCGAACAAGGTGTCCCCGCACTCGTGCACATTCCATCCTTCTAAGGCATGCACAATCCCAGCTACACGCCAAGCACTCATAACTCTTCTTGGCAACCAATTCTGTATGAAGTTATCCATATGAATCGAATGAGGTTAAGTCTAATGCCAAAAATTTGAATGACATGGATGTTTATGTTATGTAATTAGCAATTACATGAAACAGGAAACTAGATTTGAAGGCCTTGTTAACAGCAAAATCCTAAGAATGAGCTTGTGAATCATCTAAGCATAGTGAGAGTAGGCTTGGATTGCTGTGGTCGAATACTTCGTTGGAAGTTTTTCTAGTGGGTATATATGAATCTATTCTTCCAGCGCCTGTGATGCAAAATGTGGCATCAATGGTGTAATAATAAGTATCTTCGAGGATGTGTGAACAAAGTCCTACATCAACTAGACATTCTTGGTTTATTAGGGAATTGGGCTACTGCAGTTGATAGGTTTACTTACTGAGACAGAACTCCAAGTCCCAACAATATATTACTGGTTTGAGTCGAATTGGCTTCACTGAACTAGCTGGTATTTTGCTTGTAATTGAAGATAGTTTATGAAATAATAGAGATGGATTAGTGTTTGAAAAAAAAACAGAGATGGATCATGGAATTGCTCACCTCACAAGAATGCAAATTCTCAAGCAATGGTGGAGCCACCATAGCCGGAGTATACCGGTAGAAGGCATCTTTACGTGCTTTCTTTGGAGGAAACTTCGAGAAAGGAATGAACAAGGTTCCTTTTGGTGCCCGCAACTGTTCTTCTGCCGTCAGATCATCTCCAACTAGCCATACCTACCATCATCAATCATCACCTTTTCAGCAGGTACATAAATAAGTACTAAAGTCTTAAGTCGGAGTTCTAGTAATCTGTTTTTCCAGCTTACCTATCAAACTGACATTTGATGTTTATACCTTCAAAGCATAAGTTTAGAAAAAGCTTACCTTCTGTGCATTGCTTTTAGAGAGTACCACTTTACTCTGAGACTTTGCAGCTAGTTTAAGCTTCTCGTACTCATTTTCATACAGTGTAGTCACCTGACATAAAACTATCACTTGTTAGAAGATTAGGATATAATTTTCCTTTTTGAATTTGATCGGCTGGACTGAAAAAGATTGAACAGGATTAAGGAAGAGTGTCATGTAGTAGAATTTCTCATTTGTCCAATGTAGTCTTTGTTGAGTTCAATGTACCAAACATGCTATTATCGACTACTTGAATTCAACTTAAATATTTGGATCAAAGTACACAGTGAGGAGCTCTCTGGCCAAGATGTTTTACATACCTGGATACCCTTTTGGCACAAAGCAACAATAATGGAGTAAGCAACCTTGGACAACTTGCCTCTGAAGAGGACTTCTGTTGTTCCTTTTGGAATGCTATTAAGGACAATAGCAACCACCAAACTACTTCCATCTACCACCTTAATATTTAGCCGAGGGTGCCTTTCTATGTAAATTGCTCCGTTTCTATTAAGTTCTTCATCCTGCAATATTAGGACTTGTACAAAGTTTGTGAATTTTCTAGAAATTGTTCAGTTCGGAACTTCTTTCTTTATTACACAATTTCTCTTTTCGTTTTATCAGTAACCATCATGCATTCGGTAACAAGCTATACCTCAAAAAAAATACACAAAAAGAGCAAAAGAAAAGAATGTTGATTGGTGCAAGCTTCTTATGATTGAAGGAATATAATTGAGGAAAATGCAGATCAAATACTGCAAAAACTTGCCTGGTTGAGTAGACCTAGGCTTAACACCTTGGCGCCTCGTGCTTCTGCTTCAAGTATGGCTTCTTCAATCAATCCATTGATAGCTTGTGTTTTCCGTTTAATAAGATACTATAAAACCATCAAAAGCATGTAATTAACGATTCATGTAACCATTCTCTTTCAAATTACCACTAAACTATGACATTCTATCAGATGGAAATTCTTGCCTGCACATTGTATCTTGGAATTGCCCATGATTGCATTCTGAGTTTCTCCAAGGAATTCCTCTCTACGATAAACGATCGCCCACGTACGAGATTTAGCACAACCGACCACCACGTTACAGGCCACATCAACCACATATACCATTTGGAGTTCTGAGGTTTAGAGGCAAAAGAAGCAAATCCAATTTGGAGGTGAAAAATGGATTCTGCTGTTGTTAGATGTGTCAAATGTACCACATCAGGAAAATCTTCCTTCCTTTTTAATGAAGTCTCATACAATGCATCAGTAGACTTGTCCGTGGTTCCATAAATGTAGTCATACATTGGCATGAACAATGAATAATTGGTCCGAAATTGTGTATGATGCAAAGAATGAAACCTGTTTATCGGACAATCAAAGCATCAAATTGTTAACATTCAATTGTCAAATAACAAATTCAAACTCGTCTTTCCAGTCATGAACTGAAAATTTTCAGTTCTAGTGTTCAATATACTGGGGTTAATTACTAAATTATTAGCGCAATTTTTGTTAGCCACAGAGTTTCAATTTGTTCCAAGTAGAGCCGGCAAATGGGCTAGGTTGGACCAGTCCAACCCACTAGAGCAAGGCCACACTGAAACTGGACTGAGCTAGCCCAGCCCAGTTTTGTGTGGACCAGAAATATGTTGGCCCAACCAAGTCAATTGGGCTAAATCGGTCTTAATTTATTTATTTTTCTTTCTTTTTTTTCTTTTTTTTTTAAATAAATTTTTTATACAATCTAATACATTGCATCAAATACAATCTTAGATAAACTTAGACAATATATATTTTGAGATTTTTAAAGGGATTAATTTATAAAATTGAGATTCTCATGTATTAGTCAATAGATAAAACCAATTTTTTTTAAAAATAATAATTTTTTTTGGTTAATTGTAAACTATTTGTTGACACATTTTAAAAAAAATATAAATAGTAAAAGCATGCTAGTTATTGTTTTGAGATATAAGCATGTTTGGCTTAAATTAAAAAATTTACTTATAAGTAAATTTAAAATAAATAATTTACTTGTCACACCAAACATAATTTGGATTGAAACTTTAATTAAACTAAATACTAAATCTAAAAAAATTTATATTGGAGCTTGGGATTCTTGTATTAATGTTTTTTTTTTTTTTTAAAAAATAATTTAAATTGGAGACTTGGACTTAAATTAATTTATGTTGATATTATTTGGATTATGTATTGGAACTATTCACAAAATGAGTGATTAGTGTTAAGGAGTTAAAAAAAAAATCGGGACTAGGTTGGCGGGCTAGACAGACGAGGCCGTATAGGCTCAGTTTTTTTGGGCCAGGGCCAGCCCAACCCAAAATCTCAGCTATATGGGCCGGCCCGTGGGCCAGACCGATTTTGCCACCTCTAGTTTCAAGTTAGTCTTTATGTCTATATCTGTTGGTTTGACTAACAAAAACTGTAACATGATATTTAGTTATTTGCCCATTACTTTGCCAATAGACGGTCATGTCACAGTCAAACAAACTAACAAATATGGACAAAATGACTAAATTGTAATAAATATTAAAGTTTAGTGATCAACTTGAAACAAAGTTTAAATTCAGTGACTAACTTGAAACAAAATGATTTTCACTGACCAACATAAAATTTTCGCTAAAAGCTCGATGACAACTAGTATTTTTTACACGTTACTCTATTAGGTCATAACTCATAAGCATGTTCGGAATACTGATTGAATAAGACTGAACATTATTGAAATTCCAAAAAACTTACGAGGGTGTATACATGAGGTACTTGAGAGGAGGAAAAATGGAGAAAAGGCATTTAGGAATGAGCTCAAAGTTGCAGTGTCCCATATTGTTCATGAGATCAATGTAGGTAATGTATCCAAAGAGTGATCCCACTGAGGCAGTACCAGTCACCACTGTTGTAAGCAATGGAATTGCAAAGAGCAAAAAATATGCTATATGCTCCGCAAATGGATGTATAACAGCTGCCATTACAATAAATAAAAAAATTAAATTTATTTTTTGTTAATATTTTTTTTTAAAATTTTATAGTTCATTTATGTCTATATTTTGTTCATCTGAAATTGTGGTTCTATTGTTTCTCAATGGATAGTTGTAATCACACGAGAATTTAAATGTTGTAGAGGATTGAAAAAATTAGGCTATTTTTTACTTGATACCAAAAAAATTTTAATTTGTGAGGCCCCCGGCCCGCACAAATCAATTTCATGTGGTTACGTGTTTATCAGCATTTAGAGCATGTTTGGTAGAAGTTTTTGGGTAAAAAAATAGATTTTTCTAGCATGACATAGTTTTGAATGTGAAATGACAAAACTGAATCTCAAAAGCATTCTTATCTCCATCTATATCTAATCCCTACAAGAATAGAAACGAAGCCAGTTGTTTCTATCTTGTACTCTTGTCTTATAGTCGTAGTATTCTAGCTTATATAATAGTCAGTCTTCTTACACACATGCGTCTGTCACAACACTTTTTTAATACGGGACAAAGCCAAGTCGATACTTAAGATAGGCGAAGGCCTTGCCCATTCATAAGGACTCATTTCTATATTCAAACATCACATGCCAACAAATAGAGTTATCATAATTTCTACTCAAGATATTATATATCTTTGTTAATTCTATTTCTACAAGCATGTGATATTTACTAACATGAGAATATTTTAAACTAAGAATTTAAAAGCACGAGTTTTTCAAAAATATTTAAAACTAAGAACATCGTACTGTGATTTTGGTATTTGAGACAAATCTGTCTATTTCGGACAACACAACATAACGAGTTACAATTTATGGCCACATATGACATATCTCATGGTATTATTGTTTGTCTATTCACGTGACTCATATACTCTGCACATTTTTTATGAGGGGAATCAAATTTATGACAGGTAAAGGAAAAGGGCGCGCGCGCACACACACACACATATAATAAAAAAGAAAAAAGAAATACACGTACACACAAACACACAATTAAGATTCCAACTTATTCCTGGTATGAGATTTTTCTCAAATTTAGGATTAGTCAATATCTTGTATATAGTTTTCTTTCGATTTTAGTTGACCCTTTTTTCTCTCTATAATTTTGAGAGGTGGGAGATTTAGTTTTGCACTTTTGAGAGTCTGATTAGCTGTGTTATTATCAAATTTTCTCTAAGTACCTGTTTGGTGGAGTTTAAAAGTAATTTTTAAAGATATTTTGAAACAAAAGTTGATGAAATGTGAAGTTCTAAAGTTGATAAAAATTGTGATTCCTACAAAATATGTGATTGAAAATGAGTTTAGAAAAAAAAAAGAGTTTCAAATAAATTATACTAAGCATGGTCTGAATAAGAAGAAAAAGTAATTATCTCACGAACTTAAAAATGTTCAATATTATACTAGTCGGGAAAAGTACAACAGGGTTCCCAACTTATTTGAAATAGAGCACGTAGGTCCACAACCTTCAATTTGTAGCAATGAAATGTTCAACTTTTCACTTTTGTATTACATGAGTGTAGTCTTAAAACTCTCTCTAAAGCTGATGGAAATTTTTCAGGAAATAATAGAGCGCTACATTTCAAGTGGTTCGAAGTTAATAAAATAAATTTACAGACATATCGACTTAGTAAGAGAGTCGAATTTTTTGCGATTGCTGGAAACCTAAACTCGCCGGCTGCGCTAAGTGCTTACGCCAAAGATTAGTCAATCAACTATCCAACAAGGGATTCAATGCAAAACTATGTACATCAAAACGGAGGGAACACCAAAAATACATAGAGTTTTGTTTATGTTTATTTAAAACGTTTTGTATATTATAAATAGTAGATCCTAAAGAATGTGTGAATAAAAAGTAGATAAAAGTTGTAGGTTTTAATAAATATATAAATAAAAATAATGTTTGACTAACTTATAAGTACTTCCAAATATGATAGTCTCTATTTAATAGTTTAATATTTTAGATAAAATAATGAACATAGTACTAGAATCACTCAATCAAGTAAAAACCTTAGGTTATTTAACAAATTATTTCAAAAATTAAAAAAAAAACTAGCTAAAAACACACCAAACAGAAAAGATTTTTGTGTAACTCTAAGATTTACTTCTAACTCTACCGACTCTGACTTTGTTTGGTATTGATGTAATCCTAAGAGAATTAGCTTCTGCTAAGCTGGTTGAAAGAATAATCAATTAAGTTTTTAGGCTCCGTTTGTAATGAATTAAAATTTTGCTAAAAAACTAAAGTCAAAATCAACAATTAATTTTAACCATACATTTCATTGGCCCACAACTTCTACAACTTTTCAACCATATATTTCATCAACTTTTACAAAAAATCTGATTTTTTCAACCTTTGTTTCAGAATTGTTGTGTTTCAAAATCAATGTAGTGACTATAATTATTTTAAAATAAGAAATATTAATATCTATTAAATCTCAAAATTCATAAACTCACAAAATTAAAAAACATAGTCTATATATATGCAAGTGGATTATACGGAGTGTGTAGATAAAAAATGGATTAAAGAGAAGAAGAAGAAGAAGATAGTGTCTTACATGAAATGGGCTCGGTGACAATGGAGGAGTGGTGGTGGGAATGGTAGCGAGAGTAGAGAAAATGGTGGTGCAATGCTCTGTGTAGCCAGTAATAAAGATACTCAACTGGACCCATATGTAGTATTATTGTCATAATTACACCATCAGTCCTCCAAATAGGCAGCCATGAAGCTTTATCCATTGTTGTATTAAAAAAGTAGAATAGAATACCATTCAGTAGTATCTGATCATCCCAATTGCTTTCTCTATCAACTTGTTCAAATTCAATGCTCTTATCAACAATCCTATTCTTACCTTTTGCTGTTCTGTGTCTTGAAAATGAAATCCATATTTGGTTATGAATTGCTCTCCACAACATAAATGGTATTATCAGTATGTTAAAATAGTCTATCTCTCTTTCCCCTTTTCTTGCCACCAACAACCCATAAATGCTTTGAATTGCCCATGGACTCAATATTACATACTGAAAACCACATAATTTTCTGTTAGTCAACTAACGAGACATGTTCGGTATACTTTACTCGATATGAACAAATGGTGCATGTTCGTAGAAAAATAGTAAATGTACCTTAAAACTTCCGAGCTTCTTCCATGGCCAGTCAGTGAGGAGCCCTGGTGTCGTGGCCATTTTTTGCTCTCTTTTTCTGTCAAAAAAGTTCCAATAAAGGGTCTTATATATAGATGCTAGCAAGGAAATAAAAAAAATAAAAATTAATTCACGTGTTCAATACATATAGTGTACAAGTGAAGAGTCCATAAAAAAGAAAAATAAATCAATCGTTCTCGTTTGTTTTGACCAATTGGCACGGCCAGAGTGTTGGTTGTTCTCCAATACGGCTCTGCCATGAAATATGAATGCGTTTAAGCATCCAATTAGATTCATTGTTTAAATATTTTCCATTTTTCAGAATTTAAATATTTATTATTATATTCTTCTCATAAGTAATTATGAGATTAGTGGTTCAACTGTTTATTTATTTTTTATTGTTTTGGAATCGTGGTTCAACTGTTAAACCACTCTTTTGGAAAGTGTTGTTCAAAAGAAAAGGACTTAATATATATTTATATCGTTTATTAAATATATTTAACCTCACGTGTGTTTTTACTCGTAAATTTTATCTATAAATAAATAACAAATTTTTTTTTTTTATTCCAAATCTTTTTCCATACTTTAATACTATGTAAAACTTAGTCTAATAGGTATCTAGATGGTATGCAAATTGAAAAAAATTCAGTATATATGGTATTAATGTCTAATGAATAAGCACTCAAATTTAAAATCGGTCTCCAATAGATTCTATCTATAACTCAATAATATTGTCCAGGTGAAATAAAAGAAAACCACATGAAATATAAATCTGTTGAGTGAGCATGTCTAAAGGTTTTGATTTTAGATAGATGTCTAAACGATATTTGTTTTTTCATTTGTCACATTAGCTTCAGATTGCATTAGAGCATCTCCAATACAATATATGGAAATGCTATCTAAAGGTTGAACTCCAACTTCGAGAGCCCCGACCACCACTGTCCTGGAGTCTTGGTTGAAGATGTATGCATATTCTGTTCACTTGAACCAGTTAATCATTTTAATTAAAGTGATTCAACGCACTTCAATATAGTCCTACAATTGTTAAACTATTCAATTCATATAAAAACTGTACTAGTGCGCTCAATTTAGGTAAATTTGTTGTCTATCTAAGACTATCAAAATTAATGTTTAAACATTTATCTTTATTGTCACACAAAACGTCACATAATTTAAAATTTATCTACACAACCTTTTGAATCCTTTTAAATTGTTTTATCTTAATTTTAAACCTTACATTACCATAATTAGTAGTTAGGTTGATATACAACTTGTAACCTATAAAATATACAAAGCATCAATAAAGCGTGATTATTATTTCTATTCTCTAAACCCTCTTTTCACTTTACTCTCTACAAATTGTATATTTATTGAATTGCTACGTCATCCACACGATTCGGTTTATTATTGAATATAATCTCCTGATTTTACCCATTAGAGAAATTAGTGTATGTTTGGTAGAGTTTAAAAGTAGTTTTTAAAAAATTTTAAAAAAAATTGATGAAATATGTGATTAAAAAATTGATAAAAGTTGTGGGTCCCATAACATGTTTGATTGAAAATGAGTTTGAGAATTTTTTTTTTTTTCTAAACTCTACCAAACATGCACTAATAAAAAAATATTTAAATATTAGAGTGTCATCAATAATTTGGATGAGCAGATAGTAAAAAATAAATAATACGTGCAACCTACTGTTTTAAGCTCAATACTTGAAAAGATCTCAAGTACTTGTGCATACTTGCCTCACTTTTTCTTAGTTCATTTGCCAGAGCCTATGTTAGATTCCAATAAAGAGCATAAGTTCTAATCCAACTACTCTGTTTCAACACGAGATATGAGTTAAGATTTGATTCATCTCATGTCTGTTAGATCATAAGAAGTGTGTGTTTAAAAGTTGAGTGTAATCAATTCTTATAAAACTATCAGCGGAACGTTTGTTGCATTTATGATATTTGAGTATGCGAGAAGTGTCTTCTATCGCTTTGTGATAGCATGAGTTTAGGTGCTTGTGACAATTAAATTAATTCCGTGATTTGATGACAAATAAATTGTTAAAGAAAAATCAAGTATAAGTAGAAAAATAATGAGAGGGGCAAAATAATCATTTTAGCTCTGATGTAATCATTTGTTGTCCAATGGGACTACATTAAGATGACAAATCATGAGAATGTTATTGTAGGAAATTGAAATAAGGAGAATTTTGAAAAGTGCCTTAAAGTAAATGGTTTTTTGGAAATAGGTAACATTGGTAAATATGTCATTTTTAGATGCAAAATATCAAATATACTATTTTGTAAAAATGGCCACTTTTTGTGTATGATTTCATGGTAATTGAGACTCGTATAATAGCTTCTACAATTGCTTCTAAGATAAGATATTAAAGTGAATCTTATAATTATACACTATATTATGCTATTACACAAAAGATTATGCAAAATAACACTTACTTTTGAGGAATCTTTTTTTTTTTTTTTTTTTAGAAAATCGACAGATCAATAAAAAAATTGATGGTTTAAAAAAAAGTAAATCCACAGTCAACTGTTGAAAAATGAGAAAATAAATCAACATGTATCCTCAATAATGTCAAATATCAAACCAAATTGATCATAACAAATTGTGAAATCTAACATTCAATAGAGTGGACGTATGAAATAAACAATAAGTGCACCAAAAATATATTTATAGTAAAATTAAAAAGTTATTTGATCCAAAATTTAAAGGAATGGCGATGAAAAGCAGTCGATTGAGTACTTGAGTGCGGAGGTAAGATAGTGGCGGCGTCCCGACTTGCAATGTGTAATAATAGTAGAATATGACAAAGACGGAGAAAATAGGTGGATAGTGTAGGTGAGTGTGAAATAGTAAAGTTGGAGAGTGAAGATGTTAAAAATTTAAATTTTGATTTTTTGTTAAGGGTATTTTTGTTTATTTATTTTTCAAATTTGGGTATTTGGCAAAAACTTTTCGAAGTTTGGCATGTTTCAAAACTGATAATTGAAACTTGGTATTTGTTCAATTTTCTCTTGAAATAATATTGTTTAAGTAATTTTATATAATTTAAGAGTATAGTTTGACGCTTTTAATGGAATGAGCATAAACTAATAGTTATAGAGGAAACAGGATAAAATGTCCACTTTAACTTGTGCACTTTCAATTATGGCCACTTCTTACAAGTTTTGACTAAATAGCCATTTTCTTAATAAAGTAACTATAAATACATTTAGAAATTAACCCAAATTACAATCTAAATTCCTAAAAACCTCTCTTATTTATCTCTCCTACAACCATTTCTTCTTTCTCCTTCTTCCCAAACTAGCGAACGTCTCTTTCCTCAAACCATATACCATTGTTGTCAGAATCAAGCCCGCTCTCATTTTTAGTCGCCTGCAGAATTGTTTTGAGGTAAACAAAGTTCCATATCCCAGGTAAGTTTTTTCTTTTATTTATTTATTTTTTGTTGGTAGTTATATTTATTTGATGATTTTTGTCAATTATTTATTAATATATCTTCTATTCTATACAGTGGCAGTGGCAGTGGCAGTGGCAGTGGCAGAGCAAGACATTTTGAGTTGGGGGTCCCCAAATTAACATGCAAAAAAATTTGAAATAATATAATAGCGATAATTTTTTTTTTTTTTTGATACACTCAGACGAATTCGACACTTTATTCTTATTGCTTGAAGAGAATAGTCTCAATATTTTGTTATTGGTTATTGAATTATTCAAACTTAATCCGAGTTAGGATGTGTGCACCACTCGCTTTTCTAATATGTTTTCTCATACTATGTTTCTTTTTTCAATTTTAAAAAGAAGCCAAAATCAAAAGAATCATGAATTGAACTAAAAAGATAGGAATACAAGCAAAATACAACATTTTTTCTGTAATATATTTCAACCAACCCGAATACTCATCATAATACTTAGTACTACATCGTCTATCTTTTTTTTTATTGACAAAAACTCGTGATTGCGATGCTGACAAAGACTCGTTTGCACATATTCTCTTTGAATTACATCTCGAACATTAACGTCATAATTATTGATTGATGTTCTTAATCTAGGATCTGAAGGCAATTATTCAACATTAATTTCATCAATTTCTTCCCCAACACCAATTTCGTTCATTTCATCACTTTCATCTCCAACATCAATTTCTTTTATTTCATCATTTTCATTCCAAATATCAATCTCATAGATTTCATCCCCAATATCAATTTCATGTCCAACATCCTGAAAATTAATATATGGTGATTTGTAGGTATTTGAATGTCGGAACTTAACTGCTACTTTATTCAGTATAGAAAACGGGGATGAGAAGTGTGAGATTCAGATTTCAGATGGATGAAATGGAATTGAGGAATGAGCCAATCATTTATAATTTTGTATTATTACTTTTATTAGGCCAATGGTTACAAATGTTTTCCATTAAATTGATATTGGATCAAAACTGTCTGCTATTAAATTGTAAGTTAATAAATAAATAAATAAATAATTAAAAATTTTAAAAAAAATCCCCAAAAAGTTGGGGGGTCCGAGTCCCCCACAGGACGTCACCTCTGCCACTACTTCTATACTTATGAATTTTGAAGTCCTTTTGTGAAAAAAGGTTATTATTGTGTTAACTATTTGTAAACATTGTGCAGATTTTTTTGCTTTGGTAAAAAACAAATTCTTATTGTTAGTTCATTTTGTTTTTTGTTGTGGCAATTTGCACCTACAAATTCTTTTTGTATTTTAGTTATTTTTATGAATTTTTCTTTGTATTGTTCAATTATTTTGTCAATTTTTTTACGTTGGAATCGTATGTGTAGAGTTGTGTTGGTTCTCTATATACGGAGATTGAAATTTGTGTTCTTGAGAATTAGGTTTATACCTTTTGGGAACAAAGTTGGACTCGAATTTACACATTGTGGAGATTGATTTTGAATAAAAACTTGTTTATTTGTCAAAGAACCAACTGTTGAATTCGAATTCGACAATGACATCACTTATCTTTTATCATCATTCAATGTCATCTTATTGAATTAATTCATGTCATTCTTGGTTATGCTTGTTTGTTATGTGAGATTAAAATTTTTTATGTATATTTTGTAGATGGATTTTCCTTACGTAATACCGGAAGACAAGAAGTTTGCAAGGCAAACCACGCAGATGAGCTCGTTTCGATATATCAATCTGTATTGAGGGATTTTGATGATGAATATAAAGCTACATTCAGTCAAACCTGCTTTGTATATTAATCTATGTTGCAGGATAGACAGTTACAATTTACTGATAAATTGGTAGGCAAATTGATCGACTAGAAGGTTGAGCACAATAAGAATTTCGAAGGATGGTTTAAGTTCAATGGATAGTTAGCTTGATTGAAAATGCAAGAATATGCATTAATAATCATGTTCAATTGTTATGGTTGCCCTGGACTCTTTGATTGGAAAAGTGTTGGCTAAAAATCGATTGAGATGGAAGTACTTCGATGACAATGAGCGTGTCTCTTCGAAGATTGCGTTTATCGAGTGCACCTGACACATGGCAAGTATAAATTGGGATTGACATTGTTGATTGATGAGATATTTAGAGCCCAAGATTAGAGTTTGGGTATTGATCTAGAAATATTGGCCTTAGTGGACAATCTAGAAATGTTCTACCATTACCCATGGGATACATATTGCCAATTTTCTCTTATAAGGTCAATGAATCGTTTTTGGAGTAGAAGGGTTGAGGAGGTTCATCTTAAGCAGAATGCTAAATTATCTTACACTTTGTATGGTTCTCTTCTACTTTAATGGTTTGTAGCTACAAAAATATTTAATATAAAACTCCATCACTTTCATTTGATCATAAGTTGTCAAATTTTCTTTTGTAAATTTGGGCATTTGAGGCATTGCCCGAGATTGGCCAGACATTTGGCGAGAAAATTGTCGATCACTTTTCAAGATTGCTAAATTGTGAAGTATTCTGGCAGACTAAATCAACAACATTCAAGAACATTTTTGCAAGGAAGCATGTACAACTGAAAATCGCTTGACGATAATGGAATGCAGTTATAATTTCACTGTAATCCATAAAACTCAATTAATAAGTTCTTCGTTATTTACATTGTCCATCTTCGAGTTTTGACTACTTTGCAGCCTACAGAGGTCGAGGTTGCTCAGCCATGGATTGGTACGATAATCTTCCATAGGTTGAAACAAATGATTTATTGGATCAAATTGCTTGTGAATGGATTAATGAACAAAACCCCAATCTAATCTCGAAACAAAATCTCTGCAAATTTCGCCCAAAAATCCTCCGAAATCTAATATATGATGTTAATGAACATCTCCCTAAATGACATCTCCCAAAAATTCCCAAAAATCACCATTGAAATTCAAATTTCCACTCTATTTTTAGGCAAAATCCGTTTGATGTGAGTATTTGTATCGCATGAATTCGAAACTTCCTATTTCACAGCATAGTCTGGCTATTATTTGGGTCGGGTCATGATAGAGTCTCACTTGGATTGTTTGTGGGTTAATCGGGTCGAGTGTGGACATTCACCTTAGGTATAGGATTCCTTAGATTGTGTTGTTACGTTTTAATGAGAAGATGGACATGATATACGAATATTGAATATGGTGAAATTAAAAAATAACATATATTTTAAAATGTTCTTCATCAAAACATTAATTGAAATAGCTAATAAAAATTCATATAACAAGTTTGATACCTTTAGAAGTTCTACACAGTAGTGTGTATATATATATATATATATATAGATATTACGGAAGCATATATAAATGATGCATATATTTGGAAACTCTCATCTAATATGGCTTTGAATCGGTGGACATCATGAGGGGACTAAACCCGTGGTCAAGACTGGCTTGCCAGATTTTCTGAATGTCAAACATCATATTTCCACACTCGTGCACGTTCCAATCTTCCAAAGCATGGAGTATTCCAGCTATACGCCATGCACTCATTACCCTTCTTGGCAACCAATTCTGTGTCATACAAATACGAGAAAAATCTTTAGTATAAAAAAACTTAATAAAATGAAGAAGAAATTAAGGTTTTATCCCTAATTAATGTACATATATACCTCACAAGAGTCAACATTTTGAAGATGCTTGGGAGCCAACATTGCTGGTATATTGTTGTAGAAACAGTCTTTACGCATTTTCTTGGGAGGAAATTGCGAAAATGGAATGAATATTGTTCCTTTTGATGCCCTTAATTGTTCTTCTTCACTCAGTCCGTCTCCTACTATCCATGTCTGTAAATGTAACATTTTCAATAATTTTGGGTGCGCGAAAATGCAAAAGAGGAGGAGGAGGAGAAGAAATCTTACCTTTGTAGCATTGATTTTAGAGAGGACCAATTTTTTTCCAACCTCAGTGCTGAGTCTTGCTTTAAGCCTTTTATACTCATCCTCGCGTATTGTGGTTACCTATTACCATTACAATATGCAAGAAAAGGCAAAAGATACAAGAAAAAATTATCCATTTGTGCAATGTAACTCCACACGATTTTATCAAATTTTGTTGTGTAATAGTATCAACATATGTTACTTTTATATTGTCAAACACACCTGTATTCCCCCTTGGCATAAAGCAAGGGCAAGAGAATAAGCAACCTTCGACAAATTGCCTCGAAGGACCACCTGAGTTGTTCCTTTTGGAATGCTATTCAGCACAACAGCAACAGCTAAACTGCTTCCATCTACCAGCTTCACTTTTAGATTGGGGTGTCTTCTTACATAAAGCTCACCATTTCCATTCAATTCTTCTTCCTGCGCGATTGATATTTATGAAAAGATAAAAGAATTAACATAAAACTCTCTGGTGATGTGAAAATACCAGTATTTCTAGTAGAAGTGTAGAACTTACGTGATTCAATAGACCTAAGCTCAACACCTTAACGCCCTTTTCCTCAGCTTCCAGTATAGCATCCTCAACCAAACTATTGATTGATTCTCTTTGCCCTTGCATGTAATACTTCAACAACATGAAATTAATAATGTCAGAAATATTTAAATTACACACGTCTATATATAAATTGATGCAAACATAGCTTCTTACTTGGATATTATATTTTGCAATGGCCCAGGTTTGTAACTTTAGATGTTTGAAGACATTTCTCTCAACAGTAAATGTGCGTCCATAAATCCAAGTTACCATCATGGACCAAAGTGTCACAGGCCATAGTAACCAAAGGTACCACGTCGAATTTTGAGGTTTAGAGGCCAGGGAAGCAAATCCTAGACGCATATAATATATGGATTCAGGGGTTGTTAGATGTGTTAGATGAACTACATCAGGTGCGTCATCTTTCCTATCTAGTGAACTTTCATATAACGAGTCTGTGGATTTGTCCGTCGTTCCATAGATATAATCGTAGAATGGCATGAAAAGTGAGTAGTTGGTTCGAAATTGAGTGTGATGCAGTGAGTGGAACCTGTACACATCACCAGATATATATATGCTGTCAGCTGAATTCAATTCTGCTATATGAAAATCATAACACATTAAATTTCAAGATTATACAAGTCTATGCATAATTGGTGTTGCAATTCATTGATTCTAAAATAAAGAAGCTTGGGAACTCTTTTTGACCTTTTTCCTAGAGTGAATTTGCAAGTATATATTTTCGATTAGAAGTAACAAATAGAATAGTCCAAGATCCTCCTTTTCTCCTTCTCCCCACCGGCTACCCTCTCTCCCCCTTCCATTGCTACCTTGCTTGGGACCTCGGGACCTAATAAAGACAAAAATGAAAGGCGAAGGGGATGGGGCAGCAGGACAAAGGGGTAGGGGTGAAGTGGGGAAGAACATGACATAATTTACTATGGATAAAATTGACTTTTTAGTGTAAACAAAGGCATTTGAACGAAAAAGATTAGCAAGTGGACGGACATATCTTCAGCTTGCCTATTGTAAAAGGCTCTTCCGAAAAATTCGCCTTGATGAACTGGCTAGACTACAAAAGTATTTATGTTGAAAAAGAAGGTTGATTGGTTACTTTCTTTGGCGGAGGATAGGGTCTCGATAGTGGGGCATTAGGCTTATTTTGGATCATGGGGCCAGTGGTCTTAGAAGGATACAGCTATATATATTATATAACGGGCAAAATAGTATAATTTTTTTAACACATCAAGCCAAAAAATTTCGAAAATGTGAAGTAATTTGTATTAAAACTTACCATCAATTGGTGAAGTGTCATGCTCGACCATAAAACCAATTTCACTACATATTATGATAAGAAATGAGAGGTTGGGAATATACTTACGAAGGTGTATACATGAGATACTTGAGAGGGGGAAATACGGATAGGATCCACTTGGGAATGAGCTCAAAGTTGCAATGACCCATGTTGTTCATGAAATCAATGTAGATAATATAACCCGCAAATGATACGATGGAAGCAGTCCCCGTTAGCACAGATGTATACAATGGGATAGCAAATAGGGCAAAATATGCTATGTGCTCTGCAAATGGATGAATCACAGCTGCCACACCAGAAAAAATTATCAAATACAGAATCCCAAAGAGGGGGTGAAAAATTAAGTACTCATGGTGTTGTTTTTTCTATTTCTTACAAGTAATGGGCTCAGTGACGATAGAGGAGTGGTGGTGGGAATGGTAGCGGGAATAGAGGAAGTGGTGATGCAGCGCTCTGTGCAGCCAGTAGTAGAGAAACTCCACCGGTCCGGCATGAAGCAAAGCAGTCAATATTACACCATCTGTCCTCCACAAGGGCAGATGATCACCCCCCTTGATATACTTTCCACCCAAGTAGAACAAAATCCCATTAAATATAATTTGGTCATCCCTGCAAATCATTCCATGCTCATGTCATGTTCAAACGAAAGCCAAAAAAAAGAGGAAAAATTGGAAAAATTGGGAAAGCATGTACCAGTTTCTTTCTCTATCAACTTGCTCAAATTCAATAGTCTTGTCAACAATCCTGTTTGTACCTTTTGCAGTATTGTAGCGAGATAGCGATATCCATATTTGATTATGCAGCATTCTTAGTAATAAGAATGGGAATATAAGGAAATGTGAAAGATCCTTCTCACTTCCATTGCTCACTATAAACGAATACGTCTCACGAATTGCCCAAGGAGCCAATACCAGATACTTTATTCACAAAACAATAATTTGAATTAACAAAGCGCACAAACACATGAATAATTTGATTCCAATGAATTATGCAGATAAACAGGTAGCATACGACGGTGTACCTTAAAGTTCCCAAGACATGTCCATGGCCATTCGGTGAGAATCCCTGGTTTAGAAGCCATTATTCAATGCCAACTTGCCAGTAGCCCAGCTCAATGTCCTCCCACAGCTCTAAGTACACATTATTTATGCACAATAGATGACCCTTCAAACTTCTTATAAATGCGCCTTTTTCATCGTGTCCAATACCTACCTGACACGTGGAAAATCTTAACTACTTTACCGAAATATCTGTTAAATTGCCACCAAAATTAATACGTTTAAAAAGCGTATAAATAAATAGTACCATGCATCAAATACATACAGAAGCGTGTCGCAGAATTATTGGTGTAATGTGTGGTGTGGAGACTTGATTGGTGCCATTTATTAGTGTCGCCGCCTGCCAGTGAACAACAAATTTGACTACTCAAAATTATAGTTGAGTTTGTAGGTTATAAGTTTGGGGAAAATGTTACTGGTACATCTAAAACTTACACACTCATTTACACTCTCATATGTGTCAAGTAATGATTGAGTTACTTTATTTATTTGACCAAATAAATAATTATTGAAATAACTAGTATTTGACACATGTAAAAGTGTAAAAAAGAGTGTAAAGAAGTGTGTACAACTAGCATGGTCCTAAATTTTGAGATGTCAATTCGTTTTTCAGCCCCCGAGAGGGGAATTTGTAAACCCCTATTTAGATTTTCGGGCCCTTCGTCTTTTTGAAGTGATACCAGTAGGCCGGTCTAGGCTTGTGATGGAGTAGTAATTGTATCAACAACCAAATGTTTACTGACAGATATGTCCAACCTACAGTGTTGATCATCCCTTCATCGGGCCTACAAGACAGTGACAGTGACAGTGGTAAGCAAATGCAAAGTTGAATAGCTTTTGTTGTTTTCTGTGACTATCTTGAAGGGTAAGAAGTTATGAGTCATGGGTTATGGATAGTGTAGATGGTTAGATTTTGGACCTTTATCGTAAAAATACAATCTATTATCAACTCAAGACTAATCTCTACAAAACTTGTCTTCACATCTCTAATAATTCTTTTCAAATTAGGTACCTCATCATCACATTCCACATATAATCTCTACGGTTTTCCTCGAGCTATAACCTCTTTTGATGTTCTAGTCACAACCAAAAAGATCACCCTTCGCGAAGTCTACGTCATGTCCACGGCATTAGGCACGTTTTACTATAGAGGCTCCATGATGTAATAGACTGGAGGAGATACGTACGGAACTTTAAAAAAATTAGATAGACTTAATATGGAGAATGATTTAATACTTCTAGTGGGTAGTTCTTATTTGGCCCACTAGACAAGTGTCCAGTGGGCATTGGAGGATGAAAAAGTGTTTGACAAACTTATTAGACAAGTGTCCAGTAGGCACTTTCTATTTGGCCCATTAGTGGCACTAGATCATTCCCCGACTTAATATATGGAAACAAAAAAATTCATATAAAAAACTTGTTTTTAAATTTCTATATTAAAAAAAATGAAATTTTTGGGCTAAAAGGACTCTAGTACAGGTGAGCCTTTTTTATTTGTCTCTGACAACAGACAGAATAAAATTTACTAAAAGTAGGTTGATTTTGAAATATTTGCAAATTCAAAAATTCAAGAGTTCTTTGACTTGTAATCGCATACGAAAAATTGATTTTGATAGGCAAAATTGACTATTCATTCAAATATCAATTTGGATCAACAAACTAAAGAACATCTCCTCGTGGTGGTTAGTAAGAAAAAAGAAACCGACTGCTAATTTAATTGAAATTGCACACTTGGTCCTTAAAGTCCTAACAAATAATAGAAAACTAATTACTAATGATAAAAAAGATAATAAATTAGGGGCCGGGGTAAACACAAAAAAATTTATCAATCTGTCAAATTCAATCAAAATAGTTGGTTTAGATTCATGCGAACCAATCAAGATGGACATAGAATCAGACTAAAGCGTTTAAGTTTCGTTAGTTAAAAAATTGTTTGAAATCAAACCGAAACGTTTACACAATTTAAAAACTGAAAAAATAAAAAACTATGCACAATAAATTGAATGTTTAAGCAAATTGGTGGTATGAGTAATCCTTCAGGAATTTGTTGAGTTTGGCATTCTTCTCGAGTCAAATATTTATACAGGTTTTAAATAATATTTTTAATGGTATTATAAAATGTCAATTTTTAAAAACAAGTTGAAAATTGACAATTTTGGACAAATGTAACTTTAAATAATTATTTAAATACCAATTATATTCTCTTCAAATCTAATTCAAAATCATATATATTGTTTTACTAAAATCGGATATTGTTCCACTACCCACCATCTCATGACACTGCTTTTGCGTTTCCTTTCGCCACCAGCTAACTCACCTCAAATATGTTACTTTTTTTTTGTAGAATAATTTAGATTATAAAAGAACAAAAATTCAATAGATTTTGTGCTAGATTAGTTTAGTTGTTATGATATCTAAAAATATGTTGAATATAATTGTTCAAAAATTGTTGGAAGATATTGAATTTATGGATAAATACTTGGTTGAAAAAGAAGAATATGGAAGAAAAAATAGAAGAAGAAGAAGAAAGATTAGATTCATGGATTAATGTCTAATTGAGGCCAAAATTGAATTTTTTCTCCCCTTTTTCTTCTTGTTATTTTTTCAATTGCTTAATCAAATATTAATCTATGAACTAAAGTAAAGAATAAAGAGAGACATTTTTATGATTTTTTTTTTGCATTCTTTATTTATTAGCGATGAGGGATGACACAAAGCTTTTTCTCAAACAAGTAGCCCCTTAGAGGTTAAATCTTGTAACCCAAGTTGCGTGCATAATACCCGGTCTTTTTTTTTTTTCCTTTTCACATTCTTTTTCTCCAACCACACATTAATCAATGAACTCAATCCATTTCATTAATTTTTGAGCAATTATATTCAATGTATTATCAAATCTAAAAACAACAAAACTAATCTAATACAAAACTTATTGAATTTTTATATCTGTCGGGCAATAATTACTATCAGGCCACAATTGAATTTTTTTCTTATTTCTTTTTTTTACACGCGACAGTTGAATGACAAAAAACAAACAAACAAACGAGAGTTAAACTATATTCCGACAGTTTAATTGTTTTTAAACAAAAAAGCATATATGACCATTTGGACCAAAAAGTTGTTATTTTTACAAATATTATTAAAAATTGCCATTTTTACAAATAACTCTACGCATTTGTCTAAATCTCTAAATTCCTATTAGAAATACACTAGATTCTTAATTAATAGAATATTCATTCAATTACATTCTCGTCCCAAATATTATTTTTCTATATTTCTATTTTTTTGGTCCGTCTTATTAACAAAATGATTTTTTTTTCCATCTTCTTTGCAATATTTTGTTGTTTAAGTTTGTATTGATATCAATATATCAGTTTTGTAACTATTGTGTTTAAAAAGTTTCAATTTAGGGTTTCTACAGAAATTTTATATCAATATATTTATATTTTAATTTGTTTAAAAAATATTATTTTTATATCGTTAGTAGTTTGAAACAATGTTCTAAAAAACGTAAAACGTGACTAGACATAGAAGCTAAGTTTCAAGTTTTTCGGACCTAGGTGAAAGCAAAACAAAGACGATGCGTGAAACGTGGCTAGATGTAGAGGCCAGCTTCACGTCTAAGCAGAATTTAGGCGAAGTTTAGTCGTGCTTTTTAGAATATTGATTTGAAAGAATTGCTTTTTTAATCTAGAGGGGATGAATAGACTAAAATAGGATTATTTTCAATTTAAAAAATGTATCTTCCAGAGTTTTAAATTGTTTTGAATTTCACAAAAAAAATATAAAATTGTAGGTAATAAAATATGCTAGTAACTAAAAGAGAGTAAGAAAGGTGTTACTACCTCGTCCTCGGTCCTCTTGTTATCGACAGCAAATCCGTCCACAACGATATCTCGAGGTCGTCCAACATTAAAAATACAAAATAAATGCACATTTAGTAAAAAAAAATGAATTAATTTAATTAATTATAAATAAAATTGATATTTTGGTTATAAATAATTGGATAAGCTAAAAGTAAAATTTGAAAAAAATACTATTTTACCACTTCTTAAAATCTGTTGTCATATTATACATATTTTTTTATAATAATTTTTATAATATATTAAATACTTAAAACAATTGACAATTATAATGAGGAGTTCTCGTTTGACAAGACAGCTGTCACAAAAACAATATCTCGCAAAATATATCTTTCAGAATTTAGTATTAAGTCAAATGAATCAAATCTGTCAAATTGAATTCGCATCTGACTTTTCTTTGCTTGTAAATGAGGAGAATTTGTGGCAAATATGCAAGATGTCAATTAAATAATAATGACTCAACTAAATTCAATTTGTCAAATCATTTGTTACTATTCAAAGTTTACAATAAATCAAATAAAGACATTCATTAATATTTATTTGACTTATTTATGTGAGACTTACTCCCATAATTTTTAATTATACATTAATGTAAAACTTTGAATTGAATTTAAATTTATTGAGTAACTCTGTCTAGAAGTAGACGGACTTCTAAAAAGAGTCTATTTTTTGGTGTGCCACATCAACTAGATGAACCCTCGTTAGCATGCATATGTGCTGATGTGACACGTTTAAAAAATAATAAATAGAGTACATTAGAGATGCTCTAAAAAAACTTTGCCTATATGGTTAAATTTAAAATCTTTAAAATAAATGTTTAATTATAAAGTACAATGTAATAACATTTTAAACCTCAATAGACAATTTTTTATTTATTTCTTGCAAGCTGTCCTTAGCAATGTGGACACAGGTTTTATAGACTAGTCGTCCTCGGCACGTTAGTTTGCAAGACAAAACTTTGCTTTGCATTGAATTGCTGCTATTATCTGGCAAATTATATGCCACTATAATAAATAATTAATTACAAGAAATATCAAAGAATAGTGCAATGTCAGGTTAAATTTTGGTCCCGTACGATACGAGAATGATAAATGCATTCATAAATGTATGTAGTTCAGAAATGTATATGGTCCTTCGAAATATTAGATAGAAATACAAAGATACAAATGGACCACTTTTCGAAAAGCTTGTCAGCACAGCCAATCGAAGTTTAATCTAATAAATGATCACATGGATGCCGAGTTATTTGAAACTCTATAATTTAATATTTGCGGTTGTGCGATGAAAAGTACAAGAAATTAAGCACCGTGAACTTTTGGGTGGGGGGTATCACTCAAACACGCAGCAAAAATTAAAATTCTAAAATAAAATAAATAACAACACAAAATAAATGTAGCCGTCGACCACCGTAAGAGAAAAGAGAATTTAGCATGTTTAGTACTGTTGAAATTATTTTTTAACTTTTATAAGTTATTAATTCTATAAAATGTGTGAATCCTAAGTTATGGACTTTATAAAATGTGTGGATTCTACCTTTGTTGTTGCCTTTTTGCTCTCCATTGTGTGCGTTATTTCTTTCTAGGTTTGGGCGTCGGGTGAATTGATCCGGATATTTCAATATTCGAAATTACTTATTATATTTCGAGTATTTCGTAAATAAAATTATTAGGGTCCACGTAATTATTGGTAGTTCAGGTCCGATTGTACACATAACATTTTTCTTTTAAAATCGTGAGCTGATAATATTTTTAATATATATATATATATATATATATATATATATATATATATATATATATATATATATATATATATTTTGCAATTCTGTTAGCATTTAAAATACTTTAGATATTAAAAAATTTCTGAAACACATAAACATTATCTAGAAAATGTTGACACCAAAATTGCAAATCCATAAATTAGGGTTAGAAAAAGAGAAATTAGCTCTCAAAATTGAAGATTCGTTTCGATAATAGAGGAGTTTCACCTTTGCCGTCTCAACTGTATCTTGAGTGAGAGTGCGAGACACGAGACAATATTTGTATTGTGTATTTAAGCAAATAGCGATTGAGAATTTAGAATTTGGATATTTGAAATTAAGTCAATTGAATTTGGGTTTAAGTGTGGTAGCTTTTGGGCCTTTGAGCTTTTGGTTTAGGTATTGGACAATTGGACTATTGTCTTTGGTATCGTGGTGTTGTGTTTGGTCATTAGGTCATAGTGTAAATAAATTGTAAAAAATAAAAAAATTTATAAAAAATAACAAATTCAATTCTAGAGTCGGGTACCCGTGATTCCAATTTAAGAATCAAAAATCGACTCAAACTTAGTCGGCTATCGATTTCGATTCTTAATTTTAATTTTTTTCAAAAGAAATTTTGATTCGATTCTAACTCAAAAAGTTCAATTTCAATTAAAATGACCACTCTGTTTTTTTCTATGCAAAACTAATACATTCAATGCACGCGTCTCTCTCCTCTCTCTAACTTTTCCTCTCTCTCACATGATTTCTCTTTTCTCTCTGCCGCTCCGCGTCTCGTACCATTGATCAATGCTTTAACTTTTATGGTTAGTTTTCATAAATCCTAAAGTTTATTTAAATTCCTTCTTGCATCTTGTCGGCTGACTTGTTTTGCGCGCACAACCATTTTTACTTGATTCCTCAATTCTATACTGCATGATAATGGCAATACCAATCTACGTTTGACACGAAAGGTTGGGCTGGACCGTCTCTGAAAATGAGGTTCACCTTTGAATTTTTATTTTATTATTTATTTATTTTTTTGTGTCATATTGGTGGCTTTTTTTTTTTTTTTTTGAAAAATTATATTTACTTTTTCAATTAAATAAAATGTAATTGGACCGTAAATTGAAAATCAGTCTGAAATTCTATCTAATTATATTCAAAAACCTTAAAAATATAAGATCAATTAAAACGAACTAAAAATCAGCTAGTTCACCCGATAACTTGGTGAATCGATCGGGTTTCACAAATTTACTTCTCTTTATTAATGTTTTCTATCATTTTAACTTTTAATGTTATACTTTTGAGTAAATTATTGAAACCTCCTTTAAAGTTTATGACAAATACAGACAGGTCTCTTTTTGTTTCAAAAATTATAGTAATATCCCCTATTAACTTATAGTAATATCCCCTATTAACACACCTCTCTTATTTTACCCTTTTCTCTAAAGTTTATACAAAAACAAATTGAATTAGTTCAAGGACTAGTAATATAGCACACACAATAAACACTAATTATGGTATTTACTGTCCACGAGATATCACCACATTGGTTACTTTTTAAAAAATTATTGACAAATTTTTTTTAATTTTTTAAAAAGTAACTAATGTAGTGATGTCACGTAGACAATGAACGAAAAAAGATCTGGACCTCGTGACGAGGTCCAGATCAATTTCCGTCTGGCTACGTGTCAATCACGCAGCCATTAAAAATTTGACACGCAGTTATTGAATTTTTTTTTTGACCCCCCCTCCACCCTCTGCAAGAAAAACAACCCCCCACTCCTCTGCAAGAAAAAAAAGACCCACCCCACCCCCACATTTAGTTTTACCCTCACCCCAACAAATTCGTTTCCTTTCTTTCTTTCTCCACCTATTTATACACTACTCAACGTAATAATTTTTTCTCATCAAATACATATTTTTTCATCTTTATCAGAATACATATTTTTCCCTCCTCATCATAATACATATTTTTCTTAAAATTTGGTCAACACAATCGCTTTATTTACTTTACCCAAATTCGACCAACATCAAACGTTTCCAATCACTTTTGTTCTCTAAATTTATTTTACCAAATTTGTGTCCTACTTATTGTTTTTAATATTCTTCAAAAGTTAGTAATAAATTATTAATTTATTTTTTATTTTCGTTTATTTGTACATATTTATTTTTTGTAATTTGCAAGTTAGTTGTAATATTGTTAACATTTTTTTATATGTTATTTTTATTTGCACATGTAATTGATGTGGCACCAGTGGTCACGATAGAAGAACTTGTCTTACGTTGCAAAATAGGTAAATTAATGTTTTATATTTCCTTACTTATTGTTTTATTAGTGTTTGGTCCATTTGTTTTATAATAGGTAATAATTTGATTGTCAGCTTGGACAACACAAATCAACTACAATACTCGCAAGATCCGTCAGACCAACAATATCATGCGTCGGACCCACAGTATGCATATTATGCACCAGACCCACAGTACACACAGTACCCATATCATGTGCCGAACCCGCAGTACCCATATCATGTGCCGAACCCATAGTATCCATATCATGCTCCGGATCCACAATACTCAATTACAGGTAGTAAAAAAAGCATCATATTCCCTAGACCCACGGGGAGTATGATACACGTTTTAACTCTCGTCACTAATTTATTATTTCTAATGTAATATTAATTTTTTCTTTGTGTGTGTATATTATTAATTAGAGCAAATTTATTATATACATTTTATTTATTTTTATTTTTTAAGTAAAATTTAATTTGTTACTCAAATATAAAATAATTAATTAGTCTCACTCTAATCTTAATAATAAAATTAACATTAATTATATTATTTATTATATGATATAAATAATATTTAACTCAATAAATATTATTATATATTATATTTTTTAAAAACAAATACAATGAATATAATAATAAAAAATTATTTTTAATGTAATAAATTTAATTATATTAATAATATGAATGTAAATTTGGTGGTAAATAAATAGGTGAGTGATTTAACAAAGTGCTCTAGTTTGAGATTGGAGAAAAGTGGTAGGGGTTAAAATAAATTGGGGTGGGGGCTTTTTTGCAGGGTGGGGGTGGGGGTGGGGGTGGGGAGGTGTTAATTTGCGGAGGGGCAAGGGTGGGGGGCGCCATTTTCTCCAGTCGGGAAAATAATCTGGACCCCGTGATGGAGTCCACATCTTTTCTCGACAATGAACACCATAATTAGAAGTGTACTATATCATCACTCTGGATTGAAGAAAAGTTAATATTTACCTCTGTTTTCAAAAGATTGAGATAGCTGGCAATACTCGTTTTTTGGTCATATCCACTTTATTACCTCGTGAAGCAGTTAGGAGAATGGCAGCTGAAATGTCATTTATGATTTATTCTACTTAAGTGGGACATGGGCACGAGTTGGACAGTCACGTGTCTACTAGGAAAACGATTCACATCTAGTTCATGATACCATGCACAATTTATTTTGTAAAATATTAAATTTTTATTTATTTTCCTTAAAAGTTAAAACTCCTCACATCTATCAAGACAACATTCTATGCTACAAGTCTACAACGTAAGTGTTACATGTTTAGAAGCTTAAAATAAAATTGGTCCAGTGATTCTGTTCACAGAAATCTGAGTTAGGTTAATTATTTGGTTCCATTGTTGTTTCTCTGGTTGGCATATGGTCCTGCTGGGAACCACAGTTTGTGACAAAGACCGGCTTTCAATTCGTTTACAAGTTACTACCTTACAAACTCCGCCCTTTAATGTTTTGATTGGGGGAGTGTTTGGACTTTGGAGACCTTCAAATGTTTCTTATTACTCACGTCTATATTATGTTTGATTGTGTTTAAAAACAAATAAAATTTACGTTTAAGTTATTATTCTATTGTTTCGCGCAGAAAGGGTGTCCTTCGCTAACAATTAAAAGATTCAGACGATGTGTAAGGGACGTCAAACCTCTTGAGACAAAGTCCCAACAAGGGGTGTTTGATTTACGAAGATTACAATAGTGACAAATGATGAAAGAGCAAAACGAAATGCCTCTAAGGGGCACAAGCACACTAGAATTCACTGTAAAGAAATATTTAAGACTAAAATGGAATGAAATTACAGTTCTCTGTTTTTTTAGAGTTGTCTTCTTACTTTTGTCATTCCATCTTCTTTCTTTTATACTTTATCAAACGGTTTTACCACACGTTTTCCTTCAATCTTGCGTAAAAACTTCTCGTCGCCCAGTAGCTACCTCATCGCCCAATAACTACCCATTTCCTCCATAATGATTCAACTGTTTGTAACTCCCTCATGATGATTCAACTGTTTGTAACTCCTGAAACGTGGGAGAAATGATAAGAGAAGAAGGAAAAACTGTTTAAGAACGGTTACTCTTATGCAGTAATTGATCGTTCTAATCGCCCAACGCCCTGGGCGTTTCTGATCTGGGCGATATCCATTTTGGGCCCTATCTGGCCTGGATAATTTCCATTGGGCCTATATATAAATTTACCTGGGCATCCATTGGGCCTGGACGACATATATTTCTAGGCCTATATGCTTGGGTACTTTTTATGGGCCTATATGTACAATTTTTTCTTAAATCTCTTTTTAGGCCCTTGTGATTTCGTATGTCAACATCTATCAAATATATAGATGCTTAGGACTCATATTAAGTTAACATTCCACCTCACTTTAATTAGGTAGGTTGGTTGATCGAGTCCCTCTCAAAGTCCTAGGGCAACAACGCCACCGTGAAAAAGATAGCTTTTTACGACAAGTTGTTTCTCTTGCATAGGTCGATCGGTCAATTAGAATAAATTTCTGGTTAGAGTATTCCCCATGTCACCTTTGTACAGACACGCTTTGATTCGACACGTGTTCCTTTTTTTATGCTAATAGATAAGGGCGTGTATGCTTATACGCGCTTGACAACTATGTCGCCAAATTAGATATCACATCCTCGGTATTAATGTAGAAAATTATAGGTTTGCGGTAAAGGAATCGTTTCCATATTCATCCACACAATTTTATATATTTCCCCCTTCAATTCATTCGCTCTTGTGTTAGAGTGGCACCGGGAAGATCCTGCAACTTTTTGTATGTTCTACTATTGCCAACTACTGTTGTAAGGGAAGATCTATTCTATCATTAAACTTGATCTTTAAAGTTACTTTTTTACTAGTAAAATTTACTTTTCTAAAAATAAATCAAAACTTATTTTTTAGAAAAATAACTTCTAAGTACATCTAATGTTTCTTTGAACGTATCAAACAACTAACTCAATTGTGGATCAGAGCATTTTGATGGTTAACTTTAGCATTGCCTTAAGACATTTTTTTGCAGCTTTGTTGTTAGGTTGGTGTTACGAATCATTATTGAGAAAATTCTATATTTAATATGATGAATTAAATAGAATTAATTAATATTAAAAAAGAAACTTTTTGTTGATGGTTTGTTTAATAATTGATTTCTTCTTTTTCATGAATTGCATTTATTGCAATAACCAATAAAGATTCTCTTCTCCGACAACTTTCGTTGTCAAAGGGCCGACAAACTTATATGTATTTAAATTATACGGTTTTGTTCTAATGTTCATGGTAGACATTGTTACAATACCCACCAGGACATTTGTCCAACAATCATTGGATGAGTGTAATTGTCCACTTTACAATCATCCAATGTAGGTTGGACAAGCGTCCCGGTGGGCATTGTAACAAAGTCCACCGTGAACATTAGAACAGAAGTGTTAAATTATATTTTAAACAAGTTAGTCAAATTAATTGTTCAATCATCATAGAATAATAAAAAATTACGAAATATGCAAAAAGAATGAAAGACTTAGAATTTAAAAAAAATTCCAATTTTAAATATAAGGATGAATTTGTTGGAGTTGTTAAAAATTAAAGATTAATTACTTTAAATTTTCATATGAAATCATAAAATTTATAGTTGAGATTTGAACCTTGATATTCCAAAAAACTAGTTTAATGTATGTTTGGTAAAGATTTTTGTAAATTATAAGTAGTGGATTCTATAAAATGTGTAGATAAAAAGTGAATAAAAATTGTAAATCCTACAAAATGTGTGGATAAAAATTATGTTCGACCAATTTATAAATACTTATAAATATACGTAAACATGTTCTTAAAAATAGATATTTTTATACTCATTTTCTTTTACATTTTTAACAAAAGATAAGGAAAAAACATAGAATCCATGGGGGACCTAGCCCCACCCACATTTCGCAAGTGTGCGTAAAAGTTGGTTGTTACATCATCTTCAATGCTTCATCAGATTGCTAAAAAAAAAAATTCTACATAAACAAAACGGACATTGTTTTAAAAAATATATCTTCAATACAATTTCGCAGAAATTCAATCAAGCTAATGTGATAAAAAAAAAAAAAAAAAAAAAAAAACATATTGGCTAGAGTCTTGTCTAAATTTTACAGCTCTGTTAAAATTGCTAACTTTGTAAAAATTTATATTTCATATTCAGGTTTATATTTATTATTCAAATTTAAATATAATTTTATTTTTCTTTTAAGAAAATAAAAGATGTCTAGACAGTATTATTGGATTTTGGACTTGTGTGTTTATCTATTACACATCAATCCTACGTAAATTTTTTATTTTTTTTTAGCTTACATGTTACCTAGGTAACAATACATAAAATATATTAGAGTTGCTCTTGGAGGATTCTAGGTCGAAGCCTTGAAAGGTATAATAGTTAATAATATATAATAATGGTGCTCCTGGAAGAGGAGGTTTAAGCACGGTTGGCCGCCGGGCAGTGGATTTGCCCCTACAGCTCTTTGAGTTGATTGGCAAGAGAGATATTAAAATTACCAATAAAACAATAGAGAAATGATATGTTGCTCGAATCAAGCAACTTATCATGTGCCCGTCGACAGTCGGACAAATACACAATGAGGGTAGAGACCAGTCGAACAATTAGTGTATTTACTTGACCGCCAACACATGGCAGTCGAGCACATGATATATTGTATTGCCCGATTCGAACAACATATCATTTCTTTAATACAATAATATGTGATATGATTTATATAATTGTTCCAATATATTTGCACATTTTGCTCCTCTCAACTTGAAAGTGTACCAATGGCTTTATCGGTACAATATTAAAAATTTGGGTAAATTATACTTACAATCCCTATTTTTCAAGTTTTGTAATAATATCACCTTGGGTTAATTATACTATTGATCCCCATTCTTTCATATTTGTAACAATATCATTATCATTCAAATTTTTTAGCAGATATCATCCACATCCTTCAATTTATTCGTATAGATAGTCCCCAAATGATTTCATTGACTATTTTGCCCATGACTTAAATAAATTAAAATAATAGAAAAAAGAAAAAAAACAATAAAAAATTTACAATTGAGACCCTAACCTTTTCAAAAATAAAAATAAATTCTAAAACTTTTTATTTATTCCAAATTTTTACTTAAAATAATAAAAAATATTTAATCAAGTCCCGAAACTTCTAATTATATTTACCGAAAGGACATTTGGAGTCTCTATAGATTTCATCAAGTGATCCGTTTATTGACAAAAAAATTATCGTAATATAAATTTGACCAATTTGACAAGAACAAAATAGTTTATTATATTCTATTATTCAAAAAAAAAAAAAAAAAAAAAAAAACCAAACCCCCTTCATCACTCCCACTCCCACTCCCACTCCCACTCCCACTACAACTACAAAAATCGGCAGTTTGGGCCGGCAGCAACCATTGAGGAGATTTCTCTATGATTTTCATGAAAACCAATGCGAGGTATGCGGTGCGGATTATTCAATGGGAAAATGCTGAAGGACTGCTCACTCATTCGCTCATTATTGATTGGTTTCTTAATCAACTGCAGGTATTGCTGTTGTATTCCTTCATTGTATTTCAATTTCTTAGATATAACATAAACATTTGCTACCTATAATTTGTTTCTAAAGGGGATGTGAGGGTTATCACTTTCACTTTCCTCTCATTCCAAATCATAGAAAATACCTAGAGTTGTAAATTAAAGGTAAACATTCAATCATCCTTAATTTTTTCTTTTAGAAAATGCCTGGCAATAGTCAAGAAAACACTTCATCGTCCTCAAACTTTTTGTGCAAGTCGGATGGATCTTATTTGAGTGTCGATCGACCGACCACTCTCTTAGTGGACGACCGATTGACCACCCCTTCTGTTGGGAGCAATCGGTCGACAGCCTCCTTGGGGGCGGTTGTCAACTATCCTTTGGGCGGCAGCTATGTTCGTGATAATGTTGAAATTGAGAGTAGCCCGACTAGTAATATAGTAGCACTTGAAATTCTCAAAGCATGTAGTCTTTATAGTTCACAAAAAAAATTGATGATTACGTGTATTGAGCTCCCTTTCCCACCGAACAACTTCCCAGTTCAGACCTTCATAAAATAGCCGTATATAAGGATAGTATGGATAATGGTTTAAGGTTTCCACTCCACCCCCTCTTTATCTCTATTTTTAATGAATTTCACTTTACTCTTAGTTAACTTAATCCAAATGCTTGGAGGCTTGCTTTATACTTTCTCTTATCTTTTTTCACGGTAGACGCGGCCATTGGTCTAGGCCATTCGAGATTTTTCATATATCGTATTTCCACCAGCACTTTTGTACGTGGAGTATTCAGAGGGGTATATGTTCGGGTATCATCATACTTCTGTTTAGTCGATCGATCTCAGGTGTTGTCTTTACTTGTATGTACAACTCTTTGTTTTTCTTTGTCAGTCATCTTTCGGTCATCATAAGATTTTCGCTTGTGAGTCTCAGGCTCCCTTCCTTCCCGCAAGCTCTTGGTTACTATGTCTGCCTCTTCTACATCTACATACTTATCTCATTTTTTCAACAAATCATGCATCGACTCCAGATGATTTTTTGAAAGAGACATTTTGAAAGCCTTGTTTTGCGTACCATTCATTATAGCTGTGACAACAGCGAACATTTGGAGAACTTTGATGCCGAGAGTGGCTCTACTGAACCTTGCCAAATATTCTTGCAGTGACTCATCCTTATCTTGGACGACTTACATTAGGCTGATAGCAGTTTTTCTCTTCCTTTTGCTACTTAAAAAATATGCTACAAAGCTTCGAGAAAGTTCATCAAATATTTTGATAGACTGCAGAGCGAGAGTGCCTACCCAATCCCTAGCTTCTCTCCTCAATGTTGGTGGGAAAGATCGGCACATTACTGCGTCTGGCTCTGCGTACAGCCTCATCAGGTCTACAAAAGTCCGCAAGTGATCTAGGGGGTTTGTTATTCCATCGCGTGCTTCTATCATTGGTTTCTTAAAACCTTTTGGTAGAAGAACCGCCATGATTTCTGGTGCAAATGGGTCATCTTCCAAAACCATCTACCTACGTCGGTCCTTTCTTTTTGACAAAGCATCATCAATCTTTTGCGCCATCTTTTCCAAGCTTACTATTGGTCGCATCCCCTGTGAGTCTGCCTCCACATAAACCGTCAAAAAATTACAGTTGGGGTACCTAACTTTTTCAAAAGTGCAAAAATTTCAAAATTTTTCTATTTCTTACTATTTGAATTTATTTAAGCTAAGGACAAAATCATCAAAAAAATTATTTGGAGACTATCTGTACGAATTAGTGAAAGGATAGAGATGATATCTGCGAATAAAATTAAATGGGGATAATATTGTTATAAAGATAAAAGAATGAGAAGTGAGTGTGAGTGTGAGTGTGATTATGAGTGTGATTTACTCTAAAAATTTAAATCAAATAAAAAATAAGGGATTTAGACACAAAATGGTCTCTAACGCATGTTTTAGTGTGTTTTTGGTCATTAACCTTTCATTTTTAGCTAAGAAGTCCCTAACATATGCCTTTAGGTGCGAAATTAATATTTTGTAGACCGATTTTGTCCAAAATCTCCGTTAATTATACTCTCTTTTAATGACAAAGACAAATTTGTCAATTATAAAATAAATAAAAAAAAATAGATCTCTTCGGATGAGTGGTTCTTGTGCATTGAATATATGTGGGATTGCATGCGAAAGGTGAGTGGCGATCTAATGCCCACATGGTGGGTATTATAAGCATGTGGGCACTTGATGATAAAGTGCACTTTATCATCAAGTGCCCACATGCTGCCACATCAACATGTGGGTACTTCATGTTGCCCACATGGTGGGCATTAGATCGCCACTCTGAGAAAGGTTTGGCTTATTCTATGTACTTGAATTTGGATGACTTTGAAAAGATTGTCAAATGTTTGATTGGACCTTGATATAAATTACTATGGGCATGTTTGAGATGTTGGCTGGACTAGACTCAATAGATCTACGCAACAGGTTGGAGATGAATTTCTGAATTTCTACACTGATTTGTTGGGGTCGGATAGCAGTTGTGATCATTTAAATGAACGGATTCTCTGCAGTGGCCCCCTGGTCTCCTCGACTCAGGCTGATAATCTTATTCAAAACATCGCGCACCAGGAAATCAAAGATGCACTGTTTGATATTGGAGAAGACAAATCTCCAGGCCCTGATGGTTATTCTTCTTGTTTCTTCAAGAAATCTTGGCACATTGTTGGTAATGATTTATGTGAGGCAGTCCTGGAATTTTCCAGACTGGGCAGCTTTTGAAACAGCTTAATCATACTTCTATTGCACTGATTCCTAAGTCTTCCCATGCCCAATCTGTTGGAGACTTCAGGCCTATCTCCTGCTGCAATGTCGTGTATAAGGTTATCTCCAAAATCTTGGCTGGTAGATTGGCAATGATTCTGGACAGTTTGGTGGATCAGGCACAGTCTGCATTCGTTCGGGGCAGGAATATGACTGAGAACATTCATCTGGCCCAAGAATTGCTAAGACATTACAACCGTAAACGGATCTCCCCTAGATGTGTGCTGAATACAATACCCTTCATTTTTCTTCAATTTTTGTTAACTGGGTTATGGAATGCGTTACCTCGACTTCTTTTTCCATAGCCGTTAATGGTGAGCTCTTTGGCTTCTTTCGAGGAAAGCGTGGACTACGACAAGGTGACCCTTTATCGCCATTCCTTTTTGTGCTTTGTATGGAGTATCTTTCCATAAGTTTAAAAGTTAACACGGGAGCTGCGTCTGATTTCAACTTCCATCCTAAATGTGGAATATTGGAAATTACTCATTTAGCTTTCGCGGATGATCTTATGCTTTTCTCAAGAGGTGATCCAATTTCGGTTTCGGTTCTTATGAAATCATTACAGCACTTTGGCCGGACTTTGGGACTGCAGGCAAATGCTCTCAAATCCTCCTTATTCACGGCTGGTATCTTTGGTCCAGATCTTGACATCATAAAGGAAATCACATCCTTCCCTGTCGGTAATATGCCATTCAGATACCTGGGTGTGCCGCTTGCCGCGGTAAAGCTGAAGGTGTTACATTTTGCTCCTTTTATTGACAAAGTGGCTGCCTACATCAATCTTTGGACCTCTGCCTCTTTGTCCTATGCTGGTCGGGCAGAGCTTATAAGGTCAGTTCTGCAAGGTGTCGAATGTTTTTGGCTGTCAATCTTACCAATCCCTGCCACAGTTGTTGATCGGATTACACGCCTATGTCGGAATTTCCTTTGGGGTTATAAGAAACCGTTGGTTGCTTGGAAGGAGGTCTGTCTCCCTAAGGCCGAAGGAGGGCTGGGCTTCCGGGACATTAAATGTTGGAATGCAGCATTACTTTCCAAATCCTTATGGAATTTTCACCTCAAGAAGGACACTCTCTAGGTTAGATGGATCAATCACGTGTACTTGAGAGGTCACTCGCTTTGGGACTGGTCGCCCAAGAAAGCTGATTCGCCTCTATTAAAAAGGATTTGGGGGCATTCGTGATCATTTCATCCAAGCTGAAGGAAGTATACATGCAGCGACGGGCAGGCTGGAATTCATCTTTTCGGGGGCTGCTTCGCGGATTGCTTGTGCTTATGACTATTTCAGAGTTAGGCAGGGTACTAAACCTTGGGCAGTGGATGTATGGAGATCGTATTTATCGCCTAAACATTCCTTTATCTTATGGTTATGTGCTAAGTCAAAGTTGCTCACAAAAGACAAATTATCTTTCCTCGACATCAACACGGATTGTGCGCTATGCTCCACTGAAATTGAATCTGCTGATCACCTTTTCTTCCGGTGTTCTTTCAGCTCTACTGTTTGGGATGCTTTAAGAATGTGGCTGGGCATTTCTAGGATCATGTCTACCATCTCTAGCGCACTCAAATGGATCAAAAAAGAAGTACGTGGAAACGGATGGAACAGCAAAGCTAAAAGAGTGGCTGTGGCTTCAACGGTTTATGAACTATGGATGACAAGAAACAAGCTTATTTTCGAAAATCTCAAGTCCAACCCCGTTACCGTTATTAAAAAAGTCAAAACACATGTATACAGAGTTATGTTCTCTTTGTATCCTAATGTTTTGATTGATTTTGAGTCGGTACCTTAGGGTCTTTTGGGGGCTTAGTTTGTCTTTTCACCCGGGTATGCCCGGCGTATTTGTTTTGCTCTTGCATGGCGATGTTGTCCTTTTTATTGTAGCATTGCCACTTTTGTCTTATTTTGATGCCCGGGAATGCCCGGTGTATTTGTTAATTCTTTGATCGATTTATATATTTACATTTTCGATAAAAAAAAAAAAAGTAGAAAGAAAATTAAAATATTATCTATTATATCAAATAGTACTTTCTAATACAGTGTGTCGAACATATATTAAACTTCTCTTCTTTGTCCAAGGATATAGCAGTTGGTGCTGTGAATCTAACCGAAGATAGATGGTCTTATATTTGATACGTAAACAACTCACTTTTTTCCATTCTTAAAGAAAAAATGCTGAAGATATAGGCGTTAATAGGGAATGAGCAGGCTTTGGATACAAAGCTTTTAGTCATTTAAATATTGCTACTGGAGTAATTACTGTATTCGGCGCATTCAAGAATTTTGGGACTCTTTGTTTTTTATTTAAGATTTATATGGCTCATAATTAATTAATTATTGATATCTTTGCTTAATTACGCGTAAAAATTCTCTCTCTCAAATATAAATTTCAAGTTGTATCTTGCTCAAACAACTAAAATAAAATTCATCAGTTATACTTGAGTTCAGATTTTAGATTCAATTATGCAGATGAGTCCACTTTGTATTTGTTGGAGAAACTCTTGTATCCACTTTGAGGCTCTCCATAAATATGACTTCGAAGTTAGATTGAAGATTCAATACATTAGTCAATGTACACTAAGTTGTTCTATCGCTCTGTTGTTAGTTTTGACATAAAGTAAGTATTACTTAATGTATGGTCTCTCGAATTAATCAAGTTTAAGCATGTACATCGATGGGCAGAGAAGTTGTGTTAATGCCATTAGAAGAGTTAATATAATTTTTTTTCAACTTTTAAGTAATTAGATTTTGTTTATTATTGACCTTGTCTTGTTTGAAATCAATTTTATTTGTTGTTGTGTTGTGAATTGTGAACATATATATATATATATATTTACCTTGACAAATTGTTTCAAATCGCAATTTAAATCACACAATTTAATTTCATGTATTGAGTTATTAATTATTGAATACAACTATATAAGTAATTTTTAATTTATATTTTAATCTTCTTGAACTTTATGCAAATAGAATACTGAGAATTTGATTCTCGAGATGTTCTCTTTTCTTGTTTTTATTTTTCCAGCATGCCACATTTGTTGTTTTGAAAGAAATTGTTTCAATACTATTAAATGCTTACAAATACAAAACGTGCATCACACATGTAAAACGTGTTGGAAATTGGTTTAAGAATTCGAGAAATTGACTAAGTGTTTAATAAACAACTAAGATGATTTCGTGTCAACTTGACCAAAATATACAGATCCGACCCAATCCGTTTATGCAAAATAATTTGCCACTTCGCCACTTCGGAGAAACGGGCATGTTCTTTTGAAGTGTTGCACGATTTGGCTCCATACCCCTTCGTTCTCAACACTTCATCAACATTAAATAGGAATGTATGGACATCCTATTCACAGTACAGAAAACATATGCAATCACACTAAACTCATATATTCATTCCTTGAACCAAATTTATTGCATTTGTTGCATAAAAATTCTGGTTTTCATTTCATTTCATCGTTTGGAGTATAAAACCAATTTTGACTCGTTGTACTTGTGTTTTGAAGTGCTACAAACACAAGTAGGAGTCGTTGTATCTTAGGAGTTGATTGCCATAAACCGTAGGCATCGTTGCGGGGCAAATTCGATTTAAAGACAAAGTGTTCAACACTTGCCTCGACTTTGCTTATCATTTATTTTCATTCGATTTCTTATTTTTGTGGAGTCACTTTACACAAAATCCACCAACAAAATACTAGTATTTTGAAAGAAGCACACTTTCATAAAATTTAATAGATCTCAATATAACATATTAGAAAATATACTAATATGATATATAATATTTAATAAGGATTTAATAGTATTAAATATTCAAGTAGGTGTAGCGGGTGAACATCATCAATAACTAAGGCGATGAGAAAACACTGTAATTGATTGATCTATAAAATTGATTTAGCAACATATCTCATAGTCAAACCCACTGGTGACGAATCATAACCCGTATGACAATATCTAATCAAGTCATCTAGGGATTGACTTTCAAAATGGGTTTGATCGGCCAACAAAGAAGGCACGACGATAAATTAAAAAAAAAAAAAAGAAAGAAAGAAAAGAAAAAAGAAAGGTGACTGCATATAAAGTTCAAGACATCATAGTTGCCTCGTTTGAAAGTTACTCAACAAACGGCAATTCACACCCACTATAGAACATTTTCTTTTATCGTATTATTGTTTGCGTACACAGAGTCTTTTCTTCTCAAACTTTAGTAGTTTAAATATCTAAATGTAATAAAGAAGACACCACATTAGTGTCAAGAGTTGCACAAAAATAGCTTATCAGGATCTCAAGATCCGCAAAGCAGAACACGAGAATAAGAAAGAAAAAACAACAAAGAGTAACATAACTAAACCTCTAAAAGTTATTGTAAGTCTAAATTTATGAAAAATAAAGAATAATTTGTTATTGTAAGTCTAAAAGTTTAGAGTTATTACATAAATCTTTTCACACTAGTATACTTAATTAATCCAATTCAATTAAGATTTCAAAATATAATACACCAATTCAATTTATCCAATTTAGCAAATATTATTGAATTTGAAATTGAGCAAACTAGAAGGGTTGGTTTGTAAGAAATCAATTATAATATGTAAGATAATAAATTACATGAATCCTGTAATTTTCACATTAAACAATTAAATCAATATTCATTTGGAAACGTACATTGATCCATAACAGATTATTGAAAAAGTCAAACCTTCAATTGATTTTTAATTGACAGAACCAAGAACCAAGAACCAAGAAACTATATATATTTTCTCTTCTTTAACTTTTTAATTGGACATAAATAAATGATGGGGGACACATCCACATCTATAGGGTGAGAGGTACTTTCCTATGATCTTTAGAATTTTACTTTCTATCAAAATAGAGTTACATAAAACTACCAACTTCTCAGTTGACTAATAGAATTCTAGTTCTTTAGTATTAATAGACCACTTGATAAATTAAATAATATTACATAGGCCACATAAATATCATACATGGTTTTCATCTACGAGTCTACGAATGTTTATAAAATTCATAAAACGAAAATTCAAAGGCATCAAGTAATTGAAATGCATGGAGATAAAATAATTTGCTTAGGTCAAGGTTGACAGGTGGAAATAATTGATGACTCGAATTTTTACTCGAATTTTTGAAATGATGCTTTCGTTAAAGCATTATTCATACATCAACGGTCAAATTTCTGTCGGGCAAAAAAATAATAGTATCATCTAAAAAGAATGGGATTAAATTCTTGCAAATTTTACTTGAACTATTAACATCTAAAAAATTTCAACAATACAAAAAAAAAAAAAAAAAAAAAAAGATTCAACTTGAAAAGGATTAAAATACAATATTATACATACACCACGTGCGAACCAAAAACTAATATTTTTAAAAGACTCGAGCGGGATTTGAATTATGTAATCACTACAAGAAAAAGGAGCTATAGGAACGACTTTTGTCGTCTCTATAGGTGGATATGTCGTCGCTAAAGGGATACAGGGACGACATAGTCGTCCCTAATGATCGTCCCAATAAGCCCGTCCTAGTAAGTCAACAGAGACGATAATAGTCGTCCCAATATATTCACGATTTATAGCGACGACATTTATCGTCCCTATAGTCCTTACTTTCGTTTTTTATTTTCGTCTAAATATTTGTTTCAACTTATTTATTGAGACGAATTGTCGTCCCAATATATGTTTAATCTATAGGGACGACATTTGTCGTCCCTTTATGTCCCATTTCCAAAGTGAATAGTAGGTCTCAAAAAACTATTGAGACGACTATTGTCGTCCCAATAGATTAAACTATTGAGACGACACTATTGTCGTTTCTATAGGTTAAACTATTGGGACGACAATAGTCGTCTCAATAGGTTAATCTATTGGGACGACAATAGTGTCGTCTCTATAGGTTAATCTATTGGGACAACAATAGTCGTCTCAATAGGTTAAACTATTGGGACGACACTATTGTCGTCTCTATAGGTTAATCTATTGGGACGACAATAGTCGTCCCAATAGGTTAAACTATTGGGACGACACTATGTCGTTTCTATAGGTTAAACTATTGGGACGACTATTGTCGTCCCAATATGTTAAACTATTGAGACGACTGTTGTCGTCTCAATAGAAAAATATCTAAGGGGACAAACTATTAGGACGACTATTATCGTCCCAATATCTATAGAAAAATATTAATTATTTTTTTTTTCAAATTTATTAATTCTAGTAATTATTACATTTTCAATACTAATTCAAATTATTTATTAACAATGACTTAATAGAAACATTAAATAAAATCTTTAAAAACAACTGAAATAATATTAATTATATTATCATATTTTTACACAAAAACAAATTGTTCCTAAAACATCATAAAAAACTATGCACAAAAACAAAAACTTCCAACACAAAATAACCATAATGTACAAAACAAAAGTATGTACAACTAAAAATAGATAGTCAAATAAAGACTAAAGATCAGATAAATAATCTTCGTCGTTCAAAGAATCTAACTCTTCTTCATGCATAGGCGACAGGGGAGGTGGTGGTGGCGGTGTCGGCAGCTGAATTCCCGGTATGACAGTTTGCAGATTACTCGTTAAAAGTGTCATAAATTCATTCATTTGATGCATGTATGTCTCCATTTTGTACTTCAATGCATTGGTTGCCTGAGTAGATTGACTGGAACTGGGTTGGTCCCGCAATGTCGTAGTGGACGAGTGAGAGCGGGAAGTGCCCCTCAGAACTCGTCCAACTGCGCGTCGGTGTCTCCTCCTCTCTCCCAGGACCTTAAGAACAACGTCGTGCTCGTTAACTGCCACGCCGCTTGAGCTAGCTTGCTGCGTTTGCTCTTCCCGTTCCTCCACCATTTTTTCCTTAAATAATCAAATTTCAAATATTTGTCAATTAAATGTGAAACTCAAAAATTTAACAGCAATACATCACTTTGTAATAACTTTTACGTACATAATCTTGCGCAGCCCTTTCGTTCACCCACTCGCCATTTCTTTGATGGTTGACTTTGAAAGTTTCAATGACACTCGGCCACTCCTGGGTCTGGTGGTCCCGCTGTATAAGTATGCAGTATTAAATGAATAACTCAAACGTATTCCATAATTTGAAAATGAAATTATGGATGAAAAATAATATATGTTACCATATCAAAACGCGTAGCAACTATAGTTTTTGATCCCTGCAGGCTAGTATAATTTATTTTTTCCCTGTTCACTTTGTTCGTCATTGAAATATCCTATAAAAAATTAATTGAAATTAATACAATGTTAATATTAATATTTAATGGAAATTAATTTAATTAAATTCAATGAATTGTGCTTACCTTAAATTTTTGACTCGATAAGCGCTCTATGCACTTTTCCCATACATCCGCCGTCAGGCCACGGTAAGGTACGGCAGTACCCTTATCTCTTATGTATGCATTCACATTGGCCTTGTACTGACGAAATCGTCGGGCCGCTGTATCTTCGATACCGTCTACAATGAGCTTGTAATCAGCCTTGGAGTAACGCCTTGGATTGACGTCGAAGAATTCCTATAGCAAATCAATCTTGTTTAAGTCATTGAAGTTAGACTTTATTAAAAGTACTTAAGGTATAAAATGACAGCTAATTCACTTACGTATACGCAGCCCGTGGCACGGGCTTTTTGTTCATCTGGAACATTTGCCCATCTATCGAAGTAGGGGTGCACAAATTGTCTCACATGTGTCCCTACAACTCTCGATACGTATTTTTGATTCTCTCCTGTAGGTAAATAGGTCCCCTCTTGTGTATCAAAATCTATGGGGAGTGGTTTTTTTCCGTTAGACTGGAATAGTTTAACAAGATGTAACGATCTTGAAGGGCCCCGTTTTTTAGCTGCAGGCGCTACGAATTCACAAAAAAAATGTTTTAATATGTAAATCACTTAGAATACACACTATTTACTGCAAAAAAAAATTATCTTACCTGTCTGGCAGTCCGCTTGTAGCCTATTTGCATGCTGATGTGGAGGCTCATCTCCACCATCCCCTCCATGGTTTAATACATCGGCCATTGTATCACGTCCTTAGCTTCAATAAGTCCTACTTAACAAGAAGCTTTGAAATCTCCTGTCTCAATGTCTCAATACAACAAAAAAATGATCAGGCAACTATCATAGCTTCAAAATGCATGTACAGAATTTAACCATCTTTAGAAAAGATGGCATATGTGAGTAAATTAGATGAGTTAGCACTTTCAGCACAATGCACTCCTAGGCAATTAATAAACAACGTGACAAAGTGTTCTTAGTTGTTCCTATGGGGCCTCAATGTTCAAAACAAAGATTCTTAAACTATAAAATTAATAATATCAAAATTTATTGTTTTACTGTTTTTATCTTTTTCCTATATGGTACCATATATATACTCATTCAAGTGCATTAACAGATCTTCCTTCCGCACTCCCAACACATAAAATAATGAACTGTCTTTTTCTCTACTCTACCGAGCCATAGATACATGATTTAGAGAGAGAGAGAGGCCATACCCTTGTGCCAATGAGGTCGCGACAAAGAGTCATTGAAAGGACTAAAACTAAACTTTTGAAGTCTTGAACATAGCATAAATGTTTGGTATAAATTATTTATTAGCACGGCTAGTGTGTTATCAAGATTGACTATTAACGCATGATTTGGGTTAATAATTAATAAGGTTAGAATAACACGACAAAATGGATTAGGATTTCTTGTTTACAAGTAAGTGTGTTTATAAACTCATAACAACACTCCAATCCCCACCCCCAATCGTCATAATTAAATAAATAAAAAAAGGAAGAAATGTACGAGCACCAAATTTCTTCCATAAATTCAAGCTCTACCCACTAATTTATTCATAATCATGTAAGTTCCCTAAAAACAAGCAAGAACCAACAAGGAACATTTTCTGGACTGCCAAGCAAGGATGCAGAAGAGAAGCACAGTACAGAGAGGTCAATCGGGAGCAAAATTCCGAAAAACCAACTCTCTTGGCAAAATGAAGCATGCCATGAAGCTTTTGCAGAAGTATTTACACTACCTTTTCAGTAAGACAACCAAGCGTTGGCAATGACAAGCCAAAGTTTTCCTATATGGTTAATTGCAAATCATCTAACTATATGGTACAAACACTTAAACATATCGATTACAAATTTCTTGAACGAGTAGAGATGATAGACTCACTAAAACAAATTGATATTGAGATATTCATTTAAACCATCACTTAATGACATCTAGTTGAGAGCTAGTCCAACCTAAACAAAGTTGTCGAGCCAAGACCCTCAGACATCCAATAGGACTTCATATGACCGTCCCAAAACAAATTAATTCTAACATATGACATAGATATCAGTTGCGACAATCATTTGTTTCAAGGAATTTAAGTTCAAATGCCAATCATTCATTCTCAATCTTCTTCTTATTCAATTCTAACATATGACATAGTATACTTGAATATTTAATATTAAAAGACTTCAACATTGCATTGATGCATAATAATAAATAGATAATAAAACTCAAAATTAATCTATGATGTACAGAGAAATAACACCATCGAGTCGAGCCTACCTCATTTCATACAATGTTAAAATTGTTTAAGAAGTAATTCAACTTTTATTTATTACAAACCACTTAACAACATATTACATTATACAAACATTCCAAAAAGACATAAAAATCACACAAACAAAACATCATTACACAAACAAAAGCAGAACAACAATGGAAATTAATTCTAACATATAACATAGTATACTTGAATATTTAATAATGTACCAAAATAAACGTACTGAAATGACATATAAGTAATGAGTGACTAGGTAGAAAGCCTCAACAATCCATTCATCAGCAAACAATTTAAAGCATTTTCATAATAATTAAAGCAGAGTCAAGAACCAAGTAAAGGATTTAGGGAACTAACATAAATAGTGAAGACAATTGCGACAACCAGAATTGCATATCCTGCATTATATGGCGAAGATGCTTAGCAACGAAAACACAAAAGATAATGACTGGGATGATGATTAGCATTAAGGTGACAAGCAGTGACCTAGCATCAGGGCCAAAAATCAACCTCCCGCCAAGAAAAAATTTCTACAAAGATAGACAATAAAGTTGTTATATAACAAAATTAAAAAAAAAAAAGGTTCAACATAAGTACTGGTAGTCATTTAAAATAGAGTGAAAAGTCAAACCTTTAAATTAACAGGTTTTCAAAAAATAATTATAGCAGAAAGATCAAGCATGTGTGAAACATTTGTCTTCCCCACCCCACCCCCAAAACAACACCTCAATCAGTGGGGCTAGCATTTCACCCACCCTTGAAAAGAAGAGCATTTCACCCAGTACCCGTCATTCTTTTTCTTCCCTTTCACAGATTTGCCCTATCGAAGAACCCTTTTTTCGGATGGAGTATTGATGGGAGAGGGCGGTGGTTATGGTTTTAGGGTGATAGATTGAGGTGGTGAGTAGAGATTGGAGATGATTATTGAGGGAGGGTTTGGTTTGAGGGACAAGATTGAAGAGATTATTTGGGGGTTTCAGAGCCAAATCTTCAGCTGGTACAAAAGAGTGAGAAATTGGGGGGAAATAATGATATGTGAGGATTATGCGGGATGTTTACATTTTGTAAATTTTAGGGTTCTAAAGGGACGACTGCAGTCGTCCCTATACATTAAAAACACGAAAAAAAAAGTTGGAGCATCCGTTCGTAAAGCCATGCGATCGCATGGATTTGTTACCTGCGATCGCATGGTATGAACGAAAAACATTTTGCTGAAAAATTCAGCCATTTGCGATCGCATGATAATAAACCCATGCGATCGCAAGGTCAAAAAAATTGTTTGGGCATCTGTTCGTAAAGCCATGCGATCGCATGGATTTGTTACTTGCGATCGCATGGTATGAAGAAAAAACATTCTGCTGAAAAATTCAGCCATTTACGATCGCATGATAATAAAACCATGCGATCGCATGGTAAAAAAAATTGACCCGAATTCCTCATTTTCCGTAATTTCTCATTCATTCGATTTGGTTTCAAGATGCCCTTCAACACATGCAGAGAAATTTGACTTCAGGTCGATCCCCGCGACCTGACCGGGCAGGTCGATACCCGTTTCGGGGGCGTTGCCCCCGAACTCCCACGAGGAGCGCTGCCCCCTCGACCCCCGCGACCTGACCGGGCAGGTCGATCCTCGTTCCGGGGGCGTTGCTCCCGAAGCGTCGAAGTGGCTAACAAATTTGCCTAAACGGATTGGGTCGGGTCTTGTATATTTGGGCAAGTTGACACGGAGTCACTTGAGTTGTCAATTTCTCGAATTCTTAAACCAATTTCCAGGTTATCTAAAGTGCTGAATTGTAAATGCGCGAATTTCAATTTTTTCTTATCTATAGAGAACACTAATTTCGTCTCTTTAGATGGAGCCATAATTTCATTTTCAGTCAATGTTTAATACAGACAATTAGTACGAAATTGTTCAAAATTAAATGACGTTATTGTAATATTTTCTTTAATTAAAATAACAAAATTAGATAATTGATGTCTAAATTTTTATTTAATAACAAAGAACTAAATAAATTACGTTATCATTATTATTTGTTTAATTTAATTAAATAAATAGATAAATGATTGGTCATTTTTTATTTAATAACGAAAATTCTACTAAAAACAGAGTACAAGATTACAAAGTGTTGTTTGATCAATCGTCGTCACTATCATTGCTTCTATCAGCATTATCGTCATATTCGACAGTGTCGCAGTCTGTCTCCGTGTCAGATGCATCAACCTCGCCTCCATCATCGCCCTCATCGTTATCGTCCTCGTCCTCGTCCTCATCCTCATTATCTACCTTCTCATCGTTAATAAAATTATATTCATCCCCACTAACATTCGACGATGACGCTCTCACTGCAGGATGATCCAACTGAATGGCATCATTGTCGACCCGCTGCATAGTAATGTGTTCAAAATTGCCAAGATCAACAAACAGCGAGAAGTTTGACGAGCTATCATCGTGCAGCAAATCTATCTCAGTCAGAACCGTCGCTGGCGTATCCCACGTAGTACGATGATTGACTTCTTGAACCACTCGCCAGTTATGACTACGTGATGGGTCATCAATATAGAACACTTGCCTCGCTTGTGAAGCAAGTATGAACTGGTCATCTTTGTAAGCCTCTCTGCTGGTGTCAATACTTGTGATGTTGTTCTCTGTGACCTTTCTTTTTCCGTCACACTTAAACCATCTACACCGAAACACCACAATTGAGAAACCGTTTATGTATGAAAGCTCCAATATATCCTGAAGCTGGCCGTAAAATATGTCATCACCGGTCCCTGCAATACTCACACCACTATTTTGTGTTTTACGTCGGATATCACGATCATAAGTTAGAAATCGAACTCCGTTAACGATACATGTTGGGTAGGAATGCACAACAGCATTTGTCCGAGACGCCAAAGATAGCAATTCTGGAGACACATCATCAGCGTTTATCCGATGTAGAGCATAAATCTATCATAATAAGATGTGAAGTCATTAACTAATCAAACATTATACTAATTATAAATGCAAACAGTATTATTGTTCTACCTTCGTATGAAACCAAGCAGGAAATTCGGATCTATGAAACTGGTTAACATTGGTAACTCCACGAGTCTGCAGCTGATCCTTGTGCTCACTGTTGAAGTAAAAATTACATTGAGCAATTGTTATAATAATAAAACCGTTTAATGTTAAAGATACTACAACAAATACGTACACACTCACTTTAAGTACATTTCAATCTCAGGACAGTTGTTAAGTATATAAAACTCAGCTTGAGCTCGAAGATCACTTTCGAGGACAACCAAACTTCTCTTTCCTATAGGACGACATTGGGATTCAAAAACAGATAACTGCTTTTTGGGAACGCATAGATCGTCATTTCTCTCTGGTCGGTTGAATCGTGTCTCGACGTCGTCGAAATACCGTGAACAAAAAGTCAATGCTTCCTCAACAACATATTCCTCGGCTATGGAACCCTCAGGCTTCGATTGATTTCGCACATAGTCCTTTAGTTTCTTAAGATATCTCTCAAAAGGATACATCCACCTCATGTAAACGGGCCCACCAAGAATTGCCTCTTCAGGCAAATGCATCACAAGGTGAATCATAATGTCAAAAAAAGCCTGTGGAAAGATTCGTTCAAGCTTGCACAATATGAGGATGAGTTGTTGTTGAGCATTAACCATGTCGCTAACCTTTATCGACCTTGCACACAATTTTTTGAAAAATGTACAAAGTTCAATAATAGTGGATGAAATTGTCTTGTTTAGAAATGCTCGACACTCGACGGGCAACAATCTTTGCATGAGGATATGACAATCGTGTGACTTCAAACCAATTATTCGGTTTTCATTAGGCGCAACGTTCTTTCTCAGATTTGATGCAAAACCATCGGGAAATTTGACTTTCCGTATAAAATTGCAAAACTTTTGACGATCTGCATTAATAAATGTGTACTCTGCTGCAGGCTTCATCAATCTCCCCTTATCTTCGTACAAGTGCAGCTCATGTCTGATTTTTAATTTCATCAAATCACGTCTCGCTTTTTCTGTATCCTTAGATTTATGAGGATCGCCCAATAATGTACCCAACAAACTATCACATACATTCTTTTCTACATGCATGACATCGAGATTGTGTTTCAACTCATTTGTCGACCAGTAGGGCAACTCGAAGAAAATGCTCTTCTTTCTCCAGTTTAGCTCATTCTTATCCCTTTTTCTTTTAACACCCCCATAGCTTGGGTGTTTTCCTGGTGTTCTAATTTTCACACGACTAAGTTGCTGTAGGATATCTGCACTAGTCAATTGAGGCGGTGGCCCACGTCTCTCTGTTTGTCCGTTGAAAGTACGGTCATTTCGCCAATGATGAGTACTTGGTAAGAAACGTCGATGACCCACAAAAGCTGTCTTACCGATGACACGCGTCGAAGGTGTCTCTTCATTACAAGTTGGACATGCGTCGTAACCCTGACCGCTCCACCCTGATAAACTACTACGAGCAGGAAAATCACTAACTGTCCATAACATCGCTGCTCGCATTCTGAATATACAGTTATTACTTGATACATCACGCGTATCGATACCAGATGTCCACAATTCCTTCAGCTCATCCACTAATGGCCGTAAAAATACATCCATATCTTTGCCTAGTGATTGGGGACCTGGGATCAAAAGGGTTAGCATTAAATTTTCTTCTTTCATACACAGCCAAGGTGGTAGATTATAAGTTACCAAAACTACCGGCCACATGCTGTAAGACTGACTCATATTACCAAAAGGATTGAAACCATCTGACGACAATCCCAGCCGAACATTTCTTATCTCACACGCAAAATCAAGGTGATTTTTGTCAAAGGCCCGCCAAGCTTTTCCATCCACGGGATGACCCATATCATCCTCGTCCCTCGAGCGACCTGTATTATGCCACCTCATTAGTCTCGCAGTATGTGTTGTTGCAAACAAACGCTTCAGTCTAGGGGTCAATGGAAAATAACGCAACACTTTATGCGGGACATTCTTCCCAGAGGATTTGCCAGCTATTTGCACCCAACGACTTTCATAGCAAACTGGACAAATTTCTTTATCAGCATTTTCCTTCCAAAATAACGCACAATCATTCCTACAAACATGAATAGATTCGTACCCCAATCCCAACTTCGACATTAATTTTTTAGCCTCGTAGTGAGAGTCGACAAGATTGATTTTGGGGAAGGCCGATTTTAACAACTTCAATAGCCCATCTACAGATTTATTTGTCCACTTATTGACCACCTTCAAATGCATCAGCTTAGTTAAAAAATTTAGGGACGAGTAAGAAGATACTCCTGGATACAACTCTGAATGCAGAGCATCGAACAAAGCGTCGTAACCTAAATCAGAAGATTTGCCAGCAGCTGAGTCATCCCCGACCACATCGGTAAGAACATCCGCCATCTCATCTTCTGCAACAAGCCCTTCGTTCTGTCCTTGCATATTCACAGGCCCTTCCTCACTCTCCCCGTGATAAATCCACCTCTCGTAGTTCTCGTAAAAACCGTGACGAAATATGTGAGACTCAACATCATCTACCAATTACATCATCATGTTTATACATCTTTTGCATGGACATTGAATCATTCCCCTATCATTTGCTAATGGCCTCGCCATATTTATGAACGCTTTCAGACCATGCCAAAACTCTGCAGACTTTGCCCGTCTTCTATTCAACTTTATCCAACTCTTATCGATTTCCATTTCCACTTTAGAGTTGCTGCAACACCAAAAAAATAACAATAATTAAGTGTAGTATACAAGTGGTGTGAGAATGTCCTAACTCCTTGTCGCTCCAATACTAATTTTAGGTGTGGGCCCTAGCCATTCGACATTGATTTGTAATTTACGAGTTGTGTTAATTTTTTCTATGATTGCCTATATGTTTCACGTGTAAATTTCGACAGCATCTCCCTTCTATTCTCCTAAGTGTGTGCACTATTTTCAACACAGTCCACACCCGGAGAATAAAATGGAGACAATACCAAAAATCATACGCGATAGTCGAGGCAATTATAGGAAAAATGTATGATAACACAACTCGTAACTTACAAATCAATGTCAAACTGTCCGAAACATGACAATTCAAAGATTAGTTTGTAAACATCAAACAACCCAAAATGAGGCTGTGTGTGCTTAATAAACTAATCTTCAAACGGCATTCTAAGGTTTATTGAAAGTGCAATGTATTGTGAAAATAAAATAAAAAGTAAAAAATAAAACAGAAAACTAAATCTTAAATATATAAGTGAAATACGTAAATTTGACTCACCAATGATCTCTTGAAAACTGCAACTAAGACCTTTAAACTGGGGGACTGCAATAGATAAAGAGAGATTCAAAATGGAAGAAATTTGTGGATTAAGCTTCAAAGAGACTTTGAAGAAATATTGCTTCTGATGGGAATTTGTAGACTGGAGCTATTGGGACGACATAATGTCGTCCCAATTGCTAGAACATCTATTGGGACGACATAATGTCGTCCCAATTGCTAGAGTTGGGCGCGAGAATATCCCGCCAATATGCTGAGGGTATTAGGACTTACAGGAACGAATATTTAAGTTATGGAGACGACAATAGTCGCCTTTGATTCTATAGGGACGACATACTCTGTCGTCTCTACAGGTCTGTCACTATAGGGACGACAAATAAGTCGTCCCTATAGATTCTAGACCTATAGGAACGTAATTTAACACTATTATGACGACTTTAGTCGTCCCAGTAGCTTACAAAGCGGGAAAAATTGGCGCCATTTCTTACGACCTATGGGGACGAATTGTTTAGGCTATAAGGACGATATTAGTCGACTTTATTTCTTATGTACTCTATAGGGACGACAAATAAGTCGTCTCTATAGATTTTGGACCTATAGGGACGACAAATAAGCCGTCTCTATAGATTCTGGACCTATAGGGACGACAAATAAGTCGTCTCTATAGAGTCTGGGCCTATAGGGACGACAAATAAGTCGTCCCTATAGATTCTGGACATGTAGGAACGTACTTTAGCACTATTAGGACGACTTTAGTCGTCCCAGTAGCTTACAAAGCGGGAAAAATTGGCGCCATTTCTTACGACCTATAGGGACGATTTTTTTAGGCTATAAGGACGATATTAGTCGACTTTATTTCTTATGTACTCTATAGGGACGACAAATAAGTCGTCTCTATAGATTTTGGACCTATAGGGACGACAAATAAGTCGTCTCTATAGATTCTGGACCTATAGGGACGACAAATAAGTCGTCTCTATAGATACTGGACCTATAGGGACAACAAATAAGTGTGTTGAAACGATTTTTGTCCTTTCTATATCTATTACAATTTTTAGAGACGACATTTTATTGTCGTCCCTATATATGCCATATATAGAGACGAATTTTGTGTCGTCCCTATAGATGTCGTCCCTATAGCTCCTTTTTCTTGTAGTGAATTTTAAAAGATTCAAATATTTATAAATTGTGTTATGTTAATATAAACACCATAATTCATTACTATAATATATTTATGGACTAAAATTAACTCTTTTATTAAAACTTAACCGGATTGGAATCACATTATGGTAATGAATTATGGTGTTTAATATGGCATCAAATATTACAATATTTACAATATTTCACAATCAAATATTATATCAATAAACAAATACAAAAGTTGTGAAATATTTTAATATGGCATCAAATAGCATAAAATATTGTAAATTATATAAAAGGTTGAGGGATATTTTGGTCACAAAGGTCATTAGTTGCTAATTATATAAAAGGTTGATGTGATGGATGTCAAGAATTAAATATTGAGGATACAAGTACAAATTAAGTCAAAAGTTAGAGACACTACCTACAATTTACCCCAATAATTTCAATTATAGCAAATCATCAAAAGTCTTTAGTTACATTAGACAAATAGTAACCTCGACCAAAGTTTCAACATGTATCAATGGTATCTTTCTATAAAAGCAACATCCTTAAGTGAATTATAGAGTTGAAAATGCCCTAATAATGGAAAAATTAGCAATAAAAAACAAAATCACATTACGTACACTGCAACTTTGGTACCTCAAAAGGCCGAAGCTTGTTTTCCGTTGTCACCATGACTATCAAGTTAGTAAATAAATATGAAAATATATTCTAAAGATATAGTATATTATAGCGTACAGAAATGAAAATTGGAAAAAGAAAGGAACACTTGTTTGCCTCCTATTTATAGGCTAGTCCACGAGATGCCAAATTTTGTTAGGGAGGTTGATACATGGTGGATATTAGGGAATCCTGCTACGGCACATCCTTTTGTTATGAGTTGGACAATGATTGTTCCTTGGTGACATGTACAATGCTTCGAGTTCATATTGGGTATGGGAACTCCAGGATGGAGCACTTGAACAACGTCCACAATCAGGTTAATTAAGACGATCGAGCTCGAACAATGGTTGTTCCCTTGGTGACATGTACCATGCTTCTATATATGTTTAAGGTTGAGCTCTACTTGAACTTAGCAAATCTACCTGGCCAATCGATGAGGCTCGATACCCTTATCAACCGAATAGCGAAGCGAAATTAGGGTTCTTGTATTCAAAACGGAGGCTTCTCATTCTTGGAGTTCTTTTGCTGTGCCTATATAAAAGGGGAGTGGATCCCCTCATTTTTACCTTGAACTTTGCACAGTGCCTAGACCACAATCCACATCTAGCATTTGAGCTTTAGCCACCGGTAACTCATTTTTCTTTTGAATTGTGGTGTCCTAATTAGGGCTTCACAATACTTATCCCTCACACTTCCTAATGTCTCATTTTCTGTCTGTTGGGTAGTATGCCCATATAGTATAGTTTTTACTGTAATAAAATAACAATTTTATGATAAATAGAAATTTGTTCTTTTTATTTATTATTATTGCATTTGTTTAATATTGAGTATGTAAACAAAGTGCCAATGATCACTTGTGATAATATAAGTTGGATACTTGCGTTGAGAAGTATAGTGTGATACAACTTATATTTTGATCATCAATAAAATTGTTCACAACTAATGTATAAGGGTTGGCGCCTTGTACCGGAAGGTTGTAGTGTTGACTATTTAATCATTCGGGTTTGCAATTTATCCTTATCGCAGAAATGGATTAATAGTGACACTAGTACACTAAGAGTGTATTGAACGGACCACGTGTCGAATTTAATTATATAGCATGACCGTGCGAATAATTAAATTCTACTTGATCACCGAGTATTTTGATAAGTACAATTTTGTACTTATCAGGACTCACAAAAATAGACAATTATAAGTTCTTTTAGTTGTTTTCAGTTTAATTGCATGTTGTTTTCTTGTCAATTTAGGAAATAATCAAAGTCAAGTATCAATTGGATGAAAAGAGAGCAAAATGAAGACAATGAGACCTAATTGCTAAAGAAAAGAAACTGCAGGGGCTTGATGTGCAAATACCTAGGCGGGGAACTCAAATTCAGAACCAGACTAACCCATGCGATCGCATGGTAATACCCTGGTGCGATCGCAAGGGTATGAAAATTTCAACAGAATGTTAAACAGATAAGCCATGCGATCGCAGGTCCCAAAGCCATGCGATCGCATAGGCTAATCGGGCAGTTTTGGGCAGAAACCTGTTTGGATTAAAATTCTACAAGTCCAGATTCAATTCAACAACTTAAACACACGTCTTGGAGTCCTTTTGAGAGCATTATAAAAGGCAGATGATAGCCATAACAAAAGGGACGAATTTTGGGAACAAGATACAAGAGGAGAATCGAGGATCAAGGCTCGGGATTGAGGATTCTTCAGCCGGAGTCACGGGTTGTAATTATTTCTTCTTCTTTTTCTTTTTCTTTCGTCGGATCATGATGAAGTCAATTATTGTTATAATTGACGAAATTATGTCCGGCTAATTTACTTTTTCTAGGATGAACGATGAAACCTCATGATTTTTAATTAATTAGAAGTTTTTCTGTTTTAGTAATTAATTGCTTTTGGATTGATTATTCTTTATGCAGTTTTTCTATTATTTTAATGCCTGATCACCATTAGAATATATTGTGATCTATATTGAAGTCGAGAGATTCAATATAGATTAAGCACGTGGTATTGAATAACATAGGGTCCAATAATAGATAGAGATTACTATTATGCTTTATGAAATCTATTTAGGTGTTCTTGAGATTTTAATGCATGTGTTTATGTTCGAAGCTTAATTAGAGATAATGAAGTTCGCTTAACATATAGAATTGATTGACCATCGAGAGAGGCTTTCGATTAGTTTAAGAACGCTGATTTTCAATCTATGGTAATTATAAGCTAAAACGGTTAAACGGATATTTGATTAAGGAAAGTGTTGGTGGATTCGTAAATCCTAGAGTTAGTAGATCTTGAATTCGTTCTTGCCTTTTTAAAGTTATTTATTGTTTAATTAAAATAGTTAAATTAGTTTAGACTCACAAAAATCAAATTGAATCCGTGTTTCTTTTATTGTTCAAATTTAGGTTATAAATTAATTGGCAATTTAGTATCTAGTCCTCGTGGGTTCGACACTCTATTTTATCACTATATTACTTGTCCACGATCCGTCCACTTGCGGGATATAAATCGCAACAACAAGTTTTTGGCGCCGTTGCCGGGGACTAGTTTATTAATTGCTACATTAATTGATAGTTTAGTTTTTAACAATTTTTTTTTATTGTTATTTATTTTTATTTTTATTTTTATTTTTATTTTTAAATTATTTTCTTTTATTATTTTAGTTCTTCGTGTACATTAATTGATAGTTTAGTTTTTAACAATTTTTTTTTATTGTTATTTATTTTTATTTTTATTTTTATTTTTATTTTTAGATTATTTTCTTTTATTATTTTAGTTCTTCGTGATACTGCTGACTTGTATATATTTTCTAATTTTTCAGGTGTTAAGTGTGCATGCCACGTACAAAAGATCTTGATCTATTTGATTTAGATCCAGAAATTGAACGAAGCTTTCACCGACGACAACGTGAAAAACGAGAAAAGAAAACACAGCAAGACACAATGGCAGACAATCAAGGGCATGATCAGATAAATAATCAACCACCAATAGCTCGACCAGTTGAAGTTAGTGAACGAGATATTCTTATGGGTGAGTATATGATGCCACCGATTGTTGAAAATCGGTCTAGCATAGTCTATCCACCTTATGGACACGACAACTTCCAGTTGAGGCCAGATGTGATGAATTTATTCTCGAACAACCTGCCATTTTATGGGATGACAGATGAAAATCCTCATTACCATATTTCTCGCTTCGATGAATTCTGTGGCAATTTCAAATACCACGGTGTTAACGAAGAAGCACTGAAGATGAGGCTCTTTCCACATACATTGAAGGATAAAGCTAGAGAATGGCTAGATTCTCTACCGCCTGGGAGCATTACTACTTGGACAGATCTGATCCAGAAATTCACATTGAAATATTTTCCACCAGCCAGAGTAAACAGACTAAAGTATGAAATTTCCAATTTCCAACAATCTGAGTTGGAAAATTTTCACGAGGCATGGGAAAGATTCAAACAATTGCTCCGAAAGTGTCCAAGTCATGGTTTCCCTTTAGCAGCTCAGAATCATTATTTCTACTCTGGACTAGCTCCAACCAGTCGTTCTTCAGTGGATTCTGCAGCAGGTGGCTCTATCCAAAATAGATCCGCCGGTGACCTTTACGATCTATTTGAAACCATGAGTGAACAGTTTATTATGTGGCCAGAAAGAGGATTGCAGAAGAAAGCAACAGGGATACACGAAGTGGGCACCAATTCGCTTTTATTGGCAAAAATTGATGCGTTGGCAAAGCAGATGGAATCAATGAAATATTCTCATTCAGCTAATATGGTTCAGATGCCTCCACCAATCTGTGTAACATGTGGAGCAAACCATCAGTCTTCGGAGTGCCCATTGACAAAGGTTGATATGCCTTCTCCTGAGCAAGTTGCATATGCTCAGAATTTTCAGCGTCAGCAAAATAATCCTTATTCACAGACTTACAATCCTGGATGGAGAAATCATCCAAACTTCTCATATGGCAACACTCAAAATATTCAAAATCCACCAAATCAGGGAATGCCGCAAGAGAAAAAAGGAGGACTGGAAGAAACTGTTACTGAATTGAAGGAGATGCAGAAAAGACAGGAGGAGATGCAGAAAAGACAGGATGTTGCTATCAAGAATATGGAAAATCAGATTGGGCAGTTGGCTAAATTGTTGACTGAGAGACAACCAGGCACATGGCCAAGCAATACCGAAGTCAATCCAAAGGAGCAAGTAAATGCAATTACCACGAGGAGCGGTGTTCAGTTACCAGAGATTCATGTGACTAGGCCAGGTGTAGAAAAGGAAACTGTGTCCGACAAAGTGAGAGAAAATAAATTAGATGCAGAAGTTGCACCAGAACAGGACTCTCCACCAGCTTATATTCCACCACCGGCTTACGTCCCTCCAATTCCATTTCCTCAAAGGTTGCGAAAACATAAGCTAGACCAGCAATTCAAGAAGTTCCTAGATGTTTTCAAAAAGCTGCACATCAATATACCATTCGCCGATGCCTTAGCTCAAATGCCTAGCTATGCCAAATTCATGAAGGACATTCTTGCAAATAAGCGAAAGTTGGAGGAACACGAAACAGTAGCGCTAACTGAAGAATGCAGTGCCATATTGCAAAACAAGCTACCACCAAAATTAAAAGACCCAGGGAGTTTTAATATTCCTTGCACTATTGGTAGTTTATATTTTGATAAAGCTTTGTGTGATTTAGGTGCTAGTGTAAATCTAATGCCTTATTCTATTTTTAAGCAGCTCGGTTTAGGAGAAGCAAGGCCGACAACAGTAACACTCCAGCTTGCAGATAGAACAATCAAACGCCCTAGAGGAATCGTTGAAGACATATTGGTGAAAGTGGGCAAGTTCATATTCCCTGCCGATTTTATCATTCTGGATATGTGTGAAGACAGGGATGTACCACTCATTTTGGGTCGACCTTTCTTGGCTACTGGTCGGGCAGTAATTGATGTTCCAAAAGGAGAACTTATGTTGAAAGTGAATGATGAACACATTACATTCAATGTGTTCAAAGCAATTAAATTTCCAAGCTCTTTAGATTCCTGCTTCGAGATTGATGTCATTGACCAGAAGGGAGGGAGCTTAGATGATAAAGTTGTTACCCAACACCAGGAGGCACCACTTCGAGAAGAAGAATATGTGCAGAAAGAGGAGTTTCATCCGTCTTCTGTGACCAACGCTGATGAAGAAGGTGAAATTTTCTTAGTTGAATTCGAGCATGACGGCAAAACAAAATCATATCAGTATGATAAAGGAAAAATCAAACTCTGGAAGGTAAACAAAAATTGTTCAAAAGTTGATCAAAGCAAGAAGAACAGGTCCTCCAAAGATTTATTCAAAGTGTCTTGAGCGATTACCACGACAAAGTCAAGCTAATGACTTTAAAGAAGCGCTCAATGGGAGGCAACCCATTTTTCTACCCTTTTATTTATTTAAATTTCGTATTATTTCAATTTTAGGATTTCAATTGATAATTTACACGTTTTAGGTTTTTAGGATTTAAAGTAGGTTTTTAATTCTTAGGATTTGAGGCTACAATCATCGTCATCTTGCATAAGTATGTTTTTCCATTAATTTAAATTTATAAAAAAAAAAAAAAAAAATTTCAAATTTTGTACCATGCGATCGCATGGTATAACCCTCTGCGATCGCATGGCCTGGGCAGAAAGCTTTCTGCCCAGATTTTTTATTCTTCGCGATCGCAGGACATTTTGTCCTTGCGATCGCACTGTTACCGAAAAAAAAAAAAATTATTTTATTACTGTTAATAAATTCATTTCTTTTCTTTTTAGGGGTACAACCTAAGGACTGGCTGGATGATATTCAAGCAAAGATTTGTCGACCAACTTGTACAGATCTCTCCACAAATTGTTCATACCATACTTCTTCTTCAGCACCATTCGATCCACATCTGGGTAGTCTCTAATCTTTATATACTCCTTTGAATTATTTTTACATTGGGGACAATGTATCTTTCAAGTTTGGGGGTAGTGAAAAAATGTTTGGTCTGATAATAATACTTGATATTGATTGTTAAATTATTTTAAAAAAAAAAAAAAAAATTTATCATTATTATTATTTAAATTTAATTGTTTGCATGTTTGTGTGATATGAATAGCTTTGCCGGCTAATAATGAATTTTTAAAAAAATTTCTGATGTAATCCATGACTTGTAAACATATTATTACTTTTGTTTAAATGTGAGGCTATTTGACCATGTTTGATATTGTGTTGTGTCGGCCAGTTAAAATGATTTATAGCTATGTTGGTGCACTTAAGTTGAAAATAATAGGATACCTGTTTAAACCTAAAAATCATCCGTATCTCGAACAAATAACCAATATAGTGAGAAAGTGTGGTAATTAAACTGTGATAGTGGCTATCTAGGTTATGATTGATTCCATGTATGTTGAAAATTTGTGTGGAGCACTTTAGACCAGTTAGAGGAAACTAAGTAATGACCGAATGTTAGGAATCTAATCCTCACGCATGAACTTATTGCACGCAAAGAATAAAAATTATTATTATTATTGCTTAACTCTTTTCGTAGCCTAATTGACTTGAGTGAATAGGTCCGTAGGGGTTTCTCAAAATCTGATGCCCTAAGGTTCGAAAGACCTGGGAGTCATCGACCTCAAGCTCGTTACATGAGTCATTTAGAAAGCTTAATGGACTGAGTTTTGCACCTTATTAATATCTTATAACTCATTTCGTAGCCTATTTGACTCGAGTGAAAAGGTCCGTAGGGGTTTCTCAAAACCTGATGCCCTAAGGTTTCGAAAGATCTGGGAGTCATCGACCTCAAGCTCGCTACATGAGTCATTTAGAAAGCTTAATGGATTGAGTTTTGCACATAAGATCTATATATAAAAAAAAAAAATTATTATTATTTATTTATTTAAATTTAGTTTTTATTTCTGTCCAGAAAAAAAAAATGATTGATGGAATTCTTTGCAAAGTAAAAGGATTAGATGACTAATGGGTTTGACTTATTTAGTAGAAACTTTCTGGTCGAAAGTGCTCATAAATTGGAGAATCTTCATATACTTAGGTTGTCACGATTATTAGTTTTCTCAACCAGCCTCGAACAAGAAAATAATAAGCGAAGTGTTACCTTTGAACCAAAATCTCGGGATTTGAGAGAAAACATCATTTTGGGGGAAGTGTACCTTACGAGAGGGAAATGAAAAGTTGACCCAGTGGTTGGGCTATCACCACCATAGAATTTAAGTTAATCAGATTAACAGGTCTCACACACATATCGAGTATGGTTTGAGTATAATCACATTTGCAATAGTAATACTTGGATACTCGTCATGAATTATAAGTTGTTACAAAAGAACGGCAAGCTATTTCTAGTATAACTATTATGATTATTTTTATTAGTATGTGCATGATTGTTTTTAGCTAGTTTATTCGAGGACGAATAATAGTTCAAGTTTGGGGGTATTTGATAAGTACAATTTTGTACTTATCAGGACTCACAAAAATAGACAATTATAAGTTCTTTTAGTTGTTTTCAGTTTAATTGCATGTTGTTTTCTTGTCAATTTAGGAAATAATCAAAGTCAAGTATCAATTGGATGAAAAGAGAGCAAAATGAAGACAATGAGACCTAATTGCTAAAGAAAAGAAACTGCAGGGGCTTGATGTGCAAATACCTAGGCGGGGAACTCAAATTCAGAACCAGACTAACCCATGCGATCGCATGGTAATACCCTGGTGCGATCGCAAGGGTATGAAAATTTCAACAGAATGTTAAACAGATAAGCCATGCGATCGCAGGTCCCAAAGCCATGCGATCGCATAGGCTAATCGGGCAGTTTTGGGCAGAAACCTGTTTGGATTAAAATTCTACAAGTCCAGATTCAATTCAACAACTTAAACACACGTCTTGGAGTCCTTTTGAGAGCATTATAAAAGGCAGATGATAGCCATAACAAAAGGGACGAATTTTGGGAACAAGATACAAGAGGAGAATCGAGGATCAAGGCTCGGGATTGAGGATTCTTCAGCCGGAGTCACGGGTTGTAATTATTTCTTCTTCTTTTTCTTTTTCTTTCGTCGGATCATGATGAAGTCAATTATTGTTATAATTGACGAAATTATGTCCGGCTAATTTACTTTTTCTAGGATGAACGATGAAACCTCATGATTTTTAATTAATTAGAAGTTTTTCTGTTTTAGTAATTAATTGCTTTTGGATTGATTATTCTTTATGCAGTTTTTCTATTATTTTAATGCCTGATCACCATTAGAATATATTGTGATCTATATTGAAGTCGAGAGATTCAATATAGATTAAGCACGTGGTATTGAATAACATAGGGTCCAATAATAGATAGAGATTACTATTATGCTTTATGAAATCTATTTAGGTGTTCTTGAGATTTTAATGCATGTGTTTATGTTCGAAGCTTAATTAGAGATAATGAAGTTCGCTTAACATATAGAATTGATTGACCATCGAGAGAGGCTTTCGATTAGTTTAGGAACGCTGATTTTCAATCTATGGTAATTATAAGCTAAAACGGTTAAACGGATATTTGATTAAGGAAAGTGTTGGTGGATTCGTAAATCCTAGAGTTAGTAGATCTTGAATTCGTTCTTGCCTTTTTAAAGTTATTTATTGTTTAATTAAAATAGTTAAATTAGTTTAGACTCACAAAAATCAAATTGAATCTGTGTTTCTTTTATTGTTCAAATTTAGGTTATAAATTAATTGGCAATTTAGTATCTAGTCCTCGTGGGTTCGACACTCTATTTTATCACTATATTACTTGTCCACGATCCGTCCACTTGCGGGATATAAATCGCAACAACAATTTTTTGGCGCCGTTGCCGGGGACTAGTTTATTAATTGCTACATTAATTGATAGTTTAGTTTTTAACAATTTTTTTTTATTGTTATTTATTTTTATTTCAGTAGTGGTAGGCGTTTAATTCTTAAAGACTGTTATTATGTCCCGCAAATGAAGCGGAATTTGATTTCCATTTCTTGTTTAATAGGACAGGGTTATTCTCTTGATTTTGCGCCTAATAAAGCGCTTTACATTTTGATGAATAAAGCTCCTATTTGTGCCGGATATTTGATGAATGGTCTTTACATATTAAACTATTCCACGAATGAAATTAATAATACTTCTGCAAACCATAATAAACAAAATACATACCATACTAGTGATACTTATTTATGGCATCTTAGACTTGGACACATCAACCTTAACAGGATACAGAGACTGGCAAAGGATGGTCCCCTCAACTCAATTGAGGTTGAACCATTGCCGGTCTGTGATTCTTGTTTGGAGGGTAAGATGACCAAAAGATCCTTTCTAGCAAAAGGACATAGAGCCAAAGAAGTATTAGAACTAGTTCATTCTGATGTATGTGGACCTATGAATACACCAGCGAGAGGGGGATATGAGTATTTTATCACCTTTACAGATGATTACTCTAGATTCAGATACATTTACCTGATGACTCGAAAGTCGGAGGCTTTTGAGAAATTCAAAGCATATCGGACTGAGGTCGAGAAACATTTGAGTAAAAGTATAAAGACATTTCGATCAGATCGAGGTGGCGAATATCTCTCGGGAGAATTCAGGGACTACTTGACAGAAAATGGTATAGTTTCTCAACTGAGTGCGCCTGGTACACCCCAACAGAACGGCGTTTCAGAAAAAAGAAACAGGACATTGTTAGATATGGTTAGGTCAATGATGAGTTTTTCAACTCTACCTATCTCATTTTGGGGATATGCACTGGAGACAGCCGCTTATATTCTTAACCTAGTTCCATCTAAGTCTGTTCCCAAGACTCCCCTGGAAATATGGAATGGGCGCAAACCAAATTTGCGTCACATCCGAATTTGGGGATGTCCGGCTCATGTGCTGAAAGGAAAGACAGAAAAGTTGGAGTCTAGATCAGAAATATGCCTGTTTGTGGGATACCCTAAAGGTACCAGGGGATACTATTTTTATAGTCTTCTAGATAGGAAGGTTTTTGTTAGCACAAATACAACCTTCCTAGAGGATAAATATATTAATGAACGTCAGTCCAAAAGTAAGGTTGTTTTGGAAGAAATGAGTGGGAGTAATCCCAACTCATCAATTCCTGAAACACAACCTAGTGACAGACTACCTATGGTATCGCAAATACCTAGGGAACGTTATCTGAGTGGGAGAAATGATTCATCATCTAATCCCATAGATCAAGAAAATGTTCAAGGTAGTGATGAGGTAATTGTATCACCTGAAGGTGATACTAACATTGATGAAAATGTTACAATTCCAAATGAAGCCACAATTCAAGATCCACCGCCCCTTAGGCAAAGTCAAAGGGTCATCAGAAAACCATCTAGGTACTTGTTTGTCGGAGAATCCAAACAGGCGATCTCTGTAAAACAAGTAGATGATCCGATTTCATATAAGGAGGCTATAAACGATGTGGATGCAGATTTGTGGAAACTAGCTATGAACACTGAGATGGAATCTATGCATTCTAATCAAGTCTGGGAACTTGTAGATGCACCAAAAGGGATAAAACCCATCGGGTGCAAGTGGGTCTACAAAAGAAAGAGAGGAATAGATGGGAAGGTGGAAACCTTCAAAGCAAGGCTAGTGGCTAAGGGTTTTACCCAAAGAGAAGGTATCGATTACGAGGAGACCTTCTCGCCTGTAGCTATGCTCAAATCTATCCGGATTCTTTTATCCATTGCAGCTCATTATGATTATGAGGTGTGGCAAATGGATGTCAAGACGGCTTTTCTTAATGGTCATCTTGAAGAGTGTATCTATATGGTACAACCAGATGGGTTCGTAGAACGTGGTCATGAATCTAAAGTGTGCAAGCTGCAACGGTCCATTTATGGTCTGAAGCAGGCATCAAGATCTTGGAACAAAAGGTTCGACGAGGTGATTAAGACATATGATTTTGATCAGAACTTCGACGAACCCTGTGTCTATAAGAAGATACAGGACAAAAAGATAATTTTCTTGGTGCTTTATGTGGATGATATTCTACTCATAGGAAATGATGTAGGTATGTTATCATCTACGAAAGCGTGGTTGGCCCAACAGTTTCATATGAAAGATTTGGGTGAAGCTAGTCATGTTCTAGGCATTCAGATCTTGAGGGATCGAAAGAACAAGCTGATAGCATTATCCCAAGCTACATATATTGACAAAATACTTGTCAGATTTGCCATGCAAGATTCCAAGAAAGGCAATTTGCCTTTCAGACATGGAATTCAACTCTCTAAGGAACAATCTCCAAAAACTCCTGAAGAGAGAGAGCGCATGAGTAGAATACCTTATGCGTCAGCAGTGGGTAGTCTCATGTATGCTATGTTGTGCACTAGACCTGACATTTGTTATGCTGTTGGTATGATCAGTCGTTATCAATCTAACCCAGGACCGGAACATTGGGTGGCTGTAAAGCATATTTTTAAGTATCTTCGGAGAACAAAGAACCATATGCTAGTTTACTCATCACCAAACATTGTTCCAGTTGGGTATACAGATTCCGATTTTCAAGCTGATAAAGACTCTCGTAAGTCCACATCAGGATCATTGTTTACACTAGGTGGTGGAGCCATTGTATGGAGAAGTATCAAGCAATCATGCATTGCTGATTCCACCATGGAAGCCGAGTATGTGGCATCTTGTGAAGCTGCTAAAGAGGCCGTATGGCTCAAGAAATTCCTAATGGACATTGAGGTGGTGCCTGCATCATCACAGCCCATAACATTGTACTGTGACAATAGTGGGGCAGTGGCAAATGCTAAAGAACCAAGGAGTCATCAAAGGGGAAAACATATAGAACGGAAATATCATCTCTTAAGAGAGATTGTTAGTCGTGGAGATGTAATTGTCAGCAAAATTGCTACTGAGGATAACCTCGCGGACCCATTTACTAAAAGCCTTCCGGCTAAAAGTTTTGAGGGACATCTGCAAGGTATGGGGTTGCAAGACATGACATATATACTCTAGGGCAAGTGGGAGAATTGTTGGGTAGTATGCCCATATAGTATAGTTTTTACTGTAATAAAATAACAATTTTATGATAAATAGAAATTTGTTCTTTTTATTTATTATTATTGCATTTGTTTAATATTGAGTATGTAAACAAAGTGCCAATGATCACTTGTGATAATATAAGTTGGATACTTGCGTTGAGAAGTATAGTGTGATACAACTTATATTTTGATCATCAATAAAATTGTTCACAACTAATGTATAAGGGTTGGCGCCTTGTACCGGAAGGTTGTAGTGTTGACTATTTAATCATTCGGGTTTGCAATTTATCCTTATCGCAGAAATGGATTAATAGTGACACTAGTACACTAAGAGTGTATTGAACGGACCACGTGTCGAATTTAATTATATAGCATGACCGTGCGAATAATTAAATTCTACTTGATCACCGAGTATTTCATCTAAATCCCTTGACAGGATTGTGTATATCTTTTCGTTAGTTTAATAGTTCTTTGATTCACCAATGGGTGAGATCAATTTAATTGATCAAATATCTCGGTGAGTTGGGAGCTTGAGAATGGGCGAAGTAGAGAACACGAATTCGTGTCGGGAACTGTCACCCTGAAAAATGGGTCGAGTGACAACTTAAGTATTTTCTGTTGAACGGTTATAAATCTGAGCTCAGTGTTTAGCGACGGCTAAACTTCGACATCTGTGATTAGTTCACAGGACCGTTGAAGAAAATGTAACTTAAAGTTAGTGAGAATAATTAGAGGGGCAAAACGGTCATTTATGCTCATACCTAATTATCGGATCTCAGACAGGGATGAATTACATATACGGTAGATCAGAGGAAAGTATTACAGCTTCTGTAATTTTATATATTCCGAGAGTGCAGTCTCTTGCCTTTAGTGGAAAAAGCAAAAGACTAATAATTAGATTGAGAAGTCTAGGGTCGACTAGACGGAATCTAATTATTGGAGCTTGGAAAATATATGTCCGATCAGGTCCCTGTGGTAGCTCTATAAAGTTTTGGACTTAATCACAGTTACTATAAAAGTTTTGGACTTAATTGTAATTGTAATATAAGTTCAGGGATTACACGTGTAATTAAATCAATTCTAAACTAATTGGACTTGGATGCAATCAGGACTCTTGTCGTTGTTTGCAATCAGATCACTTGCCGTTATTTATATCACATTGCTTGTGATGTAAATTAATGCCAATTAATTCAAATTGATTCTAATTGATTCAATCAAGAAAAGAGAAGAAATTAAGTTTCTCAGTTTTCTAGATCTGACCAGTCCAGAAATTAGTTTTAGTTTTTGGTTAAAATTAAAAGGTGCCCACACGCCGGTGTAATCCAGACTTGGGAGAATACCATAGAAGGCTTGAACGTTGGAAGCACCAAGTTCGTGAATCAAAAGCAGCAAGTTCGTGAATCAGATCCAGATCAATATCGATTATCGATTCAGGTATAATACTAATCCATTAGTATTTAATTATAATAAATACGTGAACATCTATCAAAGATCCTGGTTTTATGAATTAAAGAAAATTTTTGTTTTCTGGCTAATTCTCGTGCCAGTTTCCAACACTGTCAACCATCTTTCACACTTGATCATGCATAGACTGTCGAACAACTCATTGGTTTGCTGTAAAGAGAGTTCTTCGCTACATATATACCTTAGCACCTACCTCTGCATCTCTTATATAGGTTTCATTCGAGAATTAACATAAAGCTATCGACGTTCACTTTCTTTGTGATTAAGTGGCCAATTCACAAATACTTGTTTCATTGTTCATTCTGTTGATAGCACAAAAGACTAGAAACATTATTCGCTTAATTAAAGTCTGTAGAAATTTCTGATTTTGAATGTCGGGCTGCCTCTTCTTGCATATGTCACAACACCAACACTAAAAAATATTAATTTTGGGATACTCCAATTGAAGCAAATTAATTACTAACAGTGTCATGAAATACAAAACCTAATAAATTCTCATTCTGCACTAAGAAAAAATACAAAATCAAGCCCTCTCCGCATGCATTCTGTTCGTATTTTCTTTATTTTCTTAGCTTGTGTTTGGTTTAGATTAAAAACCGTTTTTGGTTTTTTTCAGCCTACCATTTTTGACTTTTCAACCCATTTTTAACATGAAAAGTCAACAATTTCAACTCAAATAAACTACTTTTGGTTTATAAACTGTTTATAATCTCTATCAAACGCACTCTTAGTTTTTTCTTTCGTGGTGAATTCATGCACAACTCATGTTTAAAGATAGGTACGAAAAATGATGCCAGTCTCAAGAAAATAAAAAAAATTGTTTGTTCGTTACAATGAAATCGCATTCATGCAGAAACTAATTAAAGTTAAAAATGTAATATTGTAAGAAAATTAAGAAAACAAAACAGATGATATTTTTATTATAGTATTGAACGTTTTGGTAGATACAAAGAATTCCTTGACACACTGTCTCAGTGCAAAATTTTGATCAAGAACATAAACAAAAATCTTAACCATTGGGTGTTATATATATTAGTAATATCATGTGCTCAAGAACAATAAATTAAGCGTCAGCATCCCCTTCTTGGGGAGGTGAATAATTCAAATCGGGAACTTTGTAACTTTGCTGGCCCGTTGCACCATCGGTGCCACCCTCTTCTCCGCCCTGTGCACGAGCAGTTTCTTCTTCCTCCAACGGGTGGTTATCAACCTGGGGCACATCCTCTATCTGTTGAACACCACCATCACCTCCAGCAGCAGGACCTCGATTCAGAAAAGGGACGTCGGCAAATTCTTCCTCTGCCCTAAATGTTGGTGGTGGAAACGCGCCTTTCCATCCACGATCGGGATGAGATCTCATGTGGCCAAATAGTGACTTAGCCGATACAAATGGTTTACCGCAAACAGTACACTGCAAGGGATTTCCCCTTTCAGGTGCAGGACCACCACCAGCTGGTGCACCTTCCCTAACTCCTTTTCTTATTACGGGGTTTCCAACCCCCCCTCCTCCGACTGCATGGCCGCCACCACTTCCACCCACAGGAATTGCTTGCGCCCCCAATAACCCACTGCCACTTACATTTCCACTTGCACCTGCAGCACCGCCAGACGATCCACTGGGGAATTGCCATTGTGGTTGTGGCCTGTAGGCACTGAACGCAGAGTATCCCGGACGACCCATTACCGGTGGCCTTTGCAACGGAGATGAAGGAGAAGAAGACCTGCCACGGCCTTGGGGGCTGTTCCTCTCGGCATTGGGAGAAGAAGTATTACCACCGCCCGGTCGAGGGCTGCTGTGATCAGGCTGTTGTGGGTTGTTGGGGTTGGAAGAAGACCCCTCGGCGCCACCACTGCCGGTGTTCTTCATGGTTGCTTATTTATATCAAAGACTGAGAAATAATTCTAGATTACAAGATGACAAAAATGGCAATGAAGGCTTGTATTCTAGATTACAAGAACAGTAGTATTTATAGTGGAGAGATTTTTGAAATGATCGTTTCATCCCTGATCTCATCACAAGCGACTCATCGTAAAAGTTGCATCCTTTTATTTTCAACCGTCCGATGGGGAGGGACGTCTCCCGGCTACAGTTCTGAAGAGCCATTTCCCCTGGTCAAATTCTGGTTTTGTATCGTTTGTACTAGCGCGAATATATATTTGTATCTTTACATTTAGAAAAAATGCAGTATCAGTCCCCAACGTAGTAACTTAGTATCAAACGGATACCCATTCTATTATTTTTGGTTTTTAAATCCCCCAATCTATCATTTTCGTTGCATCTTGGTCCCCAAATCAAAAAATCCATCTAATTGAGGACTTGAAAGGATTGTGTGGACGTTTTTCTTTCACTTTTTCTTTTATGGTTTAGACGATAGTCTTTTTGTTTCTCAAGATTCATAAATAAGTAGATTTAGAATTTATATTTTTTGTTATATCAGTGTCTATCTAATAGGAAAACAACAAATGAAAATGAAACGAATGTTGAAACATATATTTCGAATCAACTAAGCCATCTCAATGACTTTCTTAAAAAGAACCTCAAGTGACTACTATGAAATAAAGCAATTCAAAATTAACATTTTTAATTAGTTTAAAACGTGTTACAGACGAATCTACCAAAGCCATTATCACTTTCAATTATAGCAAAAGCTATCCATTTTTCATACACCTTTTACTACTTTACTACGACTAAAACACTACTTACGCTTTCCATGATAATTTAAATAGAGTTGAAATTCAAATTCTCCCATATTTGAGTTTTCAACATTATATTTCTTGTGAGTAATAATTTTAGCAAATTTAGTTGATTATACTGAACGCACCTTTGTTTGTACAAGATTTTATTGTCGAGAATTTAGTTGAAATTAGTTTTGTTTGTTGTTGAGTTGTGAATATATATGTATATGAAGTATTTCTCCGACAAATTGTTTCAAACCATAATTTAAATCTCGCAATCTAATTTTATGTATTGAGTCATTAACTATTAAATACAACTATACAAGTAATTTTTGTTTTATCTATTAAATGCTTACAATTACTTAGCGTGGTGCAACTTACTAGTATTTTAAAAAAGGCACTCATTCATAGAATTTAATAATTCTCATTATAACATATTAAAAAATATAGGTATCAACCAAAACTAATATGATATATAATAATTAATAAAGATTTAATTGCATCAAACATTCAAGTAGATGTAGCGAGTGCACATCATCAATAACAAAGGCGATCAAGTAACACTATAGTTGATTGATCTAAAAAATTAATTAGTCAATCATATTCGAACCCAATGGTCTAATCAAGTCATGATCTAGAGATTGATTTTCAGAATTGTTTGATCAGTCATCAAAAAAGGCACGGCGATTCAAGAAAAAAAAAACATGTGACGGCATATAAAGCTCAATACATCATTGCCTCGTTTGAAAGTTACTCGACAAACTGCAATTCACACCCACTGACAAAACACAACTAGGAAAGAACCTTCATTGTGAAAGCCATAATTCATGTCTATATGCAAATTTGAAGCATCCATTGATCAACAAGATGTGTAAACCGAAAAAGAGTATATGATACTCTTTTAATAAATAGTACTATATATACATTTTCTTTTTATTGTATCGTTGTTTGCAGACGGATACATAGTCTTTTCTTCTCAAACTTTGCTAGTTTAAATGCCAGTGTGTAATAAAGAAGACGCCATACTGGTGTCAAGAGTTGCACACAATTAACTATCAAAATTTCAAGATCGACAAGCAGAACACAAGGACAAAAAGGAAAAAAAAACAACAAATATTAATGTAAGTTGATATGCATGGAAATAAAATAATTTGCATGGGTAAAGGTTGGCGGGTGGATATAATTGATGACTCGAATTTTTAAAATGGTGATTCGTTAAAGAATCGATCAAACCGGGTCAATTTTCCATCGAAAAAGAAAAAAAAAATAGTATCATTTAAAGAGAATGGGATTGAATTGTCGCAAATTTTAGCATCTCAAAATTTCAACAATACAAAAATATTTATTGAAATATTATAGAACTATGTATGAACGTGTTCCTAACTATAGTAATACCTAAAAATGATCATCTATATTAATCTGAACAGAATGCATGCAGAAAGAGAATTTATTAGTTTTTTGTATTTCATGATTGTGTAAATTAATCTGCTTCGAATTGGAGTGTCCCCAAATATTTTTTAGTGCTTTTGTTATACAAGACGAGGCAACATGACGACAATCATAATCAGAAATATTTATAGACAAAGTTAAAAATGTGATATTTTATATATTATAAGTATTCAAAGTTTTGCAGATACAAAGAATTCCTTGACACACTGCCTCAGGGCAAAATTTTGATCAAGAACAGAAACAAAAATCTTAAACATTGTGTGTTATATATATTATCTAATGTAGAATAATATAGTAATATCATGTGCTCAAGAACAATAAATTAAGCGTCAGCATCCCCTTCTTGGGGAGGTGAATAATTCAAATCGGGAACTTTGTAACTTTGCTGGCCCGTTGCACCATCGGTGCCACCCTCTTCTCCGCCCTGTGCAGGAGCATTTTCTTCTTCCTCCAACGGGTTGTTATCAACCTGAGGCACATCCTCTATCTGAGGAACACCACCATCACCTCCAGCAGCAGGACCTCGATTCAGAAAAGGGACGTCAGCAAATTCCTCCTCTGCACTGAAAGATGGTGGTGGAAATGCCCCTTTCCATCCACGATCTGGATGAGATCTCATGTGTCCAAATAATGCCTTAGCCGATACAAATGGTTTACCGCAAACAGTACACTGGAAGGGATTTCCCCTTTCGGGTGCAGGACCACCACCAGCTGGTGCACCTTCCCTTACTCCTTTTCCTATTATGGGGTTTCCAACCCCCCCTCCACCGACAGCATTGCCGCCGCCACTTCCACCCACGGGAATTGCTTGCGCCCCAAAGAATCCACTGCCACTTACATTTCCACTTGCACCTGCAGCACCGCCAGACGATCCACTGGGGAATTGCCGTTGTGGTTGTGGGCCTTGTGGCCTGTAGGCACTGAACGCAGAGTGTCCCGGACGACCCATTACCGGTGGCCTTTGCAACGGAAATGAAGGAGATGAAGACCTGCCACGGCCTTGGGGGCTGTTCCTCTCGGCATTAGGAGAAGAAGTATTACTACCGCGCCGTCGAGGGCTGCTTTGATCAGGCTGTTGTGGGTTGTTGGGGTTGGAAGAAGACCCCTCGGCGCCACCACTGCCGGTGTTCTTCATGGTTGCTTATTTGTATCAAATAGTGAGAAATAATTCTAGATTACAAGATGACAACAATGGCAACGAAGGCTTGTATTCTAGATTACAAGAACAGTAGTATTTATAGTGGAGAGATTTTTGAAATGGCATCGTTTCATCCCTGATCCCATCACACCCGACTCCTCATAAAAGTTGCATCCTTTCATTTTGAACCGTCCGATAGGGAGGTACGTCTGGGATTGCTTCCCGGCGACGGTTCTGAAGAGCCATTTCTCCTGATCAACTTCTGGCTTTGTGTCGTTTGTAACATTTGTATCTTTATATTTAGGAAATGTTCAGTACCAGTCCCCAACTTATTCACTTAGTAGCAAAAGGATCCCCATTCTATTGTATTTTGTATTTAAGTGCTCAATCTATGATTTCCGTGCACCCTGGTCCCCAAATCACAAAATCCATCTAATTGAGGAACTTGAAAGGATTGTGTGGACATTTTTCTTTCAGTTTTTTGTTATGGTTTTGACGATAGCTTTTTGTTTCTCAAGATTCCCATAGATAGATTTAGAATTTATGTAACAATTACTTAGAAATGCATTTTTTGTTAGGAAAATACAAATGAAAAATGAAAAGAATGTTGAAACATATATTCCAAGTCGACCAAGCCATCTCAAGGATCGAGTGAATACTATGGAATAAAGCATTTCCAAATTAACATTTTTAATTAGTGATTAATCTACCAAAGTCATTATCTCTTTCACCCACATCGAATATTTGAGTTTTCTATACTATATTTCTTGTGAATAATAATAATTTTAGTAAATTTGTTGATTATACTAAATGCACGTTTGATAGTAAACGATTTTATTGCCGAGAACACATGTTTGTTATTAAAGAATAAAATATTTATTTCTCCATTAAACATTGTACAACGAATTTCGTGTATTAAAATACAGAAACTGTTACAAATTGAAAATTTGATAAATTACAAAGTGGATAATCTTCTTGTGAGTGCGTAGCTGCAGAATCTTCTGATTAACGATCCGAATGTTGAAGACAAGGGGCCACGTGGCTTGAATCCTGGACTTCGAAACTTGTTGAAAATTTAATTTGCTTGAACCTTCAATGTTTGGACTTGGCTTGAATTTGATTTGTGAAGAAGCTTTGATCTTCTTGGACTTGCTTTAATTTAAAGAAGATTTTGATCTTCTTAAGATTTCCCGAGTTTTGGATTTTCTGCCAGGTTGTGGATTTTCTCCTGGACTTGCTTCTGGACTTCTGGCTTTTCTTCTGCCGGAATTTAACTTGTGATTTCTCTTGGACTTAATGTCTTATTTATAGAGAAATCTAAAACTACCCACTTTCCATTTATAACCATCCAACACGTATTAAATATAAAAGTGGGACGAATTTTCTACGTGGGTTAGTTTTAAAACGAACGGGTCATAAATAGACTTGGGCTTTAATCAATTTAAATAGACTATTTGTTTTTAATAGGCTAAGCCCATTTATTTATTTTATTTTATTTTTTAGTATCTACAAATGCCCCCTCGAAATTTATCAATTTATTATACAAATAAATAGATAAAATCTTGAATTTAAATTTTGATTTAGAATTTGATTTAAACTTGAACACTCTTTTGTAGGTTTATACTACATGTGTTGTAAAGAATTTGACTTGAGATAAGCTTCTAAATTTGAAAACAAGATGAACTTGTAAAGATTTGAACAAATTTAATCCTATCACAATTCAACCAAACTATATAAATAATTGAATTCTATCACAATTCAACCAACATATTTAATCATTTATATAAGTGCACAAAACGTGTGGAAAAGAATTTGACCATTGAAACCACTTATATTAAATTTGGAGAAGAAAGTGGATAGTTAAAAAATCTTCTCACCTTCAACTCATGTAAGTAGTTTTATTTATTTATTTTATTTGGTTTTGAGTTTTCCTTGTATGATATTCCTTTTCTTTTTCTTGAACAATTCTGAAAAGTCACATTGGCTTTTCCATTTTTTTTTTTTTTTTTTTATGGATCAGGAGACAAATACCAGATATTTTCATCACTTTGAATCTGAATCCAGGAATATCTCCAACAACTTGTTCAGATAGTAAAGTTCGGCTTTTAGCTTCAATGTCTATCTTCTCAAGCACAGTTTTTTGTGTGCGATAACCAGGCAAAAGGTTTCTTCAATTCATTGTCTAGAATTTTTTTTTTTTTTTTTTTTAATAAGATAGAAATTGAAGTACAAGAAATCGTTCATCATCTTGTTATCCCATCTCTTTTTTTTTTTTTTTTTTAATATCATCATATCATTCATAAAGCTGATGAATTTTTTTTTTTTTTTTTTTTTACGTGAACAAGAAAGGGAAAAAAACAATAAAGTTACTGTTCACTATTTGTGTGTTTGTGTGTGAGAGAGAATAAGTTGAGTGTTGGTTTGCATGTGAGTAATCTTGGTTTCTGTTTTACACTTTTTTTTTTTTTTAAAGAATATTTATATATATATGGTATATACACGTGTGTGTGTGTGTGTGTACCATGCATATGTGTGTGTTTTAGTGTGTGGATGTGATTGTGTTTTGACTATTCTTTCTTTTTTCTTTTTTTTTTTTTTTTAAAAAACAGAGTTTCTGTTTGACGGTTTTTTTTTTTTTTTTTTCCATGTGAAAGTGTGTATTTTGATGTGAATTGAGCTATTTATTTCTTTATTTTAAATATTCACTAAATTTTTTTTTTTTTGTTTGTTATTTTGTTGACAGAATCTTTGAAGCAGATCAGAAATTTTGAGGTTCGGATGATTTTAGTTGTGAGAAATAAATATCTTCATGATAGAGGTGTTTCAGAAGTCCAGAAAATTTTGTGTTAAAGATCAAGGACCGAAACTTTTAATCCAAGGCATTTTATGTATTTGGAAAACTTGTCGTTCTGGACATTAAATCTTAAAATACTTGAAAGATTTAGTGCAAAGAACTATTTCAATTAGTTTTTATTTTTATTAAATTTTTTTTGTTTTGAAGACCTAGAAATAGAGGCTCGGAACGTATCTTTTTAGATATTCCCCGAGGACTCACAATTCCAGGATGGAGTTTTTTAGAAAACCTAGAAATAGAGGCTCGGAACGTATCTTTTTAGATATTCCCCGAAGACTTACCCTTCTAGGATGGAGTTTCAGAAGACCTGGAAATAGAGGTTCGGAACGTATCTTTTTAGATATTTCCCGAAGACTCACTCTTCTAGGATGGAGTTTTTTTAGAAGACCTGGAAATAGAGGCTCGGAACGTATCTTTTTAGATATTCCCCGAAGACTCACTCTTCCAGGATGGAGTTTTTTTAGAAGACCTGGAAATAGAAGCTCGGAACGTATCTTTTTAGATATTCCCCGAAGACTCACCCTTCCAGGATGAAAGATTTTAAAGAATTTAAAAAATTTAATGTTCATAATTACTTTAAATTATGGACCATTTTTTTTATTATTGTTTTTTTTTATTATTGTTTCTTTGACTATTTTACTATCATTTTGTTTTCTTGTTTATTTTTATTTGTTTATTTATTTATTTTATTTCTTTATTTGTTTGTTTATTTTGCAGGAATGGTACAATCAAATTCTAAAAGTAAAGAGAATTTGAAATTACCTGAAATTATTGAGCTTAATGATACGGCACGGAAGGGCAAAGTTCTTTGCTTTCCTAAGACAATTGTGAAGTATCACAGCCAGACCAACGCCACAGGAGAGCTCAAGCTTACTATCCACATGTCGATGCCATGTCCTTCGACTTTATGTGTTCCTTTAAAGGAGCTGCACATGCATATTCTCAGTAATCGCCAGAGGAATTCGGATGCCATCCAACATCCTTCTTTGGGTCCACCTCCACATCATTCTCAGGCTATGATGATTATTCCGAGAGCGATCATTTCCGAGAGGATTAATCAAAGAGAAATAAAATGGGAAAGTGTACTTAGCAGCCGTGGAGAAGCTTCTTATCTTCCAAAGTTTTGGGAGTGGTCGGTTTGGATCCATAAACTCTTAGTCAAAAGAAATCTTCCTGAGTTAGCTTCTGCAGTTTATTTTGCTACAAAGGAATATCCTATTCCCAATTCTATGTACAGAGCTCTTTGTGAAGTTTGGTGTCCGGACACCAATACCTTTATAACCACAAGTGGAGAAATTGGTGTTTCTATCTGGGATATTCGAGAAATCACTGGACTTTCTATTAGGGGTGATTATTATGAGGAGGTAGTTCCAAGCCTTTCAGAACTGTCGAATTTGCTTCCCCGATCTTGCTCATATTTGTTTAAAGCATATTCACTGATAGTCGATAAGAAGAAAACTGATCGAATTCGCCATGCTGATTGGATTGAGTTTTGGTTCCAAGAAGATGATTGCGTTCCAAATCCTCGGAAGAGTAAGCCTTTCAAGAAAGCTATGGAATCAAAGCCATATAAAGAAGGTCAACGAATAGTAAAAGACAGGATACGGAGACCCGTCATCACAGACAAGCCAAAAGATATTTTGCACAGGGACAGGAGTCATTGGAACTCTTCTTTATCTGTCGATGAGGAAGAAGAGTTAGAAATAGCGGCCTATCTTTCGCTTTGGCTTTGTCGTTTCATTTTTCCTTCCAGAGACGACTATCTTAGAGCCGGGACTTTCAAAATAGCTTCCAGAATGGCTGCCAAGTCGACTTACAGTTTAGTTCCTCCTATTTTGGCTAGTATTTATCGAGGACTTACAGAAACGTCAAATTGTGTGGCAGGTCACGATATTGGATTGATCAAATATGCATTTCCTGGACATTTTCTGTATGCTTGGGCTGCAACCTATTTTCTCCGAGGAATTTACAGCAACATTGACAAAAGCATTGGTCGCCCTATTATCAGAAGATATGCCGAAACTTTAAATGATCTCCAGCCTTGGGAAGTTGACATGTTTGATTGTCGAGAACTTGTTCGTGGAAGGATGGATCACAATGATTTTTGTTGGAACCCTATTCATTTGCCTCCTCATTGTGGTATATGCACAGATAAGGACGATAGATCTACGGAGATTTCGGAGTTCATGATTAGCATTCGACCTGGATTTGTTTCTTATCGCCGGGGATCTAGTTCGTACATTCTTGAAGCATATAACCCTCATCGATTTGGAAGGCAACAAGGCTTCAAACAAAAACTTCCAGGCTCACCAAAAGATATGAACCTAGTAGTAAATCCAATGACTCTTTATTGTGCTTGGTTATCTTTGACACAAGTAGGGAGTGGATGTTCATTCCATATTCTAGGGAGAACCAATAATATACAAAATCAAGTTGATTCTGTATACGAAGATTGGTGGAATAATGAAGTACTTCCAAGACTGAACAAGGTTCAAGTGAAGGAGTTATCATCCAGTGAGGATACAGACTTTAGACTTGAGCAACCCGCACATATACCAAAGCATAAGGAGAATGACAAAGCCAAAGAGATCAACCCTTCCCGTGTAGCTTCCCAAAGAACTTTTCAAAAAAGAGCATTGGATGTTCCAGATGAAGGAGGTCCTAAGAGGCTTAAATTTACATTCCCTTCAATAGGAATCGTTTCCTCTTCAGAGCGTGTAGAGAAGATACCTGAGACAATTTTGGTTTCAAAAGACAGTAATTCCAGAAATCAAGCATCTCGAGGACTTGAAGCAACTCTTGTTCCGGAAGATAGTAGTTCTGAAGATCAGGTATGATTTAAATTTCTTTTCTCTTTTTTTTTTGTTTGTTTTTCTTAATGTATCAACTTTTGACTTCAGGCTACTGTTTCTTTGGTACATCGTCGAAAGCGGTCGATACGACTGAAAAAGCCTCAATCTATTCAAAGCAACCACGAAGCTTGTGCTGAAACTTCAAAAATAGATTTGAGCATCCCGGATATATCTTTACATGACGAAAATTTAGACATGTCGCCTCAAACACGAAATGCAGGTGTATATCTGTTCCTTATTATTTTACCTGACTGTTTGATATATCGGTGTGCAACTTCTCTTCATCATTTTTTTTTTTTTTAGGATTTCTAAAAATTCCCGAAGAACTGAATTTTTACACAAGTCCAAGTCCTTTACTAGATCAGACTAGCGAGAATCTTGACATGATTGATGCACTTGAAGGGATTGATGGCCTTAATGGTTCGAAAGATTTCCCTGCGATTATCCCAGTCATATCAGTGGTGGTATTTTGACATCCAAGCTGGCAGATATCAATGATGAGGGAGAAGTAAATTCTGGAACTTCAGTAGTCAAGATTCCGGGGAGTGGACAAGAAGCACCTGTTACCCCATCTTCGTTGTCTTTGATTGTTGTTCCTACTTCAAATATAAACAATCGTGGGATTGCGCCAATTTGTTCTTCCATGTCTGAACTTCCGCTTGGAATTACTGAAGATTCTTCTTTTCTAAAAGATGTTTTCCGAGAAGCCATGACTAAGTATCTTAAGAAGTCATTCACGGATGTGATAAAACACGGTTTTTCAAATCTTAGGACTTGGTGGGCTAAAAGCAATCAGAGACTTCAAAACCTGATCACCGAATCATTTCAAGCGGATCCAGCACCTTTGATGAAGCGTATGGAAGTGTTTCTTAAAAGAGTTGATGCTTACCTTTCCGAAAGAAAGCAAATTTTAGAGTGTCCTACTTTAGAAGAAAGAGACCAACAATTGGAGTCTTTGGACAGTCGAATAGACGTAGAGATGACCATATTTTCTTCTTTGGAAAATAAGACTGACGAGTTGGCTTTCTAGCTGGACAAACTCCGTGATGAACTTCAGACTCGTAAGGAAAATCTGGATAAAATGAAAGAGGCCAGGATCACTCTGAGACAGTCAAAAATTAGAAATATCGCCAACGTAGAATCCATCGATCAGGAGAGGAAGACTCTTGAAGACAGCTTCTTGCAACTGGCTGAAAGTGATTGATCTTTTGAGCTGACACTCTACATTTCTGTTTCTTTTTTTTTTTATTCTCTTTTGTATCATCCTTTTTTTTTTTGCAAAGACAAATAAAAAGATATAAATATGATTAACGATTTTGACTGAACTTAGATTTACATATATGATGATTTATATATATATATATATATATATATATATATATATATATATATATATATATATATATATATATATATATATAGCCGTTCACAGTTTATCCTCTTGCGGGCCAGGAGCATTATACAATTTTTTTTTTACAAAGGAAAATAAAGCAAAGTTTAAGCGTAAAAACGCTTCAGAAATTTTCCGTTAATAGGTCCAATCTGCAATCCATCTTTGTCCACGATCTTGTATGCCCCATTGGTGAACACATGAGTAACAACAAATGGACCATCCCATTTAGGTTGGAACTTGCCCCCTATCTTTTTTGTAATTATGATAGGCCTACGTACTGAAAGTACTAAATCTCCAACTTGAAATGATCTTGACCGTACTTTTTTATTGAAAGACTTTGCCATCCGAGCTTGATAACATTTCAGGTGCATTTGAGCTTCTAATCTTTTCTCATCCAAAGCTTCCAGCTCCTCAAGTCGAAGACGGGCATTTTCCTCTATCGTCAAACCTTCTTGGATGGCAATTCTCAATGATGGAATCTGACACTCTAAGGGAAGTACAGCTTCCACACCATATACCAAGGCATATGGAGTAGCTTGTGTTGGAGTCCGGTAAGTAGTGCGATAAGCCCACAAAGCTTCTCTAATTCTTTCATGCCAGTCTCTTTTAGATTTAGATACAACCTTCTTCAACAAATTGTACAAGGTCTTGTTGAATGCCTCTGCCAATCCATTAGCTGCTGCATTATACATGGACGAATTGTATTGTCTGAATCCAAACTTCGTGCAAAGATTATTGATGTAGCTATTGCAAAATGGTTTTCCATTATCAGTGATGATGTATCGAGGAACTCCATACCGATAAATTATTTGACCGTGAATGAAATCTGCAACATTTTCTTTCTTTACTTCTCTCAATGGTATAGCTTCGGCCCACTTGGAGAAATAGTCAGTCCCAGCGATGATGTATGAATGTCCAGCTGAAGACTTTGGTGTTATGGGTCCAATCACGTCAAGACCCCATGCATCAAATGGCCAGGAAGCTATTGTCGGATGTAATAGTTCTGGAGGTTGATGAATGAAATTTGCATGGACTTGGCAAGCTTCGCATTTTTTTGCAAAATCCATAGAATCTTGAACCATAGTCGGCCAATAGTATCCCATTCTTTTTATCCGAAAATGGAGTTTAGGTCCTGACTGATGAGCACCACATATTCCAGAATGAGCTTCCTCTAGGGCATATGTCGCTTCCTCACTACTTAAGCATCGAAGGAATACTCCATCAAACGAGCGCCGATAGAGTGTGTCCTTATAGAAGATAAAGCGAGAAGAACGTCTCCGAACTTCTGTTTTACGACGAGGGCTATCAGGTAATTTATGATGTTGAAGATAATCAATTAACGGTTGCCTCCAATCATCCACTTCTTTGCCACTAATTTCAACATTATTGTTCTCCTCAAGATTTTCAAGCAGCAGTGGTGGAATTATCCATCTTTGAACAATTGATATTGGGTGAGAAAAATCTTCATCTGACCTGGCCAAAACAGCAGCCAAATTAGCCAAGGCATCTGCTTCTCTGTTTTCATTTCTGGGAACGAATTTGATTTTTACTGATTCAAATCGTTTTAGGAGTGTTAATGCATATTCATGATATGGCTTCAGGTTTAAATTCCAGACTTCATACTCGGAAAGGAGTTGGTTGATTATTAACAAAGAATCTCCAAAGACTTCTAGTTGATTGACTTCCATATCCAGTGCTGTTTCCAAACCAATAATAAGAGCTTGATATTCTGCCATATTGTTGGAACATCTTTCTGTCAAAGTAAATGAATAGGGCATGACTTGATCATGGGGAGTAACAAATACAACTCCTGCTCCAACACCATATCTTCGAGCTGCACCATCAAAGAATAACCTCCATGAAGGTATAACTTCAGTGTAAAAAACTTCTTCGTCCGGAAAGTCTTCATAAAGTTCCCATTCTGCCGGAATAGGATGATCAGCGAGAAAATCTGCCACAGCTTGTCCCTTAACAGCCTTTTGTAGAATGAATTTGATGTCGAACTCGGACAATAGAAGTGCCCATTTTCCTATCCTCCCGGAAAGAATCGGTCTGGACATTATGTATTTTAATGGATCAATCTTTGAGACAAGATTGATTGTGTGTGCTAGCATGTAATGCCTCAACTTTTTAACTGCAAAAATCAATGCAAGACAGATTTTCTCAATAGGCGAATACTTCATTTCAGCACCTACCAATGTCCGACTTAAGTAATATAGTGCATTTTCTTTTCCTTCGTCGTTGATTTGGACAAGAAGTGCACCTAAAGAAGATTCTTGTGCTGCGACATAGAGAGTCAATGGCTTTCTCGGGATTGGAGATAAATATTGTTTAATGCTTTGGAAAGCATTTCGACAAGTATCATCCCATTCAAATGGCACATCTTTCTTCACTAGCCTGTTGAATGGATGGCAACGACCAGCAAGATTGGAGATAAATCTTCGAATGTATGCCAACCTTCCTTGAAGACTTTTCAATTCATGCAAATTACTTAGCTCTGGCATGTTTATTATAGCATCAATTTTTGATTGATCTATTTCAATACCTCGATGTCGAACAATGAAGCCAAGAAATTTTCCAGAAGTAACACCAAATGCGCACTTTAATGGATTCATTTTCAACTGGTACCGCCGGAGTCTTTTAAAAATATCCCGCAAGTCTTGTAGATGATCATCTCGTTTCTTTGTTTTGACAACAAGGTCATCCACATAGCATTCCACTTGCTTATGCATCATATCATCAAAGATCTTTTGCATCGCCCGTTGATAAGTTGCTCCAGCATTTTTCAACCCAAACGGCATGACTTTGTAACAATATATGCCCTTAGGAGTACGGAATGCCGTAAGCTCCTCGTCTTTTGGATTCATTCGAATTTGATTGTACCTTGAAGACCCATCCATGAAAGATAGAACTTCGTATCCTGTAGTAGCGTCCACCATCAACTCTGTTATTGGAAGTGGAAAATCATCTTTCGGACAAGCTTGATTCAGATCTCGAAAGTCAACACAGACTCTTATTTGTCCATTCTTTTTCATGACTAGAACGATATTAGCAATCCAAGTTGGGTACTTAACTTCGCGTATGAACCCAGCTTCAATAAGTTTGTTGACTTCTACTTTAATTTGTGGAATCATTTCTGGTCGGAATCTTCTTTGGGGTTGTTTGATCGGGCGAACTCCATGCTTTACCGCAAGATGATGCACTGCAACTTTAGGATCCAACCCTGGCATTTCTTTGTAGGACCATGCAAATACGTCTTTGTATTCTTGGAGCAGGTTGAAGTACTCGGATTCCTCCTTTTCACTGAGAAGAGCACTTACAAACACCGGTCTCATATCTTCTTCTGTTCCCAAGTTTAACTGCTTCAAGTCATCCACGGTAGCTTGCCCCCCTTCTTCGAATATTGGCGGAGCTGGTTCAGGTTCATTTGCCGTGGTTGAATTTTCAAATTCAGAATCTGAGTCAGAGACTTCTTCAAAAGCAATGTGATTAATTGATACCTCTTCTTTATCTTCGCCATTCTTTTGAGATAAGATAGTTTTTCGATTTCTATTCCTTCTTCTTGACTGTTGAGGCTTCAAACTTGAATTAGAAGTCTTAACTCCAAGTCGAGAAAATGTAGACTGTCTTTGAGAAGATTCTGGATAAGCCTGCACATTTTTGTCAACTTGAACAGAAGTAGGAGAATCACCACTTAACCTTTGAAAGACGGATGTTCTACCTCTTGGATCAACTATTGTGGAAGTCTCTCTTTCCAGCCTTTCGAATACTGAAACTCTGACATTCTCACTTTGAATTCGATCAAATACTGAAGGTCTTGACTCTTTTGGCTTTTCTTCGGCAGTCTCATAGATTTGAATCATGATTGGATTTGAGGACACCTTCTTGACTTTAATTTTTCTTGGTGGACCTGGATTATATCCCAATCCATACTTTGGTTGTGCAATAAATGATCCACCAGAATCTGAAGGAACACGTCCACCTAAAAGAACAGCATCAAGATCACCCAGTTTACGAGGCTCTCCTTTCCCAAATCCGACATTCTCGAACAACTTCTTAACTTGCGGATTGTAATGTCCCTTAAAAGTTTGTTTCGTGTCTTCAACTTCTTTGACATGTGACATGTTTCGTTGGGATGAATTAGAGATACAGAGCTTTTCTATATTCGGAATACATGTTGAAACTTTGCTAGTCTCTGGAACTGTAACAAGTTGATAGGGCAGAGCCAATTTAGGAATGTTGGGTATCGAAAAAGTTAATTCTTTTCTCAATACCTTAACATCTGCTAACGCCGTTTGAGGTTGTTTGCCTTTGGAGAGCTCTCCACAAGTAAGTTTCGATCTACCTGTCATAAGTTGATGAGGCGGCACTACAACAAGTCGGTGATCATTGTTTGTATCTTCTTTGATTTCAAATCCAGCTGCGGATAATCCTGCTGAATGAAACTCTTCACCTTCCGAGTAGAACTTGGCATCTGCAAAATAAGATTCTTCTTTGAGGAATAGTTTTGACTCAGCCACCACAGTTTTGACTTCTCCATCTCGGCTATACTTGAAACATTGATGCCAAGTTGAAGGTACCACTCCAGTTTCATGCAGCCAAACACGTCCAAGGAGCAACTCATATGATGTTTTGGCATCAATGACATGAAAGAGAGCTGAGGAATTTAACTCCCCTATTTGCAACTTCAGGCGAATCATGCCAATAGCTCGTTGACCCTTTTGATTGAATCCTTGAATCATGATATTGCTCTTTGATAGATCATCAACATTTATTCCAATCTTCTTCATTGTTTTGATTGGCATAATGTTTACAGCAGAGCCGCAATCAATCATTATTCGATACAATTTACATTCTCGGATATATCCACTAACGTATAGTGGTCTATTATGCAAGCGGGATCCAAGTTGTAAACCATCATCGTTGAACGTGATAGTGGCCATACAGTCTTGATAAGTTGTAGATTTAACTGGTTCAGTACTTTTCCTTGGTAAGCTTCCGGATCAATCAATGCTGCGATTAGGGACATACGATCATCAAAAGAGAGATTAAGGGCATCTGCCAGGCTCGTGTCGGAAGGAATGTTACTGAGTTGATATGACCTTCCTCGTCTTTGAACTCTCTCCTAGTAAATTTTTTGACTCACGTCCTCCATCTACATTGATGACATTGGAGGTGAAACATTGTTCGTCAAAGAAACTCTTAGGAAAATATTCTCCCAGGGTTACTGGTCTAGAAAAAGAACGTGGTGTAGCCTCTGTTTCTGTTGATTTTTTGTTTGCTCTTGCTTTAACTTTGGTTTTCTTCTTTTGACTGTTTCTTGGCTTTCTTCTTGATTCTGGTTTCTCGTCATGGGTGTCAGGACTTGGAAGCCGTGGAGCTTTCTGGCGGCGTCTTTTCACGAGTCCATGCCCCATGACTTTCTTCAGATGATACTTCATCAATAGATTGAACTTCAGTACTCCGTGCCCCCAATGTCAGTCATGCAAGAGGTACAGAAGATGATTTTTTACCTGTTTCGTTTGATCTCCGATATTTCTGCTTCTTACTTATGAAAGTAGACCATCCATCCCCAATTTCATCTTTAGATTCAGAGTCAGAATCCCAAACGTCTAGATCACCAGTCATGATTTCATAGAAGGTTGGACGATTACCGCTATCTGGTTTGACCATCTCTGGATAAACATACGTGATGGTGATTTCTTCATCTACTTTGAGTTGTACCGGAATAGCTCCTTTCGGAAGTTGAGGTCCAAATTCAGCCACCTCGGACAATGACCTTCCAGCATCATATGGAGTAGGGAATGTCTGCTCTTTATTTGAAATGGGAATTGGATCAAATGATCCAAACGAAACCATCGAACAGCTGGCATTGGATTTTCACCAGTTTCAAGTTTGATTTTATTTTCTCTATCTAAGCGGACAATAAGATCCTTTAGCACAAAACACCTCTCCACTGGGTGACTAATGATTTGATGGAATCTGCAATATTTAGGATGATCAACTTGACCAGCCTCTTCCGACCTTTTTGGTGCTGGAAGTTCAATTATCTTTTGTTCAAGGAGTTGATCTAAAATCCCGGAAACTTCAGAGTCTGAGAATGGATATTCTTTTTCTTCAAGTTCCTTCAGAGTAAGAAGACCTTTCCTTTGGACTTGTACTTTGTTAGGTCTGAACTCCGGTTTTGGCTTTGAACCCGGACTTGAACTTGATTTTTTAAAAGTGATTTTTGCAGGAACAGTGGAAATTGTCATGGCCTTTTTGGGCTTACCTGACTTAACATCCCTCTTGATTTCCTTCTTGGGATCTTTCTTGTCACGTAAGTCACTCGGTAAGTAACTTCCGTGTCTTGCAATCTGGATTTCTAGATCATGGGCACGCGTAGCCAACTCTACAAAAGAGTGAGGCATATTTGCTTAAAGATTATAAAGTAGTTCCCAATGCATACCTTGGACACACATGTCAATAGATGATGCTTCGCTGATGCGTTCTTTGCAGTTAAGAACGAGATTTCTCCATCTTTCGATATACTCTTCGACCAGCTCCTCCTTGCTCTATTTTGTTCGGGCAAGTTCCGGAAGGCTGACTGTCCGCCTGGTACTATAGAAGCTTGTTAGGAACTCCCGCTCAAGTTGATCCCAACTATCAATTGATCCAGCCGGTAAGTCTGTATACCATTCAAATGCTGCGCCTCTAAGGGAGCGTACAAACTGCTTCGCCATGGTGTCGTTATAGGTGCCAGCGTTGTTACATGTTTCAATGAAATGAGCAACATGTTGCTTTGGGTTTCCTTTTCCATCGAAACATTGGAACTTCGGAGGTTGGTAACCAAGTGGCATCATCATTTCTTCAATCCGACGGCTGTAGGGTTTAGCATAAACCATTGAAGATTGTGGTGAACCACCATACTGGGCACGGATTGTGTCAGCAATCATATGCTGGAGTTGTTGGACAGACAGAGAGCCAACAGAGAGTTGAGTTGTATCACGCAATACATTTTGCACTACCGTTCGGTCATGCATATCTTGCTTCTGTTGGTGCTCTTGGGTTTCGGGATCCTTAGTTCTCGAAGAGCTTGCATTTTTTGGACTGTCTTCCGTCAATGGACTTGGCAGTTCAAGTCGGTGCATGAGGGTGGAAATTTGTGCCTCTTTGTCTTCCAGCGTTTTTGTTAGCTTTTCAATGGCCAAGGCCATTTGCTGAATTCGGTCATCAGAGTCTGGTGTCATTTCCGCAACCATCACTGGCTCGAGAGATTCTTCAGAAGTGGTATAATCACCCCATTTTCGCGGAGAAGTGACATGTGTAGATCCGGACACGGACCCATTACTGGAATTAGAGCCGGAATGAGAACTTTTTGCTAAGTTCTTGGATTTTTCTGCAGAACAGGAACCGGACTTCCTAGACTTGAAAATTTTGACTTTGCCCTTGTTAGAAAACTTCCTCAGTGGTGAAACCAACTGAATTTTCCCGGTCTTTGTCTGGGCTCTAGTTGTATGGAAAAGTTCAGCAAGTGTTTCCTCTAACGGAGTCACGATTTTTGATTTTTCGCCTGCCATAGTTGATGCAGTGATTGACTTGAAGATTTCACGGAATCGGAAGATGAGAGGGCAAAAAGGTCCCACTGGGCGTGCCAAGAAATTTGTACAACGAATTTCGTGTATTAAAATACAGAAACTGTTACAAATTGAAAATTTGATAAATTACAAAGTGGATAATCTTCTTGTGACTGCGTAGCTGCAGAATCCTCTGATTAACGATTCGAGTGTTGAAGACAAGGGGCCACGTGGCTTGAATCCTGGACTTCGAAACTTGTTGAAAATTTAATTTGCTTGAACCTTCAATGTTTGGACTTGGCTTGAATTTGATTTGTGAAGAAGCTTTGATCTTCTTGGACTTGCTTTAATTTGAAGAAGATTTTGATCTTCTTAAGATTTCCCGGGTTTTGGATTTTCTGCCGGGTTGTGGATTTTCTCCTGGACTTGCTTCTGGACTTCTGGCTTTTCTTCTGCCGAAATTTAACTTGTGATTTCTCTTGGACTTAATGTCTTATTTATAGAGAAAACTCAAACTACCCACTTTCCATTTATAACCATCCAACACGTATTAAATATAAAAGTGGGACGAATTTTCTACGTGGGTTAGTTTTAAAACGAACGGGTCATAAATAGACTTGGGCTTTAATCAATTTAAATAGGCTATTTGTTTTTAATAGGCTAAGCCCATTTATTTATTTTATTTTATTTTTTAGTGCCTACACACATTTTAATAATAAGATTTCAAAAATGCATGCATGATACATAATTTGTAATTGTTTCTACTTAATAACTCTGTATATATCCAATTCATTCCATAAGTATACTTATATGTAACTTTCATAATCTTCTACATTCTTCTAATTTTCCCGGTTCATTTCACTTCTGCTTTTCAAGTAGATGCTTTGTAGGGTTTGATAGATGAAAATTAAAATACGGAAAGAAATATCCAATTGGTGTAATGGGCAAATCATTAATAACAAAGGCAATTGGGTCTAAACATAGTTGATTGATCTATCAAAAATATAATTAGACAACCTATCTTATCTTCGGACTCAAAGGAGGCCAATCATGACCCGGGGTCAAGGTAATTCGCCCTCGAATCCAATGCGATCTCATCTTCCAAAGAGTTATTACCAAGGTGCAGAACCAAATGTTTGACATTGAGACATGGATGTGCGAATGTAATTAGTTAGCTTCAAACGATATGCATTGGGAATTTTATTTTTTTGTGCTGGCTGCTTGTTTCTTATATCCATTTTGCAGGATAACGGTCGTTAGTCAAAACTGCCCACACAAAATCACCAACTTGACGTAGGTTGCTCACAAAATCAGCTGCATGACCATGGATACACCCCTTGATATCTTCCAATTTTATTTTATGGAGATTTAATTATTTGTTTGTCACCATTACCATTTATAAGAGTATATTTTGAAATTTTAAAAAAGACGGTATTTACAACGAAAAAGTAGCAATAACTTAATTGCTCTTGTTTCCAATTTAACCTTTACTAAATCCAGATCAAAAGAACAGGCAGAAGAAATTATTTTCTGAAATATAGATCTAATTAAAATGTTAAGCTGATTACTTATTACAAATTAGGAATAGTCAGGATTATAAACTGGGTCAAACTGATAAGCTCTATGCCATTGTTTTGCAGTAACAGCATTTTGATTGTAAACTTTTTTCTGCATATACCAAAACACTCGAATACGTATCTTCTAAAACAATACAACAGAATTGACTCACAAAACAAATAATAATTTCAACCAAGCATGATATTATCTTCATGGATATTCAGTTAGTCAAAATTAAATACCAATCAAATTCATACTTAATCCTCGCATTGCTACTAGTAACAAAATTCCTTACAATCAAAAGATTAAATGGATTCAAGTGAGAAGAAAATGATTTACCCATAACTTCCGAGAGGATCCTGGAAGATGGGCTTCACACCTGTTGTCTCAACCTTAACAGATGAATGGGGGTTTCACGCTCAACAAGTTTATCCTTTAACAACTTCCACCTTAGTCGAAGGAAATAACCTCTTCAGAAACATCCAATAACTCCTCAACCTCAACTTCTTTTGCCTCGTATTCCTCTTCCTCGTCGCTTGCTTCACCATCACGTAGCATTTGCCTCTCCAATTTCTGTTCTTCATGCAAACGCTTCCATTCGCTGACCCACCTTTCCCACTCGTCTTTCAACGTCTTTCTCTTTTCTCTATCCTGCTCACTCAATTGCAATGAAACATCTTGATCCTCTGCTTCATACTTCTTGCTGTATTTCTTCAAGTTTTTAGCAATCTCTTCTTCTTTCTCAGGGCTCAAGAAGGATGGGGGTCTTGGACGCCACAAAAACTGAAATGAGAAAAAAGGAGAAAATTATTCAAGCAAAAATCAGCCTCAACAGGAATAATACTAGCGTTCTGATAGATAGGAACAGATTTGTAGACCAAGTCATCTTCCAATTGCCAACAAGTAGAAGAAAAGTACTTACTTGGAAGAAATGGTCCTTCATTATTCTATATAGCAGCTTGCCATTGAAAGACCAGACGTTGAACCCATTTTCCATCTCATGAACCGAGGTAACTGATGTAACAACATACCTATGGAACAAAATTTCAAGTCACAAACCGAACATTTAGGCTCATTTCAGATAATAATTAACCAATGCTTACACAAACAGTCAATTCATTCTGCACCATGGACACAAATTCTTTTTCACGCTATGAAGCAAAACATAAAAATGCAAAAGCAATGCCATGGAGGCTTGGTTGATATATGTCAATGCCTTTACCTTCCCGTGGGATCCCATTCAACATCTGTTGCCATGAAATGCTCAGCTGTTGCCATGGTTTCAAGCTCGTCAACATTGTAGAATTCCAATTGTCCATTGAAAACTTTCAACCCTGCCAGTATAATAAAGCGACCAACTGGTGACCAATATAGCGCATTTGCCTGCTTGCCCCTAATAGTTGAGAGCTTTGAAACCCGACCGGTATTGGTACCACTGCGCATCGAGTAGAAACTTACATCAGGCCTTGGGCTATCACCATGAATAACTGCAAACCTGTGTCCCTTTGGCTCCCAAGCAAATGATATAATCTTATCATTCTTATTTTCAAGCTCCAAAACCTCAATAGGAATATCTCGTTCTTTGATTCTGAAAAGTTCAAAGCCAGTATACGTGCTTTTCTTGGTTTTTGTGTACCGATCGACTTTGACAGCAAGGTAATCACCGTTGCTTTGCCAGTACATTTTACAATCACTCACACTGAAGAGATTCTTCTGCCTCAACTCTTCTTTGCTTGGAATTTGCACAAGACTCACCTGTTATTATAACCCAAAAGAGTTAGGTCGTTAGTTTAATAAATCTACAAAGAACTTGACATCATGGCAGTTTTATGTATGGAAGTTTGTGGCTCACCCTGGCAGGTTGATTCCCTCCACCAAGTTCTGGAGCATAGAGGGCAAGAATTGGATCGGCAGGTGACCAGCTGAAGTCCATAACATTCTCAACCTTGATAGATTTCTTGTCAATGAGAGTAAAAGTTTCGGTTTCATAAACAGAGATGACATTTTTTCCTATTCGAGCAAAGTACTTGTCATCTCTTCCACCACTCCACCTGCAAAATGGAAAGTTGTCCAACAGGAGACAGCATTATCGTAATATTCTCCAACATACCATATTTCATCCTTCTTAGTAGTGTATATCTGTCTGTTTTGGGGAAAAAAGGGGAGAACGGAGGGAAAAAGTAACAGAAAAGGCGTAATAAATTATCAAAATTCACCTGAAGACAGGCCAAGATACACCACTAACACCTCCAGTTCCTCCAATTGCAAATTCATCTGCACTTCCTTTGAAATCTCTCATGACTTTTCCCGTTCTCACATCGAAAATGTTTATCACAACCCTCTGTAAACCAAATCCATGTTAGTGACACTATCAATGAAGTAATGCAGTGAAATAATAGAAAGCAGGAATAATAACTATACATGAGTATCACGAGGATTGCTTGGTTCATGGCTGCTGTAAGTCACCAAGAATTTCTCACCAGGAGAAAAGTCAATCAATTTCACCTACAATCAAAACCGTCAGAGCTAAAAATTTAAGGAAGCCTCTCATTAGCAGTCAACCACAAGCAGAAAATAACCTGGGGATGAGCATAGCGCATCAGACGGTTAAAAGTGGTTGCACCACCCCAAACTGCAGCACCCTGTCTATGCACAGTGGCCAAGTAAGTCCCTAGCGGGGACCACTGTACAAAACTTTCAGTCCAGAACTGCACAAAAAAACATCACAAATACGTGGTAAGAAACTAGTATCGTCCCAGGAAGAAACAAGTTCATGACTTGTCCCGGGAAACTAATGTGTATGGAGACCAAAGATCATTCTATCCAACCAAAACTCCAGATAAAGAAAGTTTGGATAAAAGATTACTCACAGAACGTTTGTAAACAAGCTCAGGCTTTGACTGTCTTGCATCATTCCATAAAACCTCAGTGTCCGTGCCAGCACGAATCACAAACTGATCTCTAGCTTTTTCATCAGTAAGCCATTTTTGCAGATTTTCCTGTAGGAGATGGAGAAATAATAAGCAAAAGAGAATAAAGGTTAATTGATTTTTCTTTTCTCCTCACTCTCTCTCTCTCTCTCTCTCTCTCTCTCTCTTTGCGATTCTATGCTTTTCCTCTGTTTTCTTTTTCTTTTCCTTTCTTTTTCTACTGGGGTGAGGGGAAGAGATACAAGAGAAAAAAGGCCAACCCCTGGAGTATAAGGCTTAGTTTCTGGAGGTGCCCACTCATCTGGAACTTTCATGAACTTCTCAATATCATCGAACATGTTAACAGCAAATATGTGAGATCTGTCTAATTTGTATCCATTTGTCTTTTCTTTTGCCAGTTCAGCTTCCTAAAACAGCAACCATAAATGTGTTTAAACAATGATACAGAATTAGAAGGTAACTCCATCGCCACAACAAAAATATGCAGTATCTACAATTAATAGATAAAAAAGTCCTAGTTTTAAAAAATACCTCGGATCATGCAGACGTAGTTCCTGATAAAATATTACCATCCAAGAAAAATGAAATTGACATATACAATAAAACCCTCTTTTGGCATCCCTCCAGTTCCTGAGCAAAGCTCAGTAAACCGCATGCTATAATTGATAGGGTGAAAGCCAACATCAGTAGCACTCTAAAATGATAGTCAAGTGATATTTTATCACCCTTCCCATTGTGCCATAAATAACTGAATTTGCATCCAATATTTATTCAGTATTTACAAAATGACTTAATTCATTTTGTTTATGAATTTCAGGAAACTACTACAATTTCAAAAATGTCGTTTCTAAGCAATTCCTCTTACAAAAGTCAAAACAAAAAACCGAACTTATACTCAGTACTTGTATAAATAACTGTCTCTATATAAATAAGAGTGCAAGATACTGATATGAAAAAATCTTTAGAACTGTCAGAGGCAATCAGGCAAACCCCTTTGCTGAATTTGACAACACGGTGCAACCAAAAACCAGATGTAACTGCAGAAAAAAAATATTTATCCCCACATAATCAAGACCCTAAATACACTATATGCCTTTCAACAGGGGAAATGACATTAACTAAAAAATAAAAATACACAAGTAAAACACTTCATAAAAATAAAACCTTTAATGGAAATAAATACGAATTCAGGTAAAGAAGTATACATGCGTAAACAGCGGAAATGAGATTAACAAAAGTGAAACAGCACTCATACTTGAGGGGTGTTATACTCGATGAAGCAATATCCTTGGGTTTTCTGAGTCTCAGGATCCACTGGCATCCACAGACCATCCTCCTTAATAACCCCTATTTGGCTGTATATTTTCCGAATTACACCTTCCAATTTATCGAACTTCTCCTTTGGCACAACTGGCAAATTATCCACAACAATTATGTTCCCGAACCCCGCCTCGAACTCCAACGGGTCTTCCCCTTTTAAATCCTCATCATCACTAAAACAATCATTTCATCCAAACAATTTATCACTACAACATAATTGCTACAATTGGAGTACAGTTAAATGCGGGGTGTTCTAATGATCTTACCTTATGACACCAAAGTCTTCGCCTGGGGGAAGACGAATAGAATCGAGATCCAAGGATGAGAGGTCGATGTCGAGGCGGGCGGCTGTGGCGCGTATTTCATCCATTGATACAACCTCCGCCATGGTTGATTGGTGGCTGTGAGTGTATGTATATATGTATGCTTGTATCAGTCGGTGTATGTATATGTTCGTTTAGTTGAGAGAGCCAGCTCGGAGGAGGTGCAGATAACTGCGGTTGAGAGAGAGACAAGTTGCCTAGGGTTTTTGCTTTTAGAGAGAGAAAAAGGAGGAGAGAAGGGTTGTGTTGTATAGTTCAAAATCCGTTTACAGTTTGAATGAGAAATGGGCCAAATTTTGGAATTTGCATAGGCATAGTCCACGGGCTAGAGGCCCAAGGGAGGGACAAATAAGACAATTCTGTTTTAAAATGGAAAACATTGACATATATAGCACTAACATGAAGCAATAACGACTTAATATTAGTTTTTTCTTTTTGTAGAATTTAAACGTGTCTTTTTTTTCGTTTCTTTTTTGACCTTTTTAACACCTTTTGAAGTATAAACAAAGAAAAGTGACATTTTACACCACTTTTTATCCATGTTTAACCATAAATACACCAAAAGAAGAACAGGGGCGGATCCAGGATATGACAAAGGAGTGGGCTAGTTTACGGGAGTTCGGGGGTAGCGCCCCCGAATTTTTTTTTTCTAAATTCACAATTACTTAACCTATTTTTATAAGAATCTAATTTTTTGTATAAGTCATAATATTTAAAAAGTTTACAAAAAGCCATTGCACAAAAATATTCAAAATCTAAAACTAGCTAAAGAAAGTTGTGTCCGACAATCTTTTACTGTTGCGAATTTTTCTATAATAGAATCTACATCTATTTTATTAATAAGGTCTCTCTCAACAAAATTTGTTATGTAAAAACATATAAAATCTTAAGTACCTTTTTTTTTCTACTTTTTGAAATTTGAAATAATTTCTCAAAATCAAGTAAACATCATTATTTATTTTTCAATAACAAATCAAAATTCATATAAAATTATAATTTATAGATTAATAAATAAACAGAAAAAATGGATAAAGATAAATAAATCCAATTAGATTTGGCTATTTTGGAATTGGCCATTTAAGAAGTTAGTTTTTTTTTGTTTGGGATATAATGGATTTTAATGTTTAAATGATTAAAATTTTATTGAAGTAGGCTATTTTTTTTGTTTGGAATGGGATGGATTTTAATGTGTAAATGATTTAAATTTTAATTTAGCCTACTTAAAAAGTAGGCTATTTTTTTTTTGTTTGGGATTGGATGGATTTTAATGTGTAAATGATTTAAATTTTAACTTAGCCCACTTAAAAATTGGGCTATTTTTTTGGTTGGAATATAATGGATTTTAATGTGTAAATGATTTAAATTTTTTTAGCCCACTTAGAAAGTGGGCTATTTTTTATTTGGATCAAACTATTGTTTAAAAAACAAATATTTACACATAAACTTGGATTGAATGGGCTTGGGCTACACTAGGCTTAAGTACAGTGCAGCCCCCCCTTGAATCCGTCTCTGAAGAAGAATGAATGGTGTTACACATCTGCCTCTTGTGGAGTCGAGTTGGACTTCATGATCCACGTTGTCACTTAACTTTATCTAGAATGAGACTATCATATGGTTTGTAACGTCATCTCTTCACCTCTACTGAAAGTCTCAAAATATTCGGTACCATCCAACTATGCTACAAAACTCAAGTGCAAAACCTAACATAAATGATAAGTTCATACTTTGAACTATTTTTATACTTTTGTCGTGTGCAACCACATTGGATTTCATGATCCACATTATTAGTTAACATTGGTCGTTGTTACACCTCTACCTCGCGTGAGAACCACAAAAATGGTCTCATATTGACAAAAAAAAAAAATAGAATAAGCACTATTAAAGCTCCAAAGATAAATATCTCGAAAAAGCCTCAATGAATGGCCGAGATCAAGAATCGATCTCTAAACCATTGGTCACCACTCCATGGTAATTTCCAAAGCCATAAACCCAATGCGCCTCCATGTGGAGATCTCATGTGCACACGTCCCTATTTGTTGGTATCTTAAAACGGTATAAAATTAAATATTTATTAGGGCAAGCCAAATTTCTTCTCTATATATAAAATAAGGATTTATACAAAAATATCTCCAACCCTCTCATAGACATTAGATAAACAACATGTGCAAGCTTAATTAAACTATTTACTAAAAAATTTTAAAATTGATGGTGGAAAAATTTATTACATTTGATTTATGGTCTTGGGGTAACCAAGTAACTTATTAGTACTTCATAAAAAGAGGGTATTTTATTATAAAAGAATTAAAGCTTTTCGTTAATTCGAATTTTCACTAGGGATGGCAATTTACCCCGCGTCCCGTTCTCAACCTCGCTTAACATTTCTCCGCCCCGGACAATCGGGTATTCGGGGCGGGTACGGGGAGGGGAGAATACCCGAACCCGCACCCGCACCCGCACCCCCACCCCCCCTCCCTCCCGAAATATTTTTTTTTTTTTAAATCATCGTTACAAAAAAAAATAAAAAAATAATAAACAAGGCAGCAAATGGGACGGTAAGCCGCCCCCGCCCCGATTTAAAGGGGTAACGAGGTGGGGACGGGGAGGGCCGCCACGGCCCCGACCCACCCCGTTGTCTTCCCTAATTTTCACCTAATATTCTCAAAAACAACTATAAAAAATTAGATTCATAGTTAATTTATCCTTTCTCCGAGTTTTTGAAAACAATAAGCTAACAAAAGTAGTCAAATTTAGGATTGCCATTGAAAAGTTTTTGATGATGTACCAAATAAATAGAATTTAACTTTCCACATGTTGTAGTCATGTGTTGATCAAGATCAAACAATTACTATTTATTTTAATGCAAAATTATGAATCTTTTGAACATTTGTTTATGAGACAACAAAGGTATAATTAGGATGTTATTACTTAACTAACTTTATTTTTCTTAAAATAATTGATAAATTGGAAAACAAATGTTAAAAATACTATGTCCATTGACTACAACAATGTACCAGGTTGTTCGAACCGGGTTCACGAGGGTCGGAAATTCTGAAATATCACAACAATAATCTGACACAATTAGTAAATCTCTAGGATTGCCATCGAAATTTTTTTGATGATGTACAAAATAAATAGAATTTAACTTTCCACACGTTGTACTCATGTGTTGATCAAGATCTAATTATTACTATTTATTTTAATGCAAAATTATGAATCTTTTGAACAATTTTTTACGAGACAACAAATGTATAATTAGGATGTTATTACTCAACTAATTGTATTTTTTTCAAAATAATTGATAAAAAGAAAGACAAATGTAAAAAATATTATGTCTGTTGACTACAACAATGAACCCTCAAATTAAATTAGATGAGACAAGGTGAATTTTAGATAAACTTTCAAAAAAATTATATTTTCAAATAAAGGCTACAAAAAAAATTAAAAAGTTATACTTTATTAATCACTCATAACGATTTTGTAACTGTGAATGGACGAAAGCACACATGTGGCTAACGAAATACCCACATGACACACATTTGAGGTTAAATTTCAAAGTTAAATATTTCAATAATTACTAAACTTATGGTCACGTCTTCGATCACTCATTGAACCTTAAAATGATGTACATGCTTACTGAAACTTTAGAAAGTTACACTTCGTTAATCATTTCTCACGATTCAGCAACTATCAATAGACGGAAGCGTACACGTGACACCCATTTGAGGTTAATTCTGTTAACCATTTGAAGCTGCTATTCTATGCCATCAAAGCACTTTTTCAAAATGTGATTTATACCTGAGAAACATTTATTATTTCCCCAAATTGAAATCTATCAAAGTGTATTCCCCCGAATTCTATTCCTAATCCTAACTCTTTATCACCTGTGACAAAATGATACCCTTCAAATTAGCCTAATCGAGAACCATCACTTCGTTTAGAAAATCAACAATATCGCACATGGTATGCAAAGTGTAAATACGCTGTAAATACATTTCAGAAAATTTTCTTATTTTTTTTTTACATTTCCAAACAAGATAATGATGTAATTCCCAAACACATCAATAAGAATATTCAATTTATTCTTTTGTAATAATTTTTAAATTTTAAATCATATTAAAAATAGAAACTTTGGGTTGGAGTAGTCTAGACTAATTTGTAATAGTGATACATCAATAGTCAATGTACTAATCTAACCCCCAGATTTTAAATTTATATTTCTACACGAGTTTGTTGAGACCTATACATAAAGTAGATCAATCATAGAGTTTGACTTACTAGCTAAATAGATAAGGACACCATCCATAACCATGTATATGATACTTATCACAAAAGAGAGCAAAAGGAAGTAAAGAACTTTGTTCCATTGAGTGTGGATTCTTGTCAAAGACTAAAGAGCCTATTTTGACACACAACTTTGTTCCAAATGTGGATTCCAGCCAAGGAGTTAAAGAGTAAAGGGTAATATTCTTTTCTTTTGCTGTCAAAAGTCATAACCGTAAAAGTAGTGCCACGGTTAAAGTTATATAAAAAGTGCTAAAGTCGTTGTCACCCTATTTTTAGTGCTTTTTATGTTAATTTTTCTTTTCAAAATTCAACTCCCATAATCCATTTTCCAATTTGGATTGGTGCATTTGCCATGGATTAAGATATGCATGATAGATGAGATTTGTGATAAGTATGAGTTGACATGATTCCAATTAAATTTTATAACACGACGACTTTAATTACATTACGATTTACAATAATTTTGCCCTCATATACTACTTAAAACTAAAATATAAAATACGTTGATAAAGTACGAACAAAAATTCCATATCAACTAGACATGAAATATATAATAAGTTTATAAAGAGTTGAGCTGTTACACGTGACATATTAAATTTTGAGAATGAAATCTTCATTCACCACAAGTGACATCTGAGCTAGTTTTCAAATTTAACCTTGTGATGTACTAGAAGAATCTCCGGTTAGAGTTGAAAGAAGGTAATGATAAGTCTCGAATTGAATCTTAATGACTGAAAAAATTTGTGTTTTACTCAAAATGTGGTCGTGCTCATGTAAAACGTTGGCATCTTGATGGAGTGTGTGATCTTTCTTAATTTGAGGAAGATAGATGTATAGATTATAACGTAGTACTTCGTTCGAATGGGATTATTGAGAAAGTGCGAAGAAAGTCTTTAAGTTGGAGAAATATAGAATACATAATGAGTTTATAAGAGAACTGATTACTTCATATGTTAATATTTTGAGATCGAATCCCAATTATTTGCAAAGTACATAAAATGTAAGATAAAATAAGCTCGGACAACTTTTAGACATTTTTTTGGTCATCTTTAAAAACTTCTTTTAAGTAATTTCACTTATAATTAAAACAGGTAAAAGTACTTTTTTATTAAGTCGAAAAAAGTGGACTTATTTTGCTTTAATAAAAAAAAAGCTGCGGAGCGGAACATATTTTCCAATTAACTGGTGAAGGTACCAACCGCACTGCGGAGATAAATTGCTATGTAGTCCACTCATTTAAGAGTCGTGTCAAATCCCAATTGACATGCTACAACTTACTTTATTTGTTTTAATAAATTTTCGAAACAATTTTTATTAAAAGTTATTTTAACAGTCCCTTATTACATAATTAACTAATACAATTTGATTAAAAAAAAGGTAAAGTAACAAGTTGTCGCAACTATATCATTATTACATAAATACGTATTTTAGATTGATTTTTCCTTAAAAATTACTTCTAAAAACAATTGATTAAAAGTTTTGATTCAAGCTTGATCCGACCGTACAAAACAATATTATGGTTATAATTCATTCTCTATGTACATTTACATCACATGACAATTTCTTAAGTTATTACAAAAACATTATCGTCTAAGACAAGTAATCTCATAGTACGATTTAAGCTCAAATTTTTAGAGCATGCTCGTTCAAACTACTAACTTCGTTCATTTGAGTAGTTGCGTTTTGAAAAAGACAAATAATGAAATTTTAATGACTTGCATGTTTCACTCCCGTTGCGTTTTATGGGAGTGAACCGTTCCAAATTGTACGATCTTGAGAACGATAAGAGCATTACTTGGTACTTTTGGTCATTAAATTGAATTGATTAAATTGGATAACCGGAAATCATGATCATATCTAATTCTCACAAATTTAATATATTAAATATATCAATAAAACATTATATATATAATAAAAACAAATTTTGGCATATTATTATTTTAAGACAAGATTGCATGTCATATGTGATGATGAGAGAGGGAGAGATTAAATAAGTGTTTAAGAGATTAAAATAATTTATCTTTGTACTTTCAACTTTCAAGTGCTCAGAGGGACAAGGTGTAAGGAGCATGTGGAATTTGATCTTCCCACATAAGCCTTTTCTAGATATAACAATTTTCTAATTTTTTTTTTTTTCAATGCATATTTCTTTTTTGCCGATTTTTTAGACGACTTTACGATCTCCTCTTATTGTATATATGAAATCGTAACATAAACAGATATCTCGATGTAAAAATAAACATGTATATTGATTATTGATAGTAAAGAATTTTTGAATTATTTTTGAAAGATCGTTGTCAATAAATACTTTACTTGTGCGCTTCACCCTTCGTAACAAGCTAATTAAGATTTGTTTGTCATTGTTTAAATTATAATTTCAGTTGGTCAAATTGATTAAACATATTTTTTATCTACACATTTTGTAGAACCTACAATTTACGTTCCATTTATTATCCACACATTCTATATAACTCACTTATTATAAACACTTAAAACATAATTTTATCACCACCAAACGTTGGCTCCACATGCCCATATGTAAGAGAGTTTTTGTCCATAGAATTTGTTGTCTATTTTAAGAGTTGGGTTTTAATTAGTACAATGCATTTCCACTTGATACATGCTTCGGTGGTTGTAGGACAAGAATCAAATCACCATCCATCATGGGTAAAGTGATATGTACGTAATGGATTACCTAACCATTTACAGAATGACGTGGCACTGATAGTAAATCATGATTTGATTTTGGAAAAGCACGTGAACTCCCTATGTTGCTCATTTGTCCTCTTTTCTTCAAAATTATTTAGTTGATGTTTGTTTAAATTTTTTTATTTTATTTTTTTTAAAACTTATTTTCAACCACATATTTTATAAGATTCACAAATTTTAACCACATATTTTATCAACTTTTATAAAAAATTTCTAAAAAATTACTTTTAATTAATTTGCTATTTATTTGATTGTTATGTCTTAGCGGCCTATTGTTGAATCCACGTATTTTATAAGATTCACAAACTTTAAACTTATTTTTACTCCCTTATTAGCTTAAACTTATTATTATATTGTTGAGCCTTGTCAACTTATTTTGTTGTCTTGTCGACTTATTTTGTTGCTTTGTGAATTTTTATTAGATTGTTGTGACTTATCGACCTATTGTTGAATTGTTGATAGAATGTTTTGTGTGTGTGCGTGTGTGTGTTTTAGAATTTATAAAGTCGAGTTTCGATCAAAAAAAGAAACACTTGTTTTTATTTTTTAAAAAGACAGGTTAAAAAAAAAATTCACCCCTAATACACGTATGTTTTTCATCATTGATAATTTAAATAAATTATTTTAAAGGGTGAAAAAGTATTTGATCGTGCCCAAAATCTAATTCTAATAAATTATCATCACTTATTAGAGGGAAAAAAAAATCAAAAGAAACATACTTTATTAAAATTGCACGTACGTTTTTCATCATCTTAATTAGATCGACAAAATCACTCTAACAAACTTGAACATATATCGCAACAACTTGGAAAAAAAATATGCTTCATCCACATGAAGAAAATAAATAACAATTATAAAATAAATAAATTTATAAAAACATATTTAACTTAATCCAAATCATATCAGTGTAATATCAAAAATTTCAACTATATATAGTCATCAAAATTTTATTTGGAAATTATTAAAATTATAACAACGAAAATGAAATCAAATAAATGGCAAATTAATTAAAAGTAGTTTTTAAGAATTTTTAATAAAAATTGATAAAATATATGATTACAATTTGTTGATCTCATAAAATATATGATTGAAAATAAGTTTTAAAAAAATAAAATAAAAAACTTAAACAAAGATCAGCTAAATAATTTGGAAGAAAAGAGGATAAATGAGCAACATAAGGAGTTTACGTACTTTTCCAAAATCAAATCAATGATTTACTACCAGTGCCACATCATTCTGTAAATGGTTAGGTAATGCATTATGTACAAGGAGCATTACTCAAGTAAAAATGAAATTAAAGTGATATGACTTCACGGGGCTTGATTAGTAAAGTAAAAAATGAAATTAAGGGTGTGTTTGATTTTGATTAAAATCAGATTTTTTAGTAAAAGTTGATAAAAGTTATTGAAATGTGTGGTTGATAAGTTGTGGGACCATGAAATATATGGTTAAAATTAATTGTTGACTTTGACTTTAGCTTTTTAGCAAAATTAAAATTGAAAACAAACGAGCCCTTAAGTGTAAAACAAGTTAAAATGACATCGCTTTTGGGAGATCTGTGTACTTACGAACTGTCATATATTTAGAGCATGTTTTGTAAAAATTTTCAACAAAATAATCCTATTTTAGAGCATGGGCATTTTGACTTTTTAAAAGAATTTGAGATGAAATGATAAAATTTTCCTCAATCAATAAAATGTTATTTGTAAGTATAAAGGACAATTTTGTCATTTCATCTCAAATTTTTTGGAAAAGTATAAAATGTCATACTTCAAAATTGGTTTTTTTTTTTTTTTTTTTTTGTGATAAAAATGTCTACAGAACATGTTCTTAATGTTTTTGTTTTGTCGACCTAAGTTAGGTCTGCCTTTGAAGAAAGTGGATTGTATTGGTGGGAACTATGTTTATTTTTTAGAAAAAAAACATTGCTTATTTATTTATTAAAAAGAAAAATAAAAATGGCTTGTGCAAATCGCTAACTTGGCTACCTAGGTTCTCCGACGAGTTAGATTTTCCAAATTTGGATAGATCAGTCTAGCTTTATCCTCGTAAGTAGATTGCACATCTTTATAACTTATTACAAAATGTGAATTTTAAAGTATTGAACAACGTAAAAAAAAAAGAAGATAATTTAATTTTCTAGTTGTGCACGGGTGATAGAAAAAACAAAATGACGGTAGAAAAAAACAAAATGACGATGTGGTTTCGAGTCCCAAAAAACATATTAGTATTAAATTATAATCCCATGATTTGATTTGTACCAATAAGTCCATAATGATAAATTTATAGTAATGAAAAAGAAAGGAAGAAAAGTAACATAGTATTTTATGGGACAAGAATCTTTTCACATCATGCAATTGATATAAACATGTGGAATTCCAAACGCATCCTTTGTCTTGAGACAGAATGTTTGACATGGAATTTCATACAAATTACAATGTAATGAATTCCACTCTTTTCCTTTTGTTTTATTTGCAGTGGGTCTTGATGTGAAACTTTTGGCATTTTGGGTGTGGGGTGGGGTGTGGTAGAGACAGCTTTGGACCATCTCTCGGAGTAATTTAGTGCTTTTTTTTTTTTTAAATTATAAGTTGTGATTTTTATGAAATGTGTAGATAAAAAATTGTAAAAAGTTATGAGTCTTACGAAATATATAAATACAAATAATATTTGATCAAATTATAAGTACTTAATTACTGCTACATATGCTATTAATTTCACTTAAAAAATTGGTCATTCACCCTCCATGTTATTCCCACCTAAGACACCTATATACTTGGCTCACGTGATAAGTGTGCAATGGGCAAGATAACTCCTCCCCACTGTAGGGAGGAGATTAGTCCCGATATAAATAAATAACTAATTAGATAATTATTAGAGAAGTTAATTTTCATTAAGAAATTTATTTCGATAGAAGATAGAATTACAGTCTAACTAATAAAATAGTCATATCTCTACTTATAAAAGTGCATATTATTTCATTCATTCATTATATTATGTGAGAGGCAAATAGTGAGAAATACAATTTTTATACAATTACATCGTTTGACGAAGATTCAAGAGATTTAAGACACGGAATTAAAGATAGTATACTATAGATCAAGGTATGTTATTGATCACTCTGTACTTATCTATAAAAATTGTTTAAGATGTTGAAATTTATATGAACATGGTATTCATAAACAGTGTTGCTCTTAAAAATTTGGGCCAACATAAATAGAAAGTAGAAAGTAGTCACTGATCAACATCTGGCGGTCCTTATATGATTGCAATAACCAGAATCAACGGTGCTGATTGAAAAGGACATGGGGAAAACATACCGTGCTGAAACTTGATACGTCTAGTAATAGTATCCGACATTGATTGTACATTTGCATGCATTCTTCATAGTACTTTTTCTGCTCTGGCCAAATTGAGGACTTGAAGATTCGATTTTTTTTTATTATTTATGGAAAATTGCAAGGGCCCCGATAATTAATAATTTTTAGTTGATAAATGGGCCCTTATAATTAATTTGAGTTTTATATGAACCTAATCATCCCTTAACAAGAGCTATAATTTTCTTTGGAAAAAAAGGCTACTTTTCATCGTCTAATAATGTCAATCCACTTTCTTAGGAAAAGAAACAAGGGTTGCGATTTAGGGCATATTCGGTGTTGTTTTTTTTGGGAAAAAATGTTTTGCTTTTCCTTTCTTTTTTTAATCATGCAAAAAGGCGGTATTGTCTGAAACGAAGATACATGAAATGCAGTAAAAAAACGACTTCAAATAAAGTAGACAATAAGTATAATGTCATTTTCAAATTTGAGAAATACAGATTTGCATATGAAAAATTATTGTCACGTCGTTATAAGTTAATATTCAAATATTTAGACAAATATAGATATCCTCAATAAATTTAATCTGGACATTATTATGTTCAAATGTCAACGTAAACAAAAAATTTTCCTTATCATGTCGAGTCAAGCTTATTCAATAAAGCATCAAAGACATGCTCGAACGCCCTACCATGTGCCCTTTTTAAAAGAAGAGATAAAAACGTGCCAAATAATATTTAAATTTTAAGCCTCAAACACAACATTATATCAAGAAATATGTTTCCATGACAATGTGACTAATTTTTATGATTATTTTCTAATTATACTTGTTTTAATGCATTTAACAAATCCATAATCCTTCGTTTTTTTCTTCTACTTTCTTTTAGGGATTGATGAAATTATCCCCCTAATTATTTTACATGTCAAATTAATCTGACACTATTGACATAATTTACTCTTCCTCACAACTAATGCCAGCTTAGTGCAAGATATCTACCCTCAATCATCATTCAAGAAATCTCCACAGATTATCTTGAATTTAATTACAAAATTTAGGCTAAATCCAAGAATAGCACTATCAATTAATGTGGGCATATATCAATAATTCAATACCACCAGTTTAATACTGCCAAGACTTTTCCACCATCTGTAGTCACCACTCTATTTCCCAATACTCCACCAAAACATTCAATAGTGGGATGATTAGGCCCTAAAGCCACATTAAATACTTTATGCCATCGCCCTATCTCCCTCTCCATCCCCCTCTCCCTCATGTGGTTTGAAAATGGGTAATAGTCATATAAATCACCGTAGGTGACTGTACGTGAATAAAGACGGAGATGTATGTGCCAGAATTCGTTAGTTATTCTATCCAACACAACATACCAAACATGTCAAAGAATTTATCTGACCAAAAAAACTTAGCAAGATGACTATTTTAGAGCATATTAGAGCAAGGATGCAGTCACAAATGTTTTTGTTTTATACTAACAGCCAAATGACTCTCCTAAAATTTACCATCACGTGATCTCTCACACTCAATGACAACAGGACATATGCTTACAGAAATCTTTCTCAACAGTCATATATGTGTGTTATTTCTGGATCTCTCACTCCACAATCCCCATCGCACACTAATGCACCTCTTGATTCAAAAACTGAAAAAAATAACATGTCTTTAGCATATTAGAATATGCTTTAGACTTACTTTGTTACTCATCAAACTCTATAAAAGACCCTAATCCTCGAACACAGATTCTTCACACTGATACAAGTACTAATTCCTGATTCATCAGTGTAACAGGAGAAAGTGGAGAGGGGGGAAATGGTGCGGGAAGAAATTTTGAGGTCCTTCGGTGCTTCAAGTAAGTTCTAACTTCTTTCTGAATAATTTTTCATGCTCAACGTGCACACATACAAACTGAATTGAAAGGGATTCATAAAGTTTATGAGAATCCATTTTGGCATTTTTAAGGCGATTGTTGAATACTGATATGATGTTCATCCTGTGGTCAAAGGCATAATTCATTTTTTTTAATATTTTTCTTCTCATTTTTTATTTCAACAAACCATTGGTTTTCTGTTTGAAAACAGCTTTTGATTTGTCGTTTTGTACAGAAAATGGTAATAAGGTTGAGATTAAGATGTGTCATCACTTTCTAAAAAATGAAAAAGAAAGAAGAAGAAGAAGAAGAGGGTCGAGAGTGATGCATGGAGTTTCATATAGAATTTTATTTGCATGGACAAAGCTGGTTAGATTTTTGGTTTCATAATCAGTTCTGTTAAAGCTCATCAGTGTACATGTGCATGAGAAAAAACATCCTGAAAGTGAAGTCATTTATTGGATTCAGATCTACCTGATAAATCCCAAGTTCCAACCCATAAATTCTCCTTCTGTCTCAACCCCACCCCACCCCACCCCCTCCCCCTGGCACACACACACAGGTGGGGCTCACTTCAGGGCTTTTACCGTAATTGTGAATTTCAAATTTAGTAAGCAGCAACACATGAAAATGCATTTACCCCAGTACTTTTTTTACATGGAACATATTCAGCAAAAGATATTCACACGGCAATTCACCAATCTGTTAGTCTTCAAAGTGTGATTTTGAAGGATCTGCATGCTCCTTATACTAGTATACCACTTATCGGTAGAATTCGATTGTAGAAAATTAAATGGAGATTAATAGGAAGAACAATGTTGAAAAGGAAATATTTGGAGAATAATGGTAAAGAGAGAGAGAATAGGGAAGTAGAGAAACGAGGAAATTGAAAAAAAAAAAAATTGGAGAAGGTGAAGATAGACGTATGTAATGAACTCCCTACGGCCGTGATAAAAATAATAAGTTGAAAAAATAGAGAGTTGATGGATTGTTTTAATATTCCAAAAGAGGCTAACAAATAAAACAGATCATGAGACCCATCCAAAAATAATTTCAAGAAATTATAAGAATGTGCTGAGTCAGAAACAGAAAGAGACAGAGACCTGTGTGTTAATATTATTCGCCTTCTTTATTAACGTAGATATATCAGACTGAGCCCTGCTATCCAAATATGCTTGATGCAGTAAATTTATCCTTGATGTATGACTTGGTTGATCTGTATAAATAATGTTACAATCTGGTCAAGCATGTATTATTTCATATAACCAAAAAAATGATCATTTATATACCAGTCATAGTATTACATCATCTGCAGGCGATGAACAAATAATTTCACATCCATAATTCAAATCATTGATAAGTTAAATCAGATTCAGGTTCCGTTAAGTTAATTTTTATTTTTCTGTTACATTACTTTTGCACGCTTTAGTTTTTTTTTTTTTATGTTACATTTTAAATGTTAAACAGATATCGATATACTTCAAAAACTGGATCAGTATTTCATTGAACTTTGCGAACCATTTGGTTGCAACTCCATTACGTAGAAATCCAGCAGAATTCCTACACAGGAATACCGTTTAGGTTGTCATACAAGATTTTACTATAGATTCAGAAAATTTGAGCAACAAAGCACTTGTTAATGACAAACAGATCAAATTCCTATTAAATGCGAAATTAGCTAATGGTTGTACCAGTGAATTTCCACTAGCAAGCATCTAAAGTATTTATTTACAATAGAATCTACATTTTAGCTGGTTTCGAGTCTAAGAACAATTTTATATAGTTCGATATCATATATTAGAGAACCTGGAGAATTTCCATCATCACCAGTGTTCCAGGACACGAGTGAATAGCATTTGCCATTGAATGCACAATCCTCAAGTCTTCTACTGTAGGAAACTTGTCAAACATCTTTGCCTGAAGGTTGCACCCAGATTCAGTTTTCTGCTTTTCCTCAGCATTATCATCCCTACACATGCATAAAAATAAAGATCATTAGTAATGGTCTTACGAGTAAATACATTTAAATTCTTGCCAGCACGACGAATTTTGTTGCCTCAGATGCAATTGTAAACGTCACCTGCAAATTATTGTCCTCCGGTCAAATGGTTTGGATCCCGACAGAGCATTTTGTATAGATTTGGCAAAAACCAAAAAAATATCCGAAAACAGATTTGTAGGATCCTTGTATATGTTGATATCATTTTGCTTTATAATCTTTGACAGATTTGAGGTTCCTACAATTTCGGGTTGCATGGCCAGAAATAATCTCCTCCTGCCACTGGGAAGATGCCAGCATAGTTCTACAACTTGGATTCCTGTGCACCGTGTTGCTCCACTTCATAAGAAACAGCGTGGAATCACATTGCAGAGGCCGAAACAAGGTGAAGAATGTAGAAAAATATTCCACGGGTCTGAGATCTGGCCTTTCTTACAAGCTCAGCATAATTTGTTCCATTTTGGTGCTGTGTACTCATTGTTTGATGCTGCTGATGTTGCTGATTTTGCAAAGTAAAAGTGGCGCTCAGTGTGAATCCAGGGTTCCAGTTCTTTCATCCAGAATTATGCAAGTAGTATCATGGGCAATCACATTGATTGCACTGTACAGGATTCGAAATAGAAAGTATATCAAGTTCCCATGGATCTTGAGAATCTGGTGGACATCCAGCTTCTTGTTATCTCTGGTTCGTGCCATGATTGATGTCCATTATGTAATAACGAATCGTGACCACCCGAGGGTGCAAGAATATGCCCATACAGTCAGTTTTCTCGCTTCTATCTGTCTACTGGGTGTATCGATCCGAGGGAGCACAGGTATAGCTCCGAGCATCTCAAACAGCACCACAGAACCCCTTCTCAATGGAAAAACTGAAAAAAATTCAGAAGTAAAAAGAGACTGCCCTTATGGGAAAGCTACTCTTGTCCAACTTGTTACCTTTTCTTGGCTTAATTCACTGTTTGAGACTGGGATTAAGAAGCCACTTGACCAGGATGAAGTTCCAGATGTTGATATCAAGGACTCTGCGAGTTTCCTATCACAGTACTTCAACGAGTGCCTCGAGCACACAAAAGAAAAAGATGGACCAACAAGATCATCTATTTATAAGGCAATTTACATATTTGCGGGGAAAAAAGCAGCCATCAATGCAGTTTTTGCAGTTACAAGTGCAGGCACATCATATGTTGGGCCATATCTAATTAATTACTTTGTAGATTTCCTAACTGAAAAGAAATTCAGGAGCCTGGGGTATGGATACCTTCTAGCACTAGGCTTCCTTGGGGCAAAACTAATCGAGACAATAGCACAGAGGCAGTGGATTTTTGGAGCACGCCAGCTAGGACTTAGACTGCGAGCCGCTCTGATATCTCACATATACAAAAAGGGCCTGATCTTGTCAAGCCAATCACGCCAGAGCTGCAGCAGTGGAGAGATCATCAACTATATGAGTGTGGATGTCCAAAGAATCACGGACTTCGTATGGTATTTGAATACGATTTGGATGTTGCCAGTACAAATCTCCCTAGCAATCTTTGTTCTACATATGAATCTAGGAACGGGAGCTCTAATAGCATTAGCTGCAACTTTAATCGTGATGGCTGTCAACATACCATTGACAAGGATTCAGAAAAGATTTCAGACGAAAATTATGGAAGCCAAGGATGACAGAATGAAAACCACATCAGAAGTTCTTCGAAACATGAAGACACTCAAACTTCAAGCATGGGATAGTCATTACCTTAAAAATCTAGAAAACCTAAGGAGAACAGAGCATAATTGGTTATGGAAATCACTTAGATTGTCAGCATTAACATCATTCATCTTCTGGGGTTCGCCAACTTTTATTTCCGTGGTTACTTTTGGTGGGTGTGTTTTGATGGGGATTCCTCTCACTGCTGGGAGAGTCTTATCAGCATTGGCTACATTCCGGATGCTTCAAGATCCTATATTTAATCTACCTGACTTACTCAATACGATTGCACAAGGGAAAGTTTCGGCTGATAGAATTTCTTCTTATCTCCAGGAAGATGAGATCAAGTCAGATGCAGTTGAATCTGTTCCTGGTGATCAGACAGAATTTCAGATTGAGATTGACGGTGGTAAATTCAGCTGGGACATGGAATCAAGACGTCCGACACTTGATGAGATACGGCTTGTAGTTAAAAGGGGAATGAAGGTGGCGATATGTGGTCCTGTTGGATCTGGTAAGTCCAGTTTACTCTCATCCATACTTGGAGAGATGCAGAGACTGTCTGGGATCGTGAGGATCACTGGTTCCAAGGCCTATGTTCCACAATCCCCATGGATACTGTCGGGAAATATCAGAGAGAATATACTCTTTGGCAATCCATATGATAGTGCCAAGTATGATAGAACAGTTGAAGCCTGTGCTCTGACGAAGGATTTTGAGCTATTTGCAGCAGGAGACTTTACTGAAATAGGAGAAAGAGGAATAAATATGAGTGGAGGCCAGAAGCAAAGAATACAAATTGCCCGTGCCGTATACCAGGATGCTGACATATATCTACTTGACGACCCTTTCAGCGCTGTTGACGCTCATACTGGCACACAACTCTTTCAGGTTAGTAATTCTATAGACTGTGTTTTAAGCTTGATTGTCTAGGTACCTTAGCACTCTCCTGAAATAAAGCAACATAGACGTAGATTGATAATCCATGCTCCACAGGAGTGCTTGATGGGAATTCTCAAGGACAAAACAATACTTTATGTTACGCACCAAGTTGAATTTCTTCCAGCAGCAGACCTCATAATGGTAAGTACTAAGTAGTAAGAAACATTGTTAAATAATTTGTTCAGTCAAAATAAGCATGAATTGAGTTTCATTTTCTCACCCAAGTATGAACTTATTCTGGACCAAAAAGAATCATTTTCTTTTGAACTTTGATGTCCTTGTAAGAAACACGTATGTTTAGTTATACTGTTATATTAATTGTGCAGTCATATTAAGCATGCAATTGAGTCGCATTTTCTCACCCCAAGTATGAACTTATTCTTGACCAATGAGAATCATTTTGTTTTGAAATTTGATGTCCTTACATATGTTTAAATATGTTGGCATATTAGTATTAGTTATACAAAAATTGCTGATGGTATTGCAAAACATAAAGAAAATGAGCTTTTGTTTGACCTTTATTCCTCGTATAGAACAAGACTTCAACACACATGATTGCAATTTCTAGTTAAAGGTTTCACATCATAACTAAAAAGTTGCAACAGGTGATGCAAAATGGAAGAATTGCACAAGCTGGCACATTTGAAGAACTTCTGAAACAAAATATTGGATTTGAAGTTCTAGTTGGAGCTCACTGCCATGCTCTAGAATCAGTCTTAACAGTTGAAAGCTCAAGTAGAACATCCGAATATGCAGCAATTGAAAATGAAACAGACACAGACAACACTACAAATCAAGAATTTCCACATATTAAGCAAGAATCAGAGCATAACTTATGCGTCGAGATTACAGAAAAAGGAAGGTTGGTACAGGATGAAGAAAGAGAGAAAGGAAGTATTGGAAAAGAAGTTTACTTGTCTTACTTGACCACCGTGAAAGGTGGTGTCTTAGTTCCAATTATTCTTCTCGCACAATCATCATTTCAAGTGTTACAGATAGCCAGCAACTACTGGATGGCATGGGCATGTCCCACAGACGCAGTTGAGCCCAGACTTGGGATACATTTCATATTACTTGTATATACACTTCTTGCAGTCGGAAGTTCACTTTGTGTGTTGATCCGAGCCTCTTTAGTGGCTATAGCGGGTTTGTTGACATCAGAAAAGCTCTTCAGCAATATGCTGCACAGTGTTCTCCGTGCTCCAATGGCGTTCTTTGACTCCACCCCGGCAGGAAGAATCTTAAATCGGGTATGATAGTTATGGTCTGATGTAAATAGGATGTTGTTCTGGTTGTGATTAACTGAAGGTCAGCTAACAAAATATCACATGTGAGAAAACAACTATGCCTGTAAGCTAAGAATAAAATACAATAATCACATTTAAAAGACAAATTCCTATAATAAAGATGTATGGATATGCAATTTGTTAAAGATGAAGGTACAGGTTAGTTACAGAAAATTATTCAATGAAGAATATGGGGAAAAGATAGAGAGCAAAAATAAGTAAAATCTTCTTTCAGACCACCAACGCATTTCTATTGCCAATGGAAACTAACAATCCATAAGAAACAATCAACATAACATGCCAAAAGGAGGTGCAGGTTATATAAGTGACTTCTTTAATCCTCCTATTTCCTTCAATAATGATCTCATCTAAAAATCTATTATCCCTATCTGCCTAAGACATCCCAATTATTCCACATCAGTGGGAATTTGGAGTTAAGTGGGATGGTTCAAATTTTAACTTGGCTTAGCCATTGTGGGCCTGATGGGTATTGAACCAAGTAGATATTTCAACCCATAGGTGCTACAGCCTATGAGTCGTGGCGTTACAAATGGTATCATAGACAATTCCCAGGTATCGATGTCCTGAGATCCCAACATGAGTGTATTAGAGAAGGTCCTGGAATGTGGTTATTCCATGATGAGGATGTAGCATTCACAAGGACATGATATTGTAATGTCCGTGTATTCCCATGTTGGTGGAAACTTCAAATGGAGAGCTCTTCATAAGGCGTTGGGCAACTTCATAAATTAATTCGGTCTTAGACAATTTAGACATAGTGGGTATTGGCTCAAGCAGTTAATTCTTCAACACATGGGTGCTATGGCATGGGCCTACAAGTGTAGAGCAGTACTCTAATTGTCATAGTCAACTCCATATAAGCATCCATAAAGATTTGTTGAACTGACCTCCCTGTCTCACCAATTAGAAGACAGAAACATATATAACCTAATACCCAATCAGCCAATTTTTTTTACTGCTATCATGAAAAAAGGTTCCAGAATTGCATATTATTTTATTTCTAGATATTGCAGGACGGAAACATTAAAGAACACAACAATGGAAAATCGTGAAATGCTAAACCATATCTTTGAGTATGAAGACTTCAATGTGAAAAATCAATTGGGAATTATTGTTTGATAACAAAAACTATAATGGTTAAAGCTTCCATATACATTCTTTTTCTGAATACTTTTTGAGGTCAAATTTTCTTGATATTATCAGCCCCCAATTTTTGACAGGTATCTACAGACCAAAGCGTCCTAGATTTGGAGATGGCAAACAAATTGGGCTGGTGTGCTTTCTCAGTAATCCAGCTTCTTGGGACTATAGCAGTCATGTCACAAGTTGCATGGGAAGTATTTGTCATCTTCATTCCGGTGACAGCCATTTGCATCTGGTATCAGGTGAGTCAAGAGCTGCATTAGATTTGTTGGAGAATTGAAACGTTGAATTTATGCTATGGACATCAGAAGTACTTAAAATCTAGATGGCCTTTCCTACTACTACAGAATCTTGACTGGATTTATAGGAAGTATTTATTGTCATGTTTTGTAGTTTTGTACTTCAAGCTACATTCTGGCATGGTTTATGGAAAAACTGTTGCCATAGGATGTAAGCATGTCTACAGCCTAAAGGTTGTTACTTCTAGACTCTTCCTTCAATGGTAGTTTAACCGAAGTGTGTAAAATGGCCCGACTATACTATTATCATCCAGAAAATAAATTTTTTGGCTTGTGTGAGTTTGTACACGTGTATTTTGTATGTGACATCACACTATAAGGACAGCACTCTTACAGTTCTTTCCACTATAAAAAGTAATGGATGGCTGAGCTAAAAATTCACTTATAGGCGCTTTTCAAGTTCCTAGAAGGCCCTTGCTATAAATCATGGAATTTTAGATAATGACTGTGACTTGTTGATCATGGTCAGCAATATTACATACCAACTGCAAGAGAGCTGGCACGTCTAGCAGGGATACAACGAGCTCCAATCCTCCACCATTTTGCGGAATCACTTGCAGGGGCAGCAACAATTCGTGCTTTTGAGCAACAGGAACGCTTCGCCAATGCGAACCTCTGCCTCATTGACAACCATTCAAGGCCATGGTTTCATAATGTCTCAGCAATGGAGTGGCTTTCTTTCAGACTGAACCAGTTGTCCAATTTTGTGTTTGCATTCTCTCTGGTTTTGCTAGTGACACTTCCTGAAGGGATCATAAATCCAAGTAAGTAAAAAAGCATTTCTGTGATTGTTGGTTCACAAAAAAGTTGTAGTACTATAACAGTTAACCAGCATAACTAAGATGTAAAACTTTTTATGCCATGAGATACTTCTTCTAAAAATAAACCAGGAAGTAAATACCACTACGATAAACATGTATCAAATAAGTTATCTGATGTTTTATCTTGTCTTCTGACAAAAACGAAGTAGTTGATAGTTGAGGACACTGGCACACGGAACTCATGACTTGTATATCTTACAGGCATTGCAGGGCTAGCAGTCACTTATGGAATAAATTTGAATGTTCTGCAAGCTTCAGTTATATGGAATATATGCAACGCTGAAAATAAAATGATATCAGTTGAAAGGATTCTTCAGTACTCAAATCTTGCATGTGAAGCCCCTCTCGTGATTGATGATTCTAGACCCCCAGACAACTGGCCAGATATTGGAAAAATTTGCTTCTCAAATTTGCAGGTAAGGCTCTTGACAATGTTATCACTGTCAAAATGAGTACGGTGTTTTTGGGCATTATTTGGCTGTATGAATACAATAGGCACGCATATCGTGAAATTGGAGGTTAAGATGATTCCATGTTGAACACCACCTTCAAATTTACACAGAACTAGTAGCTTCACAATTTTACAAATGTGCAAAGTATGAAGCAAATCCTACTTATATACTTACGGAATATTTTATAATTTGCTAATTGCATACAAGCTTCTCCATGTAGATTCGCTATGTTGAACATCTTCCGTCTGTTTTGAAAAATATTACCTGCACATTTCCTGGGGGGAAGAAAATTGGCGTTGTTGGAAGGACGGGGAGCGGAAAGTCGACGCTCATACAGGCGATATTTCGAATTGTAGAACCCAGAGAGGGAACAATTGTCATTGATGATGTCGATATATCCAAGATAGGGCTTCATGACTTGAGATCAAGGCTTAGCATCATTCCTCAGGATCCAACATTGTTTGAGGGAACAGTTAGAGGAAATCTTGACCCTCTTGAGCAATATACTGACACTGCAATTTGGGAGGTAAGAGAAATATATTTGAGATGTCATCAACTGTTATAACTTGAATAAATGACTCCGCAGGAAGGCAGAGAGTATTATTTGAACATAAGCTAATTAAAATGATGGTTTTGATGCTCCCAACCCCCAACCACCTACGATCCCCAGGAGAAAGAAAAGATAAGAGAAGAATATGAGCATTAACTTTTTGGTGTGGATTGGAAGCAAGAAAATGGAAATCCTATTTCGACTTTTAATTGTCGGGTAACAATTGACGTTGTGCTACAGTTAGCTAGTAAATCTCAAGTGTTCCAGACATCAAGCAAAACATCAACAAATTTTAGTTGTGAATGTGAAAACATCAAATAAAATAAATCCATACAAGTTATTTCATAGAACAGGCCACTACTAAAGTAGCTTCTTTCAGGCTCTGAATAAATGTCAACTAGGAGATGTCATAAGTCAAAAGGGAGAAAAGCTGGAAACTACAGGTCAGCTTTTCATTTTTGACTACCATCAATGGTTTCAGTCTTTGCTAACATTGCAAATTCAGTTTATCCCTTGAAAGCTAATAAAAGGTATGGCTCTGACAGTGGTTGAAAATGGAGAGAACTGGAGTGTGGGCCAAAGGCAGCTATTTTGTCTTGGAAGAGCCTTATTAAAGAAAAGCAGCATTCTTGTTCTAGATGAAGCAACGGCGTCGATTGATTCTGCAACTGACGGTGTGATACAGAAGATCATTACTCAAGAATTTAAAGATCGAACTGTTGTCACAATAGCTCACAGAATCCACACAGTAATAGATAGCGATTTGGTATTGGTCCTTAGTGATGGTAAGAAGAGTATTATGCTTCTAAATTAGAGTACTCCTTTTGTGAACAACAGCCTCATTTTGTCCTTTCCAGGTTTTAATGGATAAAATTTCTTCATCTTTGAGCAGGAAGAGTAGCTGAGTATGACACACCAACTAAGCTATTGGAAAGAGAGAATTCTTTCTTCTCAAAATTAATCAAGGAGTACTCCACCAGATCTCAGAGTTTTAGCAGTTCAGCAAAGTTACAAAATTGAATAAATTTTGAAATTACTGGAAACTGATTGTGGGGACATATCCATAAAAGAAATGTCACATTTTATCATCCAGCCTGCAGAGAAATGAAGAATGAAGTGAAAAGCCTCTGCAAAAGAAGAACATTTTACTCGGTTTCAATTCACATGGCTTCCTTATTAGCGTATCTTGCAATTAGATGCAGAAAGCTATAAAATAATTCAGTTCAGATATCGTTTACGCAGATGTTTCTTTGTATTGGAAAGAACATAAGGACACTCACAAAATCATATGAGGTCTATTAAGATGATGGATTTGTGAATAAAATTGTTTTTACAAAAAAAAAAAGAAAAGTGGAACCATAAATTTTGAGCAATCAAAGTTGCATTTGATGAGTAACATGTCAAATTTTTTGCTTTTAGTCTGGAACCCCTTTCACTCTAGAAGATGCATTTGTAGCTGCTGATTCAATACTTTCATTTGCTTATGAATAACATTCAAGGCAAGTCTTAAGTAAACACTATTATAGTCCTTTAATTTATTAAGTTTATGATCATCATATCCTTAAATTCTACGTTTGATATGGAGTGCACGACAAGTCAAGTGTTGGAACTATCTCCTCACACAAATATCAAAATAGAAAAAACAATTCCTAAATCATGTACTTTACCAAGTCAGGTTGATGATAACCCATACAATTCCATTTCAGCAATGTAATTTGACAATTCATTTTGCATACCAAATTCTGCAAATACACTGCAGTTTGGTAAACAAGACAAACAAACGCATGATGCGACAGCCTATATCAAAATGTAAATCATACAGAAATCAATTGAGGAGTTGGAGAAGTATATCAGTATATGCAGTGTGTGTACTTATAAGCAATATGACTAAAGCCCAGTGTCGAAAAAAGATTGACTGTCCAGACAAGAAAGAAAGGTTAAACAGTTGGGTTTATAGAGAGAGGGAATTAAAAACCAATTCAATGTTGCTCAAAAGATTGATCCGATTTCCTAAAACATGGATTTGAGGTTTCACAAAATACCATAGTTCGCCGCCCTCCTTCATTGAGAGGACGATGAAAGAACTCTTTCAAAGGTGGAAGCTCCAGTTTAACACACATATTCAGTTAAAGAAGGCAACCTTGGCTCTAATAAGCCTCCCGATGGGAATAGGTTCGAAGTCAAGTAGTTCGGCTCTAAGGTGTGGTTCGAAGATGGAAAGAACCCATAGCAAACAAAAGAGATTCGATTCCTCAACCGGAGTAAAAGGCATGACCAGAAGAATTGTGTGAAATAAGTAAATTTATCTAGTTGAGGTATTCTTGATTAAGAAGAAATTATTCCCTCCTTTCTAACTCACTTTTAAAGGATAGTTTTTTATTTGACAAGCACCGCGTACCATATTTGATTGACAGAAGTAATGCAATCAAAAAGCATTCTATGAATGAATTCCTTCATAATGTGCGACCAACACTACACTACATAGGTACCTGTGCAGGTGAGGTGTCGGTCGGTCGGTCCTAGAAATGGCGGCAACGGCGCGAGTAGTTAACGACCGGACGTGTTGCAACCTAGCATTTTGACCCAATTTGGTGAAGATCATCTGTTAGCTACGATAAGCTACTATAAGATTGTAGAAAGTTTGTTCTTAGTGATTCAAGGAGCGAAAGGGCTCAGTACGGGGATTGGTTGTTCGGTGGTTATGTATCGGATGTCCGGGCATTGATTGAGAAGGACGCTGCTTTCTGAGGCACATCAGTTCTATTAGCCACTACTCTGGGCATCCCAATAGCATTAGCTAGTTATATGCAAATGACAGTCAAGGAAAGAATCGGGTCGGGAAAGAAGACACCAGCTATATCTCAGAAATAGAACTAGGCTGTGAGTTGCTCTTCTGTATTGGGTTCTCTTTGTTATGATAAAATCGTCCACTTTACAAGAGAATGACTGGATTGGGTGCTCCTAGAATAGAGAAAGATCGATGCAATCACAGCAAAGTTTGACATTCAATCTTTCGACGAGTCTCATTTCTTTGAAGTCAGTCTGGAGTGGGAGAAACTTCTACAACAAATTCAGACTAAACTCGATCACTTGGCAGGGGGGGCTCGACAAAACAGAAAGTATCATAGTATGTCGTCCTTCCCTGAAATGGGACTTTCATGCTGGAGCAAGAACTAACATGAAAGTCGATTTATTACGACCAGCGCGGTTGTTCGTATTTCATTTTCCTCCAAATATACGCTATTGAGATGGGATGGTAGACCGATTTAGTATCCAAATTTTCTTTGGTTGCTTTATACAGTTCCATCACACAATCTCACTATTTAGACATGTACGAATATAGCAGATGCAAGGCAAAAGTATATATAAGAGTTTAGCAATTATCTACATCAAGCAATCAACTATAAAGACTAAAATTTTGAACTTTCAAGTTCTTAATGTTGTAACCTAAAATAAAAATTTAAACATTCAACTTAATTTGATTTAATTTTCAATTTTTAAACAAATTCAAAACTCCTTAATTTCATGATTAAAATTAATTTAAATGACATAAATTTTTATCAAAGTGGGGCTTGAATTTTTTACTATAAAGGAGTGTAGTTTTCATGTTTTAGACACATTACAAAAAACAACAAAATTAGAAAATCACTCTCTACACTATACTTATTTTCTTGTTTTTGGCAACTAGTTAAAATGTTCGTTCTTATCTCCCTTTGGTCGTGTCCATAGAAGGAGAATCGTCCGTGAGCTAAAAGGATTTTATCTTGGAGCTGTGCAGTGCTGACAATACCCGTACGAAGAGAAGGCCATACGACTTTAGGACAACGATTTTTGCGACTCTCTAAGGCTAGCCATTTCTAACTCTATTTATTTATTTTCTGTTAATTATATACTAATTAATTTATTACACAAATCACTTATTTTTCAACACTTAATACTACAACCAGATGCAAGCCTGTCAAACTCGACTATAAATATGTGTGCTTGAGGTGATAATTCAAACTCAAGAATCAAGAGTCACACTCTTGTAATCTTGGCATTTTAAGTCGAGACCTCGATGCCATGCTATTAGAATTCTATTTACATTAGAATACCATATATGTAATATACCATATATGTAGAACTCTTTTTCTTATATTCTTTTCCTTATTAGGTTTCTATTAGTCTATATATATATATATATATATATCTTGTAATCCCATTCATTATACACATTACATCAATATACAGAGAGAATTATTTCTCCACATATATTTTCTCTTATATTTTACATGGTATCAAAGCGACGATTCTGAGCGATGATGCTTCGCACAAACGATGATAGAAAAATCATAGAAGCGACGATTGTCCAATCGGATCCCATGGCTCTACAGCAATCTGATCATTAAAGGTAACATTTAATCAATTGGAGATCGAACTAGAAAAATAACGATCGGCTGAACCGGTCGACCGTTTCACCATTCCAGTCGACCTTTTCACCATTCCGATCGACCGTTTCAACGAAATTTGGACAGAAACGGTGCACCTATTGCAAGATGATTGGCCACATCGTTGATACCTGCTATTCCATCCATGGCTTCCCTCCAGGGCACAAGTTTCATAGAAAAGACGTGAAGCCACGAAACAAATGCTTCACAAACACTACTACCATTTCTACACTTGACCCAAAAGAAGGCAAAACGCTCACAATCAAAAAATATGAACAGATCATGACACTTCTAAACAACAAATCGGGTAATGACAAGCTTTGTGTTAACACCCCAGGTATCAATCTCTCTACTACCCCTTTGAGTAATTCATAGATTATTGATAGCGGGGCCACTGACCATGTGACAAAGGATGGGATTCTTGAGAATAAATTCATGCCAATGCACAAAACTGTGCAATTACCGAATAGGGGTCATGCTCTTATTAAATCCATTGGTACAGTTAACTTTGAAAATAATATGACTGTTGATAATATACTTCATGTTCCTAAATTCAAAGTTAATCTATTATCTATCATTAAACTTACTAGAGAGTTAGGTTGCTATGTGATATTTTTTCTTGATTTTTGTGTCATGAAGGATCTGACTACGAAGAAAATGATTGGCTTGGGAAGGCAGAGTAACAGTCTATATTACCTTTCACAAAAACCACAAATACATCATACTACTAGTGGATCAACCAATATATGGCATAAACGTCTTGGACACCCTTCAGCCCCACTTCTTCAATTCCTAGCACAAAGTATCTTAAGTATTAGTTTTGATTTCCACGATATTTGTAATATTTGTCATCTGGCAAAACAATCTAGACTGTCCTTTAAAGTCAGTCAAATATTTAGCAATAAACCTTTTGATTTGATTCATTGTGATATTTGGAGACCTCATAGAATTTATTCTTATTCTGGTGCTAGATATTTCATTACAATTGTTGATGACTTTTCTCGTTATACTTGGGTACACCTCATGCGTCACAAATTTGAAACTCAAAGCATAATTAAAAATTTCTTTGCTTGGGTTAAAACTCAACACAACCTGACTATAAAAACCATGAGATCTGACAATGGCCAAGAGTTCTTATCCTTGCAAACATTCTTAGATGAAAATGGTACCATTTTTTATAGCATGTCCTTATACTCCTCAACAAAATAGAGTGGTAGAGAGAAAACACCGCCACCTCTTTAATGTGGCTCGTGCCATTAAATTTCAAGCCAATCTTCCGTTAAAATTTTGAGGAGAACATATCAAAACAGCTTGTTATCTTATCAACTGGATACCTTCACCATTGCTCTCACACAAAACACCCCACGAAAGATTGTACAAGAAACCACCACCTTATTTCCATTTACATGTCTATGGTTGCCTATGTTTTGCCACCAACCTTAGACCCAGCCATAAATTTGATACACGAGCCAAATGGTATGTGTTCCTTGGATACTCCTCAGGACAAAAAGCATACACCTTATATGACCTAATCGACAAAAAGCTAGTAGTATCCCGAGACATCGTGTTCCATGAAAATATATTTCTATACACTTTCCAACAACATGATGAAACCAATTTCATTCCATTGCCACAATCTATGCCTCTAGATGTTAAAACACCATATTTTACAAATCCAGAGAACCAACACATAGCAGAAATGGATAACTTGCTTGAAGATCCCAAACCATCATCCGGACCAACTGGTCGACCAGACGGTCGACTGGTTCACTCGTCAGCTTCAACAGAGAGTCCAACCGGTCGATCCACCGGTCGATCGGTTACTTTATCCAGTTCAACAAAGAGCTTAAACGGTCGACCGTTTTCACCTATCAATCGACCGGTTGAGTAGTGTCCAACCACAACTGATTCACCTATCTTTTCTCACCATCTAGATGACCAACTTAGACGATCCACAAGATCAATTCAAATCCTATTTCACCTGAAAGATTACTATATCAATCATACTCTGCCTACTCAAGCCAGGTCTCTTCCAGTCAAATACAACACTTGACACCCTATATCAAGGTATGTATCATATAATAACCTTTCTTCTATTCATCGTGCTTTTACATATAATATTTCTCGTATCATTGAGCCAGCTATATATGAGGCAACATGTCAGGATCCCAAATAGGTCGCTGCCATGAATGATGAAATTCGTGCCTTGAAAGAAAACAATACTTGGTCACTTGTACAGCTTCCTCCAAGTTCTCATCCTATTGGTTGTAAGTGAGTGTTCAAAATTAAATTTCATTCTGACGGTACAGTTGAACGATACAAAGCACGGTTAGTGGCGAAGGGGTTTACACAATAAGAAGGGATTGATTATAATGAAACTTTCGTAGTTGCAAAGTTAACTACACTCAGATGCTTACTTGCTATTGCTTCTATTCGTAACTGAACGCTTCATCAAATGGATGTACACAATACCTTTCTTCATGGTGATCTTGATGAAGAAGTCTATATGACTCTCCCTCCTGGATTTCGTCGACAAGGAGAGACACCAGTTGTATGTCGACTTCATAAATCTTTATATGAATTGAAACAGGCATCTCGTTCTTGGTTTCAAAAATTTATATCTGCTATTATTCAGTTTGGGTTCAAACAGTCACATGCAGATTATTCACTCTTTACAAAGGTCAATGGTAATTCATTTACAGCAGTTCTATTATATGTGGATGATATGATTGTCACAGAAAACAATAGAGAAGCAATCTCTACTACAAAAACATTCCTTGTATCTCAATTCAAGTTGAAGGACATTGGCACATTAAGATACTTTCTTGGAATAGAAATTGCTAGCTCAAGATCAGGGATTTCAATAAATCAAAAGAAGTATACTCTTGACATTCTCCAAGAAGCTGGATTACTTAGATCAAAACCTGCAGCATTTTCTATAGAGCAGTCATTAAAATTTAATTTGACTGATGAAAAGTTATTGAAAGATCCCACATACTATCGACGGTTGGTAGAAAAGCTCATTTATCTCACCATTACCAGACCAGAGATCTCATATTCAGTCAATACACCCAGTCAGTTTATGCAGACACCTAGACAATTCTATCTTGATGCAGTTCACTGATTGCTCCGATACTTAAAAGGGGCACCAGGACGAGGATTATATTTTCCATCAAGTGGGAAATTGCAGCTAGCAGGATTTTGTGATGCAGATTGTGCCGGAGATATTATTACACGATGGTCAGTTACAAGATATTGTGTATTTTTGGGAAAGACACTTATATCATGAAAAAGCAAGAAACAAACGACTGTGTCCGAATCTTCAGCAGAAGCTGAGTATAGGGCAATGGCTTCTATTACATATGAGCTTATATGGTTGAGACAATTGCTGACAGACTTATTTGTAGATCATCCACAAGCAGCAATATTATATTATGATAATCAAGCAGCAATGCATATTGCCGCTAATCCAGTATACCATGAAAGAACAAAACACATTGAAATAGATTGTCATATTGTTCGTGAACGAATTGATAAGGAAGAGATCAATACTACTTATGTTCTAAGCAACAATCAGATTGCGGATTTATTTGCTAAAGTATTGGAGAAGGAGGCATTTCACAATTTCACTCACAAGTTGGGCACTTTTGACATACATGTTCCAACTTGAGGGGGAGTATTAGAATTCTATTTACATTAGAATACCATGTAGTATGATACTATATATGTAATATTTCTATTCTAGGTAGAACTCTTTTTCTTATATTCCTTTCCTTATTAAGTTTCTATTAGTCTATATATATATATATATATATATATATATATATATATATATATATATATATATATATATATATATCTTATAACCCTATTCATTATACACATTACATCAATATACACAGAGTGAATTATTTCTCCACATATATTTTCTCTCATATTTTACAACCAGTGTATAATCTTTCTTTCATTGATAATTTTCCCAAGAAATAATGAAAATGGATGGATCAAGAAAAAAAGAAAAAAAGAATCTCAGATACTAAAAGGAGTTGTGTTATTGTGTGCGCCTGTATATAAGAAATGAGAAATGCAGAAATGCGAGTGGTACAGAATCCTACAAAGTCAGCGATGAAAACTCAATTTAAATCCTAAAAAACTAAGATTTCATATCCAATTCCCTTGTTGGGAGTGATGGTATAGAGTTGGATTTTGGCACACATTTTCAGACAAATAGGTTGCATATATCAATTCCACCATATTCTATGTGAGATAAGTTTCAATCTCTACCTTTAGTCGAATTTACAAATTTGATCAGTTTTTGGTCAGATTTACACTTTAGCTAAGTTTTCATTTCCATTTTCAAATCTCCACCATCTTCGGTAGAATTTACAAACCGATCAGTTTCGGCCGATTTACAATGAGCTAAATTTTCATTTCAATTCATTACATAGTTTCATATCTATATTACTAATGATGGAATTTACAAATGTGATCAGTTTAGCCAAATTTTCAATTATATTAATTACATATCATTCAATTTTAAGAAATAAATTTTCATCGACCTAGTTTTTTAACATAATAGTCGAAACACTGCTCACCGTAAACAATTGGCCGATTGGGGAACTTCATAAACAAACGCTTCCCCCATGGCAGCGGCTTTCATTCGCCTAAAACCGTTAGATCCGAAGCCGAAAGTACAAAAACTGCAAACCAGCTCCGGCCGATAGGGCATGGCCCTCTCAAATCCATATTGCTTGTCATAACTGAGAACAGAGGGAAGTAGTACGTGCGGATAACCGTGCATGTTTGGGCAGTTTGGCTAAGCTTCTTGTTGTTCATGCGGAAAAATGTAAGATATTAACTTTTAAAATAAGGGAAATACCAATAAATAACCTTGGCCCACAAAATATTTTGGTAAATGACCTTTGACCAAAAATATACAAATAAAATTAATATAAAAAATTGAATAATTGGTAAATTACATAAATCTCCTCTTCCAATTATATGAAATGACCTTTGTCTCTCCAATTTCATTTGCAACGTTTGTCATCTCTTTCTTCCGGTTGAAGCTTCTCCATCCATCAAGCTCTTCCATCCATCAAGCTCTCCATCCACTCATCAAACTCGGCACCGGTTCTGCCACAAAAGTCTGAGAACCCGAACCCAGTCGAGTGCTGCTCCAGGTTGGAAACTGAATCTCGCCGCCAAATCAATCTCTCTTCTCTACAGATATTAAGTTCTGTCCGAAAATTTCATAAGGTGAGCTGATAACATTGTAAAAATTGCACTTTATTCATCATTATCTCGCTGCATTTGATGGATTTTGCTGAAATTTCTGTCTAATTCCGACATATATGAAATTGTGTCGCTCCAATTTTCTCGCTGCAATTATGACAATATGAAATTTCTGTCTAAAAATTGCACTTTATTCTGTTTGATGAAGAAGGTCATTTGGTTTGATTTTTGGGAATCACTTGTTTTTTGAAACAAGACATTAATTTTGTGTTGGGCCTGGAATGCTTGTTGCCGGTAGCTTTTTTTCTAGGCCTGCAATGTTTAAGTTATTGGCATAACATTCTCCTATAAACAACCCTTTTAATCCCATGGAAGTGTCCTCTGTCAGAAATGGTATATTCTGTAGTGTTACAATTTTTGTCTACTCTTTCTTGATACCAAGATGGTTTCTAAATTTCAAAGGTTGAGGTTGAGTCGTAGAGAGAACTTTGGTTTGTCACCAGAATTCCTCAAAATTGCTACATGTTGTAAATTATATTTCATTGTATACTTCCATTGAATTATAATATTGTACAATTCTAATCTGAAAGACTAAATGCGGCAATTCAAACAACATTCAATTTTGAATGAAGGATAAACATTATACGAGTGTGGTCAGCATTGGGTCTTGGCTGTAAAATGGACAGCCTGCGGCCTATGTTATTGAATGGTCTCTATACGAGTAATTCACCTGCAAAATAACCTGCTAGCTTGCAAAATATGTGGTGTGGGGCAATGCAAGTTTTCTTTGGTATATGAATAGTTCATTTTCATTGAAAATGATGCTTTGCATTGGATACATTACTCCACACGTCCAAAAATAGACCTGTGTTTATTGTGTGATCTGCATGCAGATTGATATGACTTTTGTGACTTAAAATATTTGTTTTAGAGAGTTGCATGACTGAGAATGCATAGTTGACATTATCCAACTGACACATGTTCATGTGTTACTGAACTTTTCATATACTTTCTGATCCTCTGGCCTGAATTTGTTAGTGTTGCTGGTGCTTGTGTGTTCCTTTCATTCACCATCTTGGACAACGGTGCTGAGATTTATTTATTTCAGTTACTTTTTTGGAGCTTAATTTGAATTACTCGGGAACAGATTATGTCCCCGAGTTGGTTTGCAAAGAAATGGCCAGTGTGGGATTATCCGGTACTTGAGTATTAGGAATTTAACCCACCTTTATTTGCTCTTCATCCTCACAAATTTGCATGCATATTCCCAAACTAGTTAACGGTAATATGTTTACATCCTTGGCAAACATTTTCCTTCTGTACAATTTATCATTTCATGGATAACAATTACACTTCTTGCCAATTATTAGTATGATATAATCCAACTTGCCTAGCTTTATTTTTGCAGATTGACTTTGAAATGGAATATTTTATTGATGTTGAAGAAAGGGTTCGAGGAAAAATCAGTAATAGATGTAAACTTGAAATTATCAATGAGGTGTATTATGCTTTAGATTCCGAGCATAAAAAAAAATTTACAGATTCGTGTTTTGGCCACCTTCTTTCTGTTGCGGAGATGAAAATTTCTCTTCAAATCGTTCACCAATGCATTGTTAGAACGGTGAGGACATTGAAAGAGAATGAAGTTTGGTGCAAGTTTGGAAACAAAATTGCTAGGTTTGGGTTAGAAGAATTTGTATTAGTCACAGGCCTAAAAGCTGGGGAGTTGGAATCGGAGGATGAGAACTTAGGCCTAAAAAGTGATCTTATCCAAAAATACTTCAAGAAGAGCAAAGGAAAAGTGGTAAGACGACAATTGTTGAATGCATTCCGAAGGTGTGGTAACCAGCCAGACAAGTTCAAGATGGCCCTTCTCTTAATTTTGGCATATGTTTTGTTGAGTGCTGAAGAGAATACGAATCTGAACTTGTGGTGGTTTAATTTGGTTGATAATTTTGGACGATTCAACAACTATGCTTGGGGAAAGAGATCGTATGAGTACACAGTTGGGATATTCAATCAAATAAAAGGAGAGACAGTGAAGAAATATGAAAGAAATGAACGATATCCCTACAACTTTCATGGATTTCCTCTTGCAATCATGGTAAATGTTAATTTATTTTCATTGTTTGTATAATATTCCAATTTATGAACTGACTAGCAATGTTTTACTTTCTACAGATTTGGGCGTTTGAAGCGATACCCGGTCTAGGGAAGCAGTTTGCTCACAGGCTGGAAGGTGACAGAATTCCAAGAATGTTGGGGTGGGATTTTCAACAGACGAAGGTGGACGGAGAAAGTGTGAGCACATTCTTGGATACTAAAATTCAAATCCTGCAGCTTACGGTGAAGCGCACATTAGTTCCTTCACAGGAAGAAGCCGGGGAAGAATTCTATCAGGGAATGACACCACTTGATGATGTAGAAGACTCAAGAGTGGATAATAGCTTGGATTCAGATGGAGTAGAGGAGTCTAAGGAAGACGAACCACCTGTTTCCACGCACCAGATGCCACGCGATACACCATCTTCCTCTCATAACAACAATGTATTAGAGGTAGTTAGACAAGAAATGAGAGAACTTGAGTGTAGGCTGGTGCGTGTGATAAATTCCCGATGTGATCACATTGAAACTAAACTTGATAGGTTGCTGAAGTTGGTTGGAAGTGGTGTATCCCAACCACGAGGAGATGAGTTTCAGCCAGACAATGGTAGGTTTCAGTCAGAAACGAGGAGATTTGACACCTGTTCACCTCATCATGAGGACAATATCCAGAAAGAGAATAAGGGGCGGGAGGAAGAGTGTGTTTTCGAGGCTGCAGTTAAGAATTCTGTTAATGTAGAAGATTGCACAAACGAAGAGGAAAAAGTCACGCCAATACAAGGTGAAGGGCGAAGGAGTGCTACTTGTCAAGGTTGGTTATTTTGTTGTGATTTTTTATTTTTAGTTCCATAATGAGTTGAGATTAATGAGGTTTCTATTGACCTCCGTGTATAGGCATGCTATCGAACCCTTCAACTGCCATAGTCGTGTACCGAGAAATGCCTTGGATATCGATCCCAGATTCTAAGCAACGCTTGGGAGAACATGAAAATGTTGACGTTGTGATGTCAAATCAACCGGAGCAGTCCGCAGAAAGCTGTCCTGAAGGTATATAATCTGTAGATTGAAAACAAAAATGTTGACATTCTGTGTAGAAGTTGATTGTTGATTGAATACTGATTGAATCTATTTTTAGATCAAGTTGGAGAATCTTCTGCAATTTTGCTTGAGGATGAGACAGATGATGAATCACCTAAAGGTAGAGGGCAAAGGAAAAGGAGGAAAAGAAAAGCATTACGTACCCCGTGGACCAATCCCTTAAAGAGGAGGAAGTTCAAGAATGTCACTGTATATGACCCATTTCGAGAAGTGGATCCTGCAAAAGTAAGTGACCTGAATGCGTGGATGGAAAAAGCGTCACCAAGGTAATTTGTTCTCTTCCTTTACCTGCATCTAGTGTGTTATCTTCCTTCAATGTAAAGCTGATTTTTTTGGTGGTGCCACCTGAATGTATAGGGATGCAGTTGCATTGGCAATCTGTGATGCCGGGAGGACATTTTTTGAGGATCTTCGTGATCAGAGTCGGTGGCTCACTGGTGACGTAAGTAAAAATCTTATCAGCTTTCAATATTACTAATTCATGTCAACTTATTAACTGCATGTTTACGTGCAGCATATTGACTCGGCATTATTTCATATCAGAGAGCGAGCAGTTAAATATCCAAACCTCTTTCGACAAGACTGTGTCGTTCTGGACTCTAATTTCTGGCAACTTGTTGAAAATGCCTTCGAAGATAGTGTCAAGACTGGCCACAATAAATCAGACGATTCGTTTGCAAAGATGTTGGTGGATTATGTTGAAGGGGCAGCTCCCAATCTTGGGAAAACCTTGGAAGACTTGTCGCTATCTTTATCTTCCGTACTGTGTCCCGAATTTACATTGGTTTGCAGTCGAGATTGACTTGGAAGAGAGACGAATGAACATCTTCGATAGCTTGACGAGTATGGTGCGTGAAAGCAACCTTGGCAAACGCTTGAAACCCTTAAAGGTGGTCGTACCACGTCTCATGCAAAAATACGTCAATGAAAACTATAGCACATCACTGTTCACGCATCACAGGGTGAAGAAGCTTCCCGTACAAGATAATGGGTAAGTTTTTTTAGTTAAAGAATGGCTTCAATATGTTGATGATTGGACTAAAACCTCAAATTTTATATCTTTTTTCAGATCTGATTGTGGACTTTATACGGTGAAGTTCATCGAATTTTCTTTAGCCAGTCTTGACCTGAATCTTGTTCAACCCAAGCATATGCTAATGTGGAGGCAGAAAATGGCAGCTGAGATTTTTGCAGGAGAATTTGATCCTTAGAATCAGTTGATGTAATTCATTTAGCATTGTTATGCCCATGTGATATTATTCTGTAGTCATTTACTGTCATTTTGGTATGGAGGTCAGGCATAGCAAAGCCCTTAATGTATTTTGTAACTCTGTGTCATTTTTTTGTTCTACTATGACAATTTGTAGTGTAAATGTGAAGGATAATGTAGGAAAAAGTGGAGGAAAGAAATGGAAATTAAGTCGTTTTAGTTGAATCCTTGTCAACGATGGCTGTTCATTTTGTAATTATTTTAATTGCTTGGTGCCAGAATGGAAGTTTTGTTCTGTTACGTCTTCTTATGTCAACAGGTTTGGAAGGCTGTTTTGTAAAAGATATTAGAATGGGTCGAGTTAGCTATACTTAATTTTTGATTGGCTTATATTTGATACAGGTGGATCTCAGTTCATTTTGTATATATTGTGTTTGAGAAATTTATTTTCAACCACATATTTCCATAACGGCATGCATGCCGTTATGGAAATAAAGTAACGGTATGCATGGCGTTATGCCTTAAAATGAACCCGCACAGGTTCTAACCTCTAAAAGTATTCAATTTAAGTACATTTAAGTAGCAACAACATGTTTGAGAGGCTCAGAATAGATAAACACTTATGTAGTTTCCATAACGGCATGCATGCCGTTATAGTGTACCTATAACGGCATGCATGGTGTTTTGCCTTTAAATTAACCCGCACAGGTTGTAACCTCTTAAAGTATTCATTTTAAGTACATTGAAGTAAAACTAAGATGTTTGAGAGGCTCAGAATAGAGAAACACGGCATGTAGTTTCCATAACGGCATGCATGCCGTTATAGTTATAAAGTAACGGCATGCATGGCGTTATGCCTATAATTGAACCCGCACAGGTTCTAACCTCTTAAAGTATTCAATTTAAGTACATTGAAGTAAAACTAAGATGTTTGAGAGTCTCAAAAAAGTAAACATATACATTATTGAAAAACTATTTCCAAATACCATATATAATGCACAAACCGGCTACAGAGCAATCTTAATTCATCTTGAGTTGGCAAAATGTAGACTTTCTTACACAAAGGATGATGGAAAATATGTTTTTCTTTATTCGTTAACATAAAGCATTCGACTTAATACAATTTGAACATCACTACCCAATTTGCACCCACCCCCAACCCACAAAACGAAGAAGTCCCAATCATTGGGGAGGCGGCGGTGGGTAGAGACTGAAATAGCCAAGGAGCTGTGTCAGCTGGGTGGATAACGCATCGTGCTCCCGTCGGCGTGATTCGGCCTCTTGGACTTGGGCCTCCCGAATCTCCCGAATTTGTGCTTCGAGTTCCACCTGCGAGGTACGCAAGTGACGAATCTCATGAGAAATAGATGCCAATGTTGGTGAAGTGACCGTTTCATGGAGGTCCTCGGCCATTGGATCATCATTTGCAGGTTCGGTTTGAAGCGGTACATTACCCTGGCCGCCAATGGGACCCTGTGTGATTCGCTCCAGATTGCGAGTCATGTGTAGTTCAGAACTACGTATCCCCATCCTGTCTATCTGTATTGTACGCTTTACCTGGGTGACCTCATGGGAGAGGTCAATGCCGTACATTTCACAAAGTCCAGTAATTAGCGATGGGAAGGCCAAACATCTCCGGTTGTTTCGAATATGCAAGACATTGAAAAATATATAGGTACCGATATTGAGGGTCTTATGCTAGAGCCAGTAAAGTAGGCGTGCTCGCTCCATAGTGACCGTAGAAGTATGTGTCGTAGGGAGAAGATTGGCGCTCACCATTTTGTCTAATGTGCGTACTTGAGGAGTAAGACATTTATAGTGTAATGTGCTGCTTCCAACAGGCCAATGATCCATTTCCTCAGCAATGGAGACGACTACTTCATCGAGATTACTAGTGGCGGCTTGATAACTGTCGTTCTCCGTGTTGTCAAGTTCGTAGTACCGGAGAATGGCTAAGGGGGAGAATGGAATATATTGCCCTCTCATGTATACTTGATGATACTTAGGATGATCAGGATTGTCGATGTCATCATGGATTTTGGCGTAGAATTCTTTGACGATTTCTACATACGCAACCCGCGGAGTGGCTACAAATGTTTCCCACTGATTCCTCGCAATAACTTGACCGAGCAATTCATTTTCGAAATCCGATATTAACACCCTTCGCTGCGGTATAATATTGCGTTGGCTTGTGTCCTTTGTATAGATAATCCAAGCTGCCTCAGTCTCAAATTTCATATCATCATAAGTTATCGGTTGTTTGGATGTCTTCTTTGATGGAGGCTTTCTCTTTCCCGAGCTTGAGCCCACATCTTGCGTTGGTTTCTTTGCTCTCGGCATTATATCTAACATGAAACAATTCAAAAAAACTAATGTTACAAACAATACGAATTAACAACGGAAAATATGCATGGTTATTGGTGTTTGCATGGTTGATCGGGGTGGATGCCGTGTTTGTGTAGAGTGTGAATGTATGTAAAGTGTGCTATTGGAGTGAAAAAGTATGGTAACCAGCCTAGGATATGATCAAATGGGCTAAGGAAACAAAACTCATGAAAATATTGGATGAGACATTTCTTCAAACACTTGGTGGGTGTATGGAAATTCAAAGATAATTGCCCAACATTGATATGGCAATAAACCCAAAATTTTGATATCATCAACACCCAAACCAACCACAACACTATTATCCAAAACAAATTCTTCAATGCCCAACCTCCAAATTCGAAAAAAACATACTAAAAATACCATTGATATCAACATTGATAACTTCAAAGCAAAGTTAGCCATGTTACCTTGATTGATTGTAGGTTGGATAAATGTGGTATATGATGAGATTGGAACAATGCTAAACCCTTTATCTTGATTTTGTATAGGCCAAAATTGTAGTGTAGAGGTGATGTGTAGAGGAGGGAGAAACAGAATTTGAGTTAATGTAGTTATAAAATGTTGGGTATTTGTGACCCGTGGGGTTTTAAACCCCACGGGTGCTGTCCGCTTGAGCGGACGTGCTGTCCGCTCGAGCGGACAGCTTGAGCCCAATTTGGGCGTTGGCTGTCCGCTCGAGCGGACAGCCAGCCCAAATTTGGGCAGTTGCTGTCCGCTCGAGCGGACAGCAAGCCCAGTTTGGGCTGTGGCTGTCCGCTCAGCCCATTTTGGGCAGCTGCTGTCCGCTCAAGCGGACAGCACATGGCCCATTCTGGGCTTGCTGTCCGCTCAAGCGGACAGCAAGCCCATTTTGGGCAGTTGGAGCGGACAGCAAACATATGTTGGGTATATTGCGAGTGTGGTCCTTGGAGTTTTGAATGTTGTCATTTTAGTCCTCAAATTTAGGAATTTATTTCAAGTTAGTCCTATTTAATTGCAATACAGGTCCTTCAACTTTACTAAGTTTGCGTGTTCATCCCCATATCCAATATTTCTTACACTTTCAGTCCTTTTAGCCTATTTTAGTTTGTTTTTCTCAAATTCTATCCGATCTTCTATGTTGACCTGAAAAAATTAAATGAAAACATTATGAAGTAGAAAATCACTTTAGATAATTACACTTATTCTATGACATCTTATGATGCGTCTATTGTAGTAAATTACTGAAGTTGTTGCTAACAAATCAACAAAACTAAGCATCGTTGAGGTCATCTTAACAAATAAGGCACATATTAGGATATGCGTAAAAAAATAACATTGTTATGGCCGAATTATGCGAGAAGTTAGTTGTTGAGGAAGATAACGGCAAGCCTGGCGTTATAGTGTACCCATAACGGCATATCTGCCGTTATGTTTTTTTACTGTTCGAAATTAATTCAAAGTGGATAAACTAAGCTTTTAGAGTAATTGTATCAAAAATAAAATGTTTAATACCGAAGTAAATAATAGATAAGACATGTTATGGCCATAGCGGTAAATCTGCCGTTTTAGTGTACCTATAACGGCATGGATGCCGTTTTGTTTTTAAACTGTTCAAAATTCAGTCAAGGTTGATACACTAACTTTTTAGAGTAATTTTATCAAAAATAAAATGTTTAATACCGAAGTAAATAATAGATAAGACATGTTATGGCCATAACGGCAAACCTGCCGTTTTAGTTTACCTATAACGGCATGGATGCCGTTTTGTTTTTAAACTGTTCAAAATTCAGTCAAGGTTGATACACTAACTTTTTAGAGTGCTTTTATAAAAAATAACGTGTTTAAAATCGAAGTAATTAGAACTTGCTAAATTATAGTGTACCCATAACGGCAAGCCTGCCGTTATAGTGTACCCATAACGGGAGTTATGCCGTTATGTTTGTAAACTTTTCGAAATGAATTAGAAGTTGATACACTAAGCTTTTAGAGTAATTTTATAAACAATAACATGTTTAAATACCAAAGTAAATTATAGGTAAGACATTTTCGGGCCATAACGGTAAACATGCCGTTTTAGTGTACCTATAACGGCATCGCTGTCGTTATGTTTTTAAACTGTTCCAAATGAAATCAAGGTTGATACACTAACTTTTTAGATTGATTTTATTAAAAATAACAATATTAAAAATTTAAGTAATTATAACTTGATATATTATAGTGTACCCATAACGGGAGTTATGCCGTTATGTTTGTAAACTTTTCGAAATGAATTAGAAGTTGATACACTAAGCTTTTAGAGTAATTTTATAAACAATAACATGCCGTTATGTTTTATTTAAAGGGGTTTTGAGTTAAATGACCTTGTCAAACAATGAATATAGTAAAATAACTCTCATTCCACAATGTTTTGGTAAATAGCCTCTTCCATTAAAAAAAGTATAAAAAATATGAGGAAATATCCAAAATGCCCCCAAGGTGGTTAAAGCAAATAATACCCTTAATGTTTCATTTTCATTCCAACGAGATCAAATGGCACCCACGTCTCTCTCTCATCACCATCTCCATTACAGTTGATCAAGAAATCCAAAAAATCTTTATTTTTGTCCTCTCTCTTTGTCCATTGTAGTTTTGAGTGGTGTGAAACTTGTTAAATCATCCACATTTGAGATTTGTAATTGGATAAGGTAATAGATACATACTAATATCAATTTCTGCAATTTTTTTCATCCATTTTCATTCTGGTTTACAGCATTGTGCTGATATATGCATTCTGCACAAGAATGTGTCATAACGTCATATATGCCGTTATCTGTCATCTATAACGGCATCCATGCCGTTATCTTATTTTTCCACTTCCAGCATGTATATAAACATGGGCATTTATAGCATTGTTGATGATATATGCATTTGCCTAAGAATACACCATAACGTCATATATGCCGTTATCAGTGATCTATAACGGCACCCATGCCGTTATCTTATTTTTTCACTTTCAGTACGCATATAACCTTTAATGTGATTACTTTCATTAAATATATATTTGTTTTAGTGAGTTAATATGTGAGTGCAGTAAAAATTTAAAATAAAGACATGTATGCCGTTATTCACAATGCGTTATCTAATGTCTGACTATCACCATCTACCTAGCTTTCTGTTTGATAATTGGCTTTGAATGTATAGACTAGTTTAGTGCTATTGGACGTAGGTCAATGGTTAGCACTCATAATGTATAGGTTGTAAAATTTATTGATATGCACTTTGACTTGTATAATGTAGCATTTTGTGATATGATCAACTGAAATCTATTTGTTTTATGATGAATTGCAGTCATGGATGCGTTGGACAAAGTGTGGATATCAGTTTGTTATTTCGTTGAGTTTGTGGAAAAAGAAGGCGGTGGATGGACATGGAAGTATATAGGCAATTGTCAAGCAAATGTGACTCCCATTCTTGTTTCAAATACCACTACCTATGCGGAGTTGTGCGATAAAATTCGAAGGGTTTTGGGGGTTGATTGTATGTTAAATGATATAGAGATGGCAACCGTTGTCCCTGGAATGTCTAACGTTCCAGTTCCTCCAATGAAGATTGATTGTGACAACAGCGTGAAGTGGTATCTCTCTGTTTATAGAGAAGTTCCTCTTTGTGTTACACTTTTGACGAAAGGTGTTGAGGAGTATGAAGAAAAATGATGGTTTAAGAGAGAACCAAGAACATGCTACTATTGTATCACATGGTGACTCATTGAGTGAAATGCAAACAGAAGATGGTACATGTGGAGACATGAATCGAGAATTAAATTATGTGCAGGATGAGGGAAATATAGGAGATGAAATTGCTGATGGAAACTTTGTGGATTGGGATGGTTTGAATATAATTCCAAATAGCCCTAGAAGAGAAAATTTACAAGAAAAATCTCCTATGACGGTTGCGCATTGTCCACGTGAAGGTGTTATCTACAACAACATTGAGAATTTAACGGCAGATATAACTTCAATCCCCTGTGGGCCATCATCGAGGATTCCTGAAAATGTGGATTTGAAAGTGAAACAATTGTTCCCTACGAAAAAAGCTTTGTTATCGAAGTTGTACTTGCTTGCACTGAGGTATCACTTCGAGTTTAAAGTGAAGAAGTCAAATAAATCTGTTTATGTAGTTGTTTGTTTGGAGAAAAATTGTAAGTGGCGTATCCGGGCAATAAAGATGAAAGAATCTGTTATGTTTCAAGTTCGAACCTACTATAGCCATCACACATGCTCCATGAGTGTTCGTCGTCGAGATCATCGACATGCTAGCTATTCACTTATTGGAACTTACATTGCCTCCAAGTTTGAAGATGCCAGAAGGATTTACAGACCGAGAAACATCATCAATGATGTTCACGAAGAGTTTGGCATAACTATAACCTATAATAAAGCATATACGGCAAAGTCTTTTGCTTATGGACTGGTCCGAGGGACACCTGATGAAAGTTATGCCAAATTACCTTCGTATTGCCATGTTTTGAAGGAAAAAAATCCTGGCACATTGACGGTCATTGAAACCGATGATAACATGCGTTTCAAGTACTTTTTCATGGCTCTAGGACAGAGTATACGTGGATATCAAACTTCAATGCGACGAGTAATTTGTGTAGATGGAACATTCATGACATGCAGATATCGAGGAACTCTACTTGTGGCCACCTGCCAAGATGCAAATATTCAAATTTATCCGCTTGCATGGGGTATAGTTGACTCTGAGAATGAGGCGTCGTGGACTTGGTTCTTTCGTAACTTGTGGAAAATAACTGGTGACTCCGAGGATTTAGTGATTATTTCAGACCGTGGCAAAAGCATTCCTCATGCATTTAAAAATGTCTACCAGTTTGCACATCATGTGAATTGTATATGGCACTTGAATAATAACTTGAAGGTTAAATTTCCAAGAGTTGATTTATCCTCATTGTTCAGAAAGGCGGCAGAGGCCTATACCACAACAGATTTCGAGGCATACATGGCAGCGCTTTGCGGTAAAAAAGAAGGCATCAGAGAGTACTTGGAAAAGGATGTTGGTGGTTTCCATTTTTGGAGTAGAGCACATTTCAAAGGAGTTCGATACAATATCATGACAACAAACAACGCAGAATCTGTGAATTCCGCTTTGAAGGAGGCCCGAGATTTTCCTGTAGTTGGTTTGATTGAGTATATTCGCCAGGTGTTACAGAAATGGTATTATGAAAGGCATATAGAAGCAGGAAAGTGCACTACCCAACTCACCCCACCTATGGAAGAGAAGATGTGCTTAAAATATAACGAGTCACATGGCTGGAACGCAATTCGGATATCCGAAAATGAGTTTCAGGTAGTTAAAAATATGGAATCATACATTGTTAACTTGGAAGGATACATGTGTACTTGTAAGCAATTTGATCTAGATAAATTTCCTTGTCAACATGCAATTGTCGCCGCAAGGCAGGATGGTCCTGATGGTTATAGCCTTTGCTCTCCTTTCTATACCACATTTTGTTGGCGACAAGCGTATTCAGAATTCATATACCCATTACCGAATGAGGATGAGTGGCAAATTCCTGATGAAGTTAGATCAAGAATGGTCTTGCGTCCATTAACAAAAAGACCTGCTGGACGTCCACCGAAACAACGAAAAAAATCAATTGGAGAGGTACGCGTGCTCCGTAAATGTGGTAGGTGTTTGAAGACTGGTCATAATCGGACTACTTGTACAAATGCTTTGCCGGCTACAAAGAACTGAACATAGTTTTGTAATCCAACATCCTTTTTTGATAAGTATGCAATTTGCATATCAGAATTGTAATATATTTTATCATTCTCAAAACTGCAAAACTGATGTTATTTCCATGGTTGAAGTTTTATTGATTTATTGTGGTGGTGTTTATTGTAATGTATGTTGCAGTAAATTCAATATTTGACAGGAAGTGAAAAATATTACTCTAAAAGCTTAGTGTATGAACTTCTAATTCATGTTATTGTTTATAAAATTAAACATGTTATTGTTTATAAAATTACTCTAAAAGCTTAGTGTATCAACTTCTAATTCATTTCGAAAAGTTTAAAAACATAACGGCATAACTCCCGTTATGGGTACACTATAATATATCAAGTTATAATTACTTAAATTTTTAATATTGTTATTTTTAATAAAATCAATCTAAAAAGTTAGTGTATCAACCTTGATTTCATTTTGAACAGTTTAAAAACATAACGGCAGCGATGCCGTTATAGGTACACTAAAACGGCATGTTTGCCGTTATGGCCCGAAAATGTCTTACCTATAATTTACTTTGGTATTTAAACATGTTATTGTTTATAAAATTACTCTAAAAGCTTAGTGTATCAACTTCTAATTCATTTCGAAAAGTTTACAAACATAACGGCATAACTCCCGTTATGGGTACACTATAATATATCAAGTTATAATTACTTAAATTTTTAATATTGTTATTTTTAATAAAATCAATCTAAAAAGTTAGTGTATCAACCTTGATTTTATTTTGAACAGTTTAAAAACATAACGGCAGCGATGCCGTTATAGGTACACTAAAACGGCATGTTTGCCGTTATGGCCCGAAAATGTCTTACCTATAATTTACTTTGGTATTTAAACATGTTATTGTTTATAAAATTACTCTAAAAGCTTAGTGTATCAACTTCTAATTCATTTCGAAAAGTTTACAAACATAACGGCATAACTCCCGTTATGGGTACACTATAATATATCAAGTTATAATTACTTAAATTTTTAATATTGTTATTTTTAATAAAATCAATCTAAAAAGTTAGTGTATCAACCTTGATTTCATTTTGAACAGTTTAAAAACATAACGGCAGCGATGCTGTTATAGGTACACTAAAACGGCATGTTTGCCGTTATGGCCCGAAAATGTCTTACCTATAATTTACTTTGGTATTTAAACATGTTATTGTTTATAAAATTACTCTAAAAGCTTAGTGTATCAACTTCTAATTCATTTCGAAAAGTTTACAAACATAACGGCATAACTCCCGTTATGGGTACACTATAATATATCAAGTTATAATTACTTAAATTTTTAATATTGTTATTTTTAATAAAATCAATCTAAAAAGTTAGTGTATCAACCTTGATTTCATTTTGAACAGTTTAAAAACATAACGGCAGCGATGCCGTTATAGGTACACTAAAACGGCATGTTTGCCGTTATGGCCCGAAAATGTCTTACCTATAATTTACTTTGGTATTTAAACATGTTATTGTTTATAAAATTACTCTAAAAGCTTAGTGTATCAACTTCTAATTCATTTCGAAAAGTTTACAAACATAACGGCATAACTCCTGTTATGGGTACACTATAACGGCAGGCTTGCCGTTATGGGTACACTATAATTTAGCAAGTTCTAATTACTTCGATTTTAAACACGTTATTTTTTATAAAAGCACTCTAAAAAGTTAGTGTATCAACCTTGACTGAATTTTGAACAGTTTAAAAACAAAACGGCATCCATGCCGTTATAGGTAAACTAAAACGGCAGGTTTGCCGTTATGGCCATAACATGTCTTATCTATTATTTACTTCGGTATTAAACATTTTATTTTTGATAAAATTACTCTAAAAAGTTAGTGTATCAACCTTGACTGAATTTTGAACAGTTTAAAAACAAAACGGCATCCATGCCGTTATAGGTACACTAAAACGGCAGATTTACCGTTATGGCCATAACATGTCTTATCTATTATTTACTTCGGTATTAAACATTTTATTTTTGATACAATTACTCTAAAAGCTTAGTTTATCCACTTTGAATTAATTTCGAACAGTAAAAAAACATAACGGCAGATATGCCGTTATGGGTACACTATAACGCCAGGCTTGCCGTTATCTTCCTCAACAACTAACTTCTCGCATAATTCGGCCATAACAATGTTATTTTTTTACGCATATCCTAATATGTGCCTTATTTGTTAAGATGACCTCAACGATGCTTAGTTTTGTTGATTTGTTAGCAACAACTTCAGTAATTTACTACAATAGACGCATCATAAGATGTCATAGAATAAGTGTAATTATCTAAAGTGATTTTCTACTTCATAATGTTTTCATTTAATTTTTTCAGGTCAACATAGAAGATCGGATAGAATTTGAGAAAAACAAACTAAAATAGGCTAAAAGGACTGAAAGTGTAAGAAATATTGGATATGGGGATGAACACGCAAACTTAGTAAAGTTGAAGGACCTGTATTGCAAATTAAATAGGACTAACTTGAAATAAATTCCTAAATTTGAGGACTAAAATGACAACATTCAAAACTCCAAGGACCACACTCGCAATATACCCAACATATGTTTGCTGTCCGCTCCAACTGCCCAAAATGGGCTTGCTGTCCGCTTGAGCGGACAGCAAGCCCAGAATGGGCCATGTGCTGTCCGCTTGAGCGGACAGCAGCTGCCCAAAATGGGCTGGCTGTCCGCTCGAGCGGACAGCCACAGCCCAAACTGGGCTTGCTGTCCGCTCGAGCGGACAGCAACTGCCCAAATTTGGGCTGGCTGTCCGCTCGAGCGGACAGCCAACGCCCAAATTGGGCTCAAGCTGTCCGCTCGAGCGGACAGCACGTCCGCTCAAGCGGACAGCACCCGTGGGGTTTAAAACCCCACGGGTCACAAATACCCAACATTTTATAACTACATTAACTCAAATTCTGTTTCTCCCTCCTCTACACATCACCTCTACACTACAATTTTGGCCTATACAAAATCAAGATAAAGGGTTTAGCATTGTTCCAATCTCATCATATACCACATTTATCCAACCTACAATCAATCAAGGTAACATGGCTAACTTTGCTTTGAAGTTATCAATGTTGATATCAATGGTATTTTTAGTATGTTTTTTTCGAATTTGGAGGTTGGGCATTGAAGAATTTGTTTTGGATAATAGTGTTGTGGTTGGTTTGGGTGTTGATGATATCAAAATTTTGGGTTTATTGCCATATCAATGTTGGGCAATTATCTTTGAATTTCCATACACCCACCAAGTGTTTGAAGAAATGTCTCATCCAATATTTTCATGAGTTTTGTTTCCTTAGCCCATTTGATCATATCCTAGGCTGGTTACCATACTTTTTCACTCCAATAGCACACTTTACATACATTCACACTCTACACAAACACGGCATCCACCCCGATCAACCATGCAAACACCAATAACCATGCATATTTTCCGTTGTTAATTCGTATTGTTTGTAACATTAGTTTTTTTGAATTGTTTCATGTTAGATATAATGCCGAGAGCAAAGAAACCAACGCAAGATGTGGGCTCAAGCTCGGGAAAGAGAAAGCCTCCATCAAAGAAGACATCCAAACAACCGATAACTTATGATGATATGAAATTTGAGACTGAGGCAGCTTGGATTATCTATACAAAGGACACAAGCCAACGCAATATTATACCGCAGCGAAGGGTGTTAATATCGGATTTCGAAAATGAATTGCTCGGTCAAGTTATTGCGAGGAATCAGTGGGAAACATTTGTAGCCACTCCGCGGGTTGCGTATGTAGAAATCGTCAAAGAATTCTACGCCAAAATCCATGATGACATCGACAATCCTGATCATCCTAAGTATCATCAAGTATACATGAGAGGGCAATATATTCCATTCTCCCCCTTAGCCATTCTCCGGTACTACGAACTTGACAACACGGAGAACGACAGTTATCAAGCCGCCACTAGTAATCTCGATGAAGTAGTCGTCTCCATTGCTGAGGAAATGGATCATTGGCCTGTTGGAAGCAGCACATTACACTATAAATGTCTTACTCCTCAAGTACGCACATTAGACAAAATGGTGAGCGCCAATCTTCTCCCTACGACACATACTTCTACGGTCACTATGGAGCGAGCACGCCTACTTTACTGGCTCTAGCATAAGACCCTCAATATCGGTACCTATATATTTTTCAATGTCTTGCATATTCGAAACAACCGGAGATGTTTGGCCTTCCCATCGCTAATTACTGGACTTTGTGAAATGTACGGCATTGACCTCTCCCATGAGGTCACCCAGGTGAAGCGTACAATACAGATAGACAGGATGGGGATACGTAGTTCTGAACTACACATGACTCGCAATCTGGAGCGAATCACACAGGGTCCCATTGGCGGCCAGGGTAATGTACCGCTTCAAACCGAACCTGCAAATGATGATCCAATGGCCGAGGACCTCCATGAAACGGTCACTTCACCAACATTGGCATCTATTTCTCATGAGATTCGTCACTTGCGTACCTCGCAGGTGGAACTCGAAGCACAAATTCGGGAGATTCGGGAGGCCCAAGTCCAAGAGGCCGAATCACGCCGACGGGAGCACGATGCGTTATCCACCCAGCTGACACAGCTCCTTGGCTATTTCAGTCTCTACCCACCGCCGCCTCCCCAATGATTGGGACTTCTTCGTTTTGTGGGTTGGGGGTGGGTGCAAATTGGGTAGTGATGTTCAAATTGTATTAAGTCGAATGCTTTATGTTAACGAATAAAGAAAAACATATTTTCCATCATCCTTTGTGTAAGAAAGTCTACATTTTGCCAACTCAAGATGAATTAAGATTGCTCTGTAGCCGGTTTGTGCATTATATATGGTATTTGGAAATAGTTTTTCAATAATGTATATGTTTACTTTTTTGAGACTCTCAAACATCTTAGTTTTACTTCAATGTACTTAAATTGAATACTTTAAGAGGTTAGAACCTGTGCGGGTTCAATTATAGGCATAACGTCATGCATGCCGTTACTTTATAACTATAACGGCATGCATGCCGTTATGGAAACTACATGCCGTGTTTCTCTATTCTGAGCCTCTCAAACATCTTAGTTTTACTTCAATGTACTTAAAATGAATACTTTAAGAGGTTACAACCTGTGCGGGTTAATTTAAAGGCAAAACACCATGCATGCCGTTATAGGTACACTATAACGGCATGCATGCCGTTATGGAAACTACATAAGTGTTTATCTATTCTGAGCCTCTCAAACATGTTGTTGCTACTTAAATGTACTTAAATTGAATACTTTTAGAGGTTAGAACCTGTGCGGGTTCATTTTAAGGCATAACGCCATGCATACCGTTACTTTATTTCCATAACGGCATGCATGCCGTTATGGAAATATGTGGTTGAAAATAAATTTCTCAAACACAATATATACAAAATGAACTGAGATCCACCTGTATCAAATATAAGCCAATCAAAAATTAAGTATAGCTAACTCGACCCATTCTAATATCTTTTACAAAACAGCCTTCCAAACCTGCTGACATAAGAAGACGTAACAGAACAAAACTTCCATTCTGGCACCAAGCAATTAAAATAATTACAAAATGAACAGCCATCGTTGACAAGGATTCAACTAAAACGACTTAATTTCCATTTCTTTCCTCCACTTTTTCCTACATTATCCTTCACATTTACACTACAAATTGTCATAGTAGAACAAAAAAATGACACAGAGTTACAAAATACATTAAGGGCTTTGCTATGCCTGACCTCCATACCAAAATGACAGTAAATGACTACAGAATAATATCACATGGGCATAACAATGCTAAATGAATTACATCAACTGATTCTAAGGATCAAATTCTCCTGCAAAAATCTCAGCTGCCATTTTCTGCCTCCACATTAGCATATGCTTGGGTTGAACAAGATTCAGGTCAAGACTGGCTAAAGAAAATTCGATGAACTTCACCGTATAAAGTCCACAATCAGATCTGAAAAAAGATATAAAATTTGAGGTTTTAGTCCAATCATCAACATATTGAAGCCATTCTTTAACTAAAAAAACTTACCCATTATCTTGTACGGGAAGCTTCTTCACCCTGTGATGCGTGAACAGTGATGTGCTATAGTTTTCATTGACGTATTTTTGCATGAGACGTGGTACGACCACCTTTAAGGGTTTCAAGCGTTTGCCAAGGTTGCTTTCACGCACCATACTCGTCAAGCTATCGAAGATGTTCATTCGTCTCTCTTCCAAGTCAATCTCGACTGCAAACCAATGTAAATTCGGGACACAGTACGGAAGATAAAGATAGCGACAAGTCTTCCAAGGTTTTCCCAAGATTGGGAGCTGCCCCTTCAACATAATCCACCAACATCTTTGCAAACGAATCGTCTGATTTATTGTGGCCAGTCTTGACACTATCTTCGAAGGCATTTTCAACAAGTTGCCAGAAATTAGAGTCCAGAACGACACAGTCTTGTCGAAAGAGGTTTGGATATTTAACTGCTCGCTCTCTGATATGAAATAATGCTGAGTCAATATGCTGCACGTAAACATGCAGTTAATAAGTTGACATGAATTAGTAATATTGAAAGCTGATAAGATTTTTACTTACGTCACCAGTGAGCCACCGACTCTGATCACGAAGATCCTCAAAAAATGTCCTCCCGGCATCACAGATTGCCAATGCAACTGCATCCCTATACATTCAGGTGGCACCACCAAAAAAATCAGCTTTACATTGAAGGAAGATAACACACTAGATGCAGGTAAAGGAAGAGAACAAATTACCTTGGTGACGCTTTTTCCATCCACGCATTCAGGTCACTTACTTTTGCAGGATCCACTTCTCGAAATGGGTCATATACAGTGACATTCTTGAACTTCCTCCTCTTTAAGGGATTGGTCCACGGGGTACGCAATGCTTTTCCTTTCCTCCTTTTCCTTTGCCCTCTACCTTTAGGTGATTCATCATCTGTCTCATCCTCAAGCAAAATTGCAGAAGATTCTCCAACTTGATCTAAAAATAGATTCAATCAGTATTCAATCAACAATCAACTTCTACACAGAATGTCAACATTTTTGTTTTCAATCTACAGATTATATACCTTCAGGACAGCTTTCTGCGGACTGCTCCGGTTGATTTGACATCACAACGTCAACATTTTCATGTTCTCCCAAGCGTTGCTTAGAATCTGGGATCGATATCCAAGGCATTTCTCGGTACACGACTATGGCAGTTGAAGGGTTCGATAGCATGCCTATACACGGAGGTCAATAGAAACCTCATTAATCTCAACTCATTATGGAACTAAAAATAAAAAATCACAACAAAATAACCAACCTTGACAAGTAGCACTCCTTCGCCCTTCACCTTGTATTGGCGTGACTTTTTCCTCTTCGTTTGTGCAATCTTCTACATTAACAGAATTCTTAACTGCAGCCTCGAAAACACACTCTTCCTCCCGCCCCTTATTCTCTTTCTGGATATTGTCCTCATGATGAGGTGAACAGGTGTCAAATCTCCTCGTTTCTGACTGAAACCTACCATTGTCTGGCTGAAACTCATCTCCTCGTGGTTGGGATACACCACTTCCAACCAACTTCAGCAACCTATCAAGTTTAGTTTCAATGTGATCACATCGGGAATTTATCACACGCACCAGCCTACACTCAAGTTCTCTCATTTCTTGTCTAACTACCTCTAATACATTGTTGTTATGAGAGGAAGATGGTGTATCGCGTGGCATCTGGTGCGTGGAAACAGGTGGTTCGTCTTCCTTAGACTCCTCTACTCCATCTGAATCCAAGCTATTATCCACTCTTGAGTCTTCTACATCATCAAGTGGTGTCATTCCCTGATAGAATTCTTCCCCGGCTTCTTCCTGTGAAGGAACTAATGTGCGCTTCACCGTAAGCTGCAGGATTTGAATTTTAGTATCCAAGAATGTGCTCACACTTTCTCCGTCCACCTTCGTCTGTTGAAAATCCCACCCCAACATTCTTGGAATTCTGTCACCTTCCAGCCTGTGAGCAAACTGCTTCCCTAGACCGGGTATCGCTTCCAACGCCCAAATCTGTAGAAAGTAAAACATTGCTAGTCAGTTCATAAATTGGAATATTATACAAACAATGAAAATAAATTAACATTTACCATGATTGCAAGAGGAAATCCATGAAAGTTGTAGGGATATCGTTCATTTCTTTCATATTTCTTCACTGTCTCTCCTTTTATTTGATTGAATATCCCAACTGTGTACTCATACGATCTCTTTCCCCAAGCATAGTTGTTGAATCGTCCAAAATTATCAACCAAATTAAACCACCACAAGTTCAGATTCGTATTCTCTTCAGCACTCAACAAAACATATGCCAAAATTAAGAGAAGGGCCATCTTGAACTTGTCTGGCTGGTTACCACACCTTCGGAATGCATTCAACAATTGTCGTCTTACCACTTTTCCTTTGCTCTTCTTGAAGTATTTTTGGATAAGATCACTTTTTAGGCCTAAGTTCTCATCCTCCGATTCCAACTCCCCAGCTTTTAGGCCTGTGACTAATACAAATTCTTCTAACCCAAACCTAGCAATTTTGTTTCCAAACTTGCACCAAACTTCATTCTCTTTCAATGTCCTCACCGTTCTAACAATGCATTGGTGAACGATTTGAAGAGAAATTTTCATCTCCGCAACAGAAAGAAGGTGGCCAAAACACGAATCTGTAAATTTTTTTTTATGCTCGGAATCTAAAGCATAATACACCTCATTGATAATTTCAAGTTTACATCTATTACTGATTTTTCCTCGAACCCTTTCTTCAACATCAATAAAATATTCCATTTCAAAGTCAATCTGCAAAAATAAAGCTAGGCAAGTTGGATTATATCATACTAATAATTGGCAAGAAGTGTAATTGTTATCCATGAAATGATAAATTGTACAGAAGGAAAATGTTTGCCAAGGATGTAAACATATTACCGTTAACTAGTTTGGGAATATGCATGCAAATTTGTGAGGATGAAGAGCAAATAAAGGTGGGTTAAATTCCTAATACTCGAGTACCGGATAATCCCACACTGGCCATTTCTTTGCAAACCAACTCGGGGACATAATCTGTTCCCGAGTAATTCAAATTAAGCTCCAAAAAAGTAACTGAAATAAATAAATCTCAGCACCGTTGTCCAAGATGGTGAATGAAAGGAACACACAAGCACCAGCAACACTAACAAATTCAGGCCAGAGGATCAGAAAGTATATGAAAAGTTCAGTAACGCATGAACATGTGTCAGTTGGATAATGTCAACTATGCATTCTCAGTCATGCAACTCTCTAAAACAAATATTTTAAGTCACAAAAGTCATATCAATCTGCATGCAGATCACACAATAAACACATGTCTATTTTTGGACGTGTGGAGTAATGTATCCAATGCAAAGCATCATTTTCAATGAAAATGAACTATTCATATACCAAAGAAAACTTGCATTGCCGCACACCACATATTTTGCAAGCTAGCAGGTCATTTTGCAGGTGAATTACTCGTATAGAGACCATTCAATAACATAGGCCGCAGGCTGTCCATTTTACAGCCAAGACCCAATGCTGACCACACTCGTATAATGTTTATCCTTCATTCAAAATTGAATGTTGTTTGAATTGCCGCATTTAGTCTTTCAGATTAGAATTGTACAATATTATAATTCAATGGAAGTATACAATGAAATATAATTTACAACATGTAGCAATTTTGAGGAATTCTGGTGACAAACCAAAGTTCTCTCTACGACTCAACCTCAACCTTTGAAATTTAGAAACCATCTTGGTATCAAGAAAGAGTAGACAAAAATTGTAACACTACAGAATATACCATTTCTGACAGAGGACACTTCCATGGGATTAAAAGGGTTGTTTATAGGAGAATGTTATGCCAATAACTTAAACATTGCAGGCCTAGAAAAAAAGCTACCGGCAACAAGCATTCCAGGCCCAACACAAAATTAATGTCTTGTTTCAAAAAACAAGTGATTCCCAAAAATCAAACCAAATGACCTTCTTCATCAAACAGAATAAAGTGCAATTTTTAGACAGAAATTTCATATTGTCATAATTGCAGCGAGAAAATTGGAGCGACACAATTTCATATATGTCGGAATTAGACAGAAATTTCAGCAAAATCCATCAAATGCAGCGAGATAATGATGAATAAAGTGCAATTTTTACAATGTTATCAGCTCACCTTATGAAATTTTCGGACAGAACTTAATATCTGTAGAGAAGAGAGATTGATTTGGCGGCGAGATTCAGTTTCCAACCTGGAGCAGCACTCGACTGGGTTCGGGTTCTCAGACTTTTGTGGCGGAACCGGTGCCGAGTTTGATGAGTGGATGGAGAGCTTGATGGATGGAAGAGCTTGATGGATGGAGAAGCTTCAACCGGAAGAAAGAGATGACAAACGTTGCAAATGAAATTGGAGAGACAAAGGTCATTTCATATAATTGGAAGAGGAGATTTATGTAATTTACCAATTATTCAATTTTTGATATTAATTTTATTTGTATATTTTTGGTCAAAGGTCATTTACCAAAATATTTTGTGGGCCAAGGTTATTTATTGGTATTTCCCTTAAATAAACAAAAATTATAATATGAAAAACAAAAAAACAAAAAATTGGAATTGCTCGAACTAGCGCTAACAACCTTCTTCCCACTCCATAATCATGTGCACCACATGTCAACTTCATGGATTTTTTGAATTGTTTCCATTATTATAATTAACGTGCTCCAAAAAAGAAAAGATTGAATTTGGAGGCTACTTTACCAAAAAAAAAAAAAAGATTGGGGAAATTGGCGCAATTGGTCCCTAATCTTTTTTTGTTGGCACAAAAATCCTTAATTTATGTATTTTGGTGTGCAACTGGTCTTTATTTAATAGAAAAAGACAAATATACCTTTAATTTTAATTAAATAAAATTACAATTATATTTCTAACATTTGCAAAGTGTGCAAATACATCCAGTACATTTATTAAATAATATTTAATTTAATATGTTAAATATATTACTATAGTCGTGTCAATTAAATATTTTATAAAAAAAATATGTAAAATTATTGCGCTTTAGGAATATGTAATTGCTATGTAATGTGAAAAAATTGAATAAAAATTAAGTTAAATAAATAATAAAATGATATATATAATTTTATGAAATTGAACCAATCTTATTAAGTTTTTTTTAACATAAAAATACTAATAAAAATTAATTTACACATTATGTGTTCTTTATTTTTAAACGATAAAAAAACGATAAATTAAAATATGAAGAATACAATTTGAACTCTAATATTTATAGTTAATAAACGAATAATTCAATTAAATAAAAATATTTGAGCATGTTATTTGTGACAAAGTTATTTTTCTTTTTATGTTGTAACGATAAAATTAAAATTTAAAATTTAAATAATATAATTACTTAAAAATAAAAAATTAATTTTAATTAACACGTTTGTTAATAATTACGAAACTTAAATTTTATTTATTTTATAATAGTTCGTAAAATATACAAAATAATTTAGTATATTATCAATTTGTTAGTTTCTTTTAATTTTTTTATAAAAAATAAAAGTATAAGACCTATTTGTACTTTTTACAAAGGTTGAAAATTCAATTAAAATTTTTTCTAATTAAAAATAAGGGTATATTTATCTTTTTATTAAATAAGGACCAATTGTACACTAAAATACATAAGTCATGGATTTCTGTGCCAAAAAACAAAAGTTAAGGACCATTTATGCCAATTTTCCTAAAGATTGATGATGAAAGTATAAAATGAAGTAAAAGCTGGGGATGATAGCTGCAAATTTTCTTTTTCGTTTTTTAATAGTCAAGTGCCCTATTTAACTTTTGTTAGTGTTTGATTTTAATTAAAATCAAATTTTTTATAAAAGTTGATAAAAACTAATGAAATATGTGATTGAAAAATTGTAAAGAGCTATGAATTCATAAAATGTGTGGTTAAAATTAATTGTCGACTTTAACTTCAACTTTTTATCAAAATTTTAATTGAAATCAAACAGGACTAGAAGAAAAGTAAAACATTCAAACTTAAACAACTGGAAGATTTGTTTGTATACATCACATGATCTATTACTATTGGATAAATTAAAATAAAATTGAACTTATAAACGACGGAATTATTAAGAACATCATCGCGATTGTAACCTTCTTCGCTTGGTTTCAAGAGAATTGAAGCCAGAGTGGTACGACAGAACAAACTCGCAAGCAAGAAGGTGCATGCCATAGGTGGCTATCCTATAGAACGAAATCTTCTTAAGGATATTATTAATCCCAAAAGATAAAGACGGTGTTCTCTTTGCGTTGGAGTTTTGTGTTTTGAATTTTGAATTTATTTTGTCTTTTGTGTTTTGAGATTTTTGAAAATGCGTTCTTTTTGGAATTTTTGAAAATTGTTTTTGAAAACAGAAAACTCGAAAACGCGTTTAATTAAAATTGTTTAGAAATTTGGATTTGTAATTAAAAACAATTTAAACTTAGAATTAAAAATATTTAAACACAATTAAAAACATTTAAAAATATTTAAAAATAATTAAAAATATTTAATTATGGAATTAAAACAATTAAAAATATTTAAAAATCATTAAAAACATTTAAAACAATTAAAAACATTTGAAAAGAATTAAAACCATTTAATAAAAGAATTTAAAACATTTAAAAACAATGCAAAACATTTAAACACAATTAAAAACCATTCAATAAAAGAAAGAAAGAAGTTGGGAATTGAACCTTGGACCTCCACAATCAAACCCACGCGCTTGACCATTCGGTAAGGAGCCGTGTTTTGTCTAAAAAAGTGAAAAATGCTTAAATTATCAATTTTTTGCCTAACATTAAAAAAACAAAAAAAGGCGAGGAATCAAAATAGTGACCCGTTTTGGCCATTTCCGTGTTTTGTTAACAAAACACCCACCCAAAATGATAAAATCCTTGTTTTCCATTTTTTTGTAAATTTTTTTAGTGTTTTGAGAAATGTATTTTGAAAAACGGCAAAGAGAACACGTTTTCACTATTTTTAAAAACACAACACAAAAAATGGATTGAAAATAGCAAAGAGAAGAGGCCCTAAGTTATTTATCTCATTTACTTCTTGATTTTCAAAAGTTCTTTTTCAATTTTTTCTTTTTCTAACAGCTTAAGTGGTTCATATTCAATGTGAGTGGAACAAATGACAAGGCAATTAATCTCACAAGTATTTTCACTTAACAACAAACTTCATTGTTGTAAACACTGTTTTAAAAAACTCGCTTAGACTTGAAGCACGATCTCTACGCCTAACTACACATCACGCTTCGTCCTCGCCTTGCCCTTGCGATGCCTTCGTCTAAGCTCAAAAAGCTTGAAACTTGATTTCCACGCCTAACCACGTTTTATGCTTTTTATAACATTGGTTGTAGGTAAGACATGATAATTTCATTATCAAACTTCGGCATATCCCATTCAAAATCAGAATATCACAACAACATATTTTGGCCTATCCCATTTAAAACGATATGTATTTCAATTAATATTTGGCATAATATTTATTCAACCTAAAATAAAATTTGTAATGAATTTTCAATTCAAAGATTAAATAGTCCTATCCCAATGGAGGTCTAAAAACATACTCGTGTAGGTATTGAGCCGCAGTAAAAATACAATGGTAGGAAGTATTAAGGCAGCCTATTTTCAAGCCAGCAGTGTCACCCTACTAGCATGCTCAGGTTGATGCACAGTTATAAAACCGTATCAACACATGGAATGAAGCAGAACCCATAAAAATATCCAAACTCTAAGGGGATTCCAGACAGAGACACACTAAAAAAAGACCTGTTAGTCTCTTTATAAAGAGAGAAATTCAGCAATTGATCTTGCCTCTGAAAACCTGTCCATCTAGAAATTAGGCTTTAAGAAGTGACTCCATATGGGAGAAGAGCTGCAGCTACGATTCTGCCTTCTTCATTCAATACGTTGTAAGTTGATGCAGCGTTTCTCTGCAACATAAATAATTAGGCAATTTTCAGAGAACGAGATAGGGGACAAACTCAAGCACGGCATGACATGGGAAAAGCAGAGAGCTGATATATATTATAGATGAAAGTAAAACAGTTATATATCATGACACCATCATATGCAACAATCAACATATTGGCATTTAGGCAAGCACTTGAGCACATTTGGACCATCTTGCATCTACATCTATTATGTACATAAGCAGGTGAACTTTGGCAAACAAACACCAGATTCTTGCTCATCTCTCTCATGCAATGTGTGTCACGCAGGATTTTTATGTTCATGGTCTGATCTCAGGTGCATTGTCTCTTCTGGTCTGTAGTGTGAAGTGTGCCAATTGGTGTGAATTGGAAGTTAAATAACGAGGTACCGAAGGGAATGAGAAACAGTGTTCATAGATAGTGGACGTGTCGGCAATGACAGTAGATCTTTTTGGCTTTAAGTCAAGGAGAGAACCCAAGTAGGTGTCCAAACACCTGCAAGTTCACCACAAACTCCCATTCTAGACAAATGATCTGCTGCACAATTTCCTGTGTGTGTGAGTTGTGCTCGACATTCTCACCCTTTTTGAGCACCGCAGGATAGAGAGGATTTTCATCCTTCGCATTGGCAGTAAATGACAGACCCACCTGAAAATTGGGCTCCATAATATCATCATAAAATCCCTCTTCCCTTGCCGACCACATTCAATGCCAATCCTCCCAAATCTTTGGAAAGCCAGCTGTGGTTATGCCTATGCTTCTTATAAAATGCGAGCAACCAGATCCAAGTAGAATCTCTTAGAAGACCCCTACATCCAGCATAACCTGAATTCTGACTGGCTGCTCCATCAGTTTCCATAGTAGGTTAGTAGTAGAGTTCCATATTAACAGTGTGCAACCTCACACCTCATGTTTCAGCAACAACAGCACAAGTCTCATAACAGCTTAGGCGAATCATCTGTAGAGGGAATAGAAGAAGATCACAATTGTTGCGGATCTAGCATTTCTCCAGAATTGGACGAAACACAACAATCGCAAACATCAAAAACCAACTTTAATTCTCATTCCTCCCAACTCCTTTCTCTTGCAAATTCCAGCCGAAAAAAAAAATAAGAACCTCAATATTATTCATGAGATTCCTACAAAAGTCTGCACCCATTTCGATTCTCAAACTCCGCATACCAGTTTCTTGACAATGATCAAATCTTAGGCAAGATGCTTCCTTTGTAATTTCTCATTTAATATCTTCCTAGTTTGTTGTTAGCTGATCACGCCTCATAATCCAAATCCTGAAATTCCTATATCTCTTCACCATTCCCCTTCCATATGGCTACACACAGCTTACTATCCTCCATCAATGGTCCCTCAGATTATGAAAATCATAAGCTGGTTTTGATGAAAAGGAACAATCACTTCGACCCTCTGCATATCAATTTATCAGAGGAGGAAGTGACAGTGTTATGGCAATTGATGATGGTGGGTTAATGATGCCAAGTATTAGCAGGTGGAGAGAGAGTGCATGAAGAAGAAGCACCAAGATGCTGGGGCTAGATGAGCAGATAAGACATAGAGGAGGGTAAGGAGGGGTGAAGCAGAAATGGAGATACCGCAAGCTGGAAGGTCAGGTTCATGTAGTGCAAGATGAAGAATAAAGACACAAGAATTTTCCATGAGGCTGTGATTCAATATGACCCGATTAGGTACCAGCCTCCTTTTGAACTCTGCCCTTTCTTGTTTACAAAGCTATTTAAATGGGATGAGACTTGGAGAGAGTTTCCAATCTAAATACACTATTTCCAATACAAAAAGCATGCTTACAACATAAAATTTGACTACAGAGGGTAAACAGAGGAATACTTACTGAGTCGACTGCTTCCAATTTCATGCCAGTAGAACGAATGAAGCTACGAAGTTGAGGATCTATCGGTTGAATGTTCCTTCCGCAACCAAGAATCATAATTTCTGAAATCGTCAGATATCTGACTTAGCTATCTAAATAAGCAAATGAACATAGCAGTTTGTACGTGATTACTGTTAGAATTCCTGTTTTCCATTTAGAAGGTCCTCAAGATGCATAATAAGAGTTCAAAAAGAGCATTAGCATATGCACAGGTAAAAACCAAGTATATGACACATGATATGTTTTTTATCACTTTCTGAATGGTCTGAATAGCAATTCACTTAAATATTCAAGTCCATGGATGAGTATTCAAAGCCAGGACAATTTAAGAAATTTCAGTTTAAAAATGTACATGAAAATCTATCTAGCTTGGGTAGAGACTGCACATCATGCAGGGCTCCAAACTTTCAATGAGTTCTGAAAGTAGCAAAAGATCATGAGACTAGGTTCTTCCATAGTCTTATTTTTTTAACATACTAGACCAACAGGCCAAATCAGTGTAATGTCCAGGGATCAGATATCCATTTTTCTTTCCTTTATTCTGCATATTCAAACAGCCCTAAATCCTTACAAAATAATTGTCCCCCCATTGATAAAATTATTCTAAAGTTTAAAGTCCCCAGGCAAAGTGAAGTCCAAATAAGAGTGATAAAGTACTGTGACATCATCTGGTAAGCAGAATAATTTCAAGGATTTAGATGGTAAATATAACCCTAAATTTGTGCACTCATTCATAATATGCAGAGAAAATTTCAAATTCTCATTGCAAGACCTTTTCTCATGCCTTCTAAGTAATTTCTTCTCTCGCTATTTTGTTAAAAATCCCACCGTGTATTTTGAGATGTATTTTGAGAATATTCTATACACCATTCAGAAGGCTAAAAAATTTAAGCTAAAACATGAAAGCAGAGCCCATTAGAAGCCTATCCTCATAAATCGACACTGACTGTTATTATAAAGCACTACAGCAGTTACCCCTAGCATTGTGGCACAAGTTAAACTTTCTCTTCTAAAAAGCCATTACTCTTACAAGCATAACTTGCCCTGTATGTAACAGTTTATTCTTCACAAGCAGGTGTTAGGGAAGTTCAGTAAAACTTAAAAACCATGACCAAATTAGAAGTCAGCAAGATGGGACATCACGGTCATGATATTACAAATTGTGCATCAAATTCTTCACAAAATATATATTGTTGAACTTCTCACCTGGTATTGGCCGTACAGTCTGGAAAATAGATAAGCTGCACAAAATCAAATAGAGAGAGTATTTTCAGAATTGAGCATGTAATAACTCCACAGAAAAATGTCCATCTACATAGCTAGGATAGAACTGTCAGAAACAAAATCTTGTATCACCACATGCTTATACCCAACCCTTCAGACACTTAATGAAACTTGGCTGAATTTTCAACAGAGTAAAGAACCATTACTTTCTTGCAATCTTATAATTTTGTCCGATTACAGAACATGAGGACTGTTGAAGAAAAAGTTTGACTTCCTACGGTCCATCTGATAATTCTGAGACTATGAAAATGAGATATTTGCTCAGGAACCTTTACTCGTACAAATAAAAAAACCAAAACCGTCGTCGTGAAGCAGAAGAAAAGAAAGCTTCCAAAAAAAAAAAAGAAACACAACTATGTTATCATTTGATTCTAAAGAAGTAAAAGCTTTGAATTGTATGACTCAAACTATGCCATGTCAAATGTCAATGACCTCAGAGAAGTGAACGACTATGATGTCGTGACATTTTTGAGTTAAAAACATCAAACAATCACCAGGACTTCGAATCATCACATCAAATGACTGTTTCAACGTTGATAACAGAACTTAGCCAACAGAGAGATAAACTATAATAGAAGCAGCCGGACATTCACTTTCTGTAAGTTGCTCTTTTCGAGAAAAAAGGAGTAGTTTTTGACTGACCAATAACATGTTCCCTACTTTTTGACAATCTATATAATGTCGGATGTAATGCAGAAAATGTGATTTCTTTTTTACACAACTTAATATGTTGGCATATTTTCAAAGGAATATGTTGACAAATGGATGTTCATCATTTCACACTTCCAAGATGATTAGAAATTCGCTATAAAAAACTAGACGTCGTTTTAAAATCAACTCAACATAAAGAATTAGATGAAGCTATCAACTAAATTGGATTATTCTCCTTTACACCTTCAATTCTTGAGATATTTGAAGCAAGTTTTTGAAATAGACAATCTAATAATATAAAACAACAAAAAAAAAGGATTCAATATCAATTTTGTTCCTTCCATCCAAACAAAGCCAGTAATTAAATGAAATTGAGAAATAACATTGATAACACAAGTACCTTTCAGCAGTAATCTCTGAGAATTTTTTGGGAGCCCAAGACATCAGCAAGTTTCCTACACAAAGCAAGCTACCTTCATACCTGACCCCATTTACTTTGAACCCTGTATCGTCAAACCTGCCAAAACATAAAAAGATAAGATGGAGTTAAATGTTCGTGAAAAAAATTAAAAACAGCTTACATGTATATAAGTAGATAAGAATAATGATCTCCTGCCCCTTGGGGGCAGGATATCATCACCCACCTGCTGAGGTGTCAGCAGGTGGGTTTGCTGAGGTGTCAGCAGGTGGGTGGTTAGTGTTAAAATATATTTTAACACTAACCACCCACCTGCTGACACCTCAGCAGGTGGGTGATATTATCCTGGCCCCCTGGGGCAGGAGATCTAGAAAAGATGGGAAGTTTCATGTTTTGCAAGTTAAAAAAAAAAGAAAGAAAGACAAACTTCCCATCTTACTAAATCTCTTAAAAACCAAAATAAGCATATCTAATTAAGAATTAAACCATAGATGTAAGAAAGGGAAAAATTCACGATAACATATAATCAAATGTAACTGCTTATGTAAAATAAATCTAATGAAATGGTAAAAACGTGGATAAATAAAATTCTGTATTGTGTATTTATGTGTATATAAATATTTAGATTTAATTGAAGGTGGTACTTTGCATAGGTCTAAGTCAGAAATTAAGAAAAGAAAATCGCAAGATGTGGAAATATAGACCACTGTGCCGTGGAAAATTAAAAAAACATAGAGATGCAGGAGCTTACAGGAAATATGAAGTAATGCAGCCTCATTAGAAGGCAACAGGGCTATCATTACAAAAATAAAAATTGCTAAGCAAGAAAAGCTAATTATAGCTCTTCAAAAGCATATAGAAAAAACAATTATAATTCAGAAATGATTCTAAGAAAAGAAGCAACGCACCAATTTAATAGAAAAATATTACAGGATTAGTACTATACGCAACTCCCTGCAATTGAAATATCCTATTCAAATTTACTCGGCTTAATCTAAATTTCACCCTGAGTTTCGCTGAATTGGCTTTCTTGTTTATAGACAAAAAAATTTGTCCAGAAAAGTTAACTAAAACAACAACAAAAACCAGCGTATCAATTTCTAATGCAGCTCCGCAAATTCGAACCAATAATTATTGTTTCAAAGATTTTTTAATTAAGAAATAACTCGGTCCAATAAACCGAGCAAGACATTCAATATGACAGCAACTGCTTATATTCTAACATATACACGTATGTATGTGGAAAAATATGTATAGTAGGTTACTCTTGGAAGCGGAGCTGGTCTTCGGGGACGTTATCTATGAGATTGATCTGATCGTAGAGAGAGAAAGCTCTTCTCAGCGACGGCAACGGCTGGTTTTGCTTCGAAGTTGCTTCTTTACGCAGCGCTCGCATAAGTGTCGGCAGTGTGGCCACCGCCCTCTGTCTAACCGCCATTCTTTTGGATTATCTCCGGCCGATTGACCGATTGAGGTTACAGAAGAAATATGTGTGAATATGGTGATGATTTTCTAATTTTTTTTCCTTTCACTAAGACCTTCAGCTTTTATGATATTGTAAATTGTTCCCCTTAACTTTCCAAAAAAACCACACTTTTCTCTCTCTATTTTTTTTTTTTTTTTTTAAATATAAGACCGTCTATAAAAATATTGTACAGAATAAACATCTATTAGGTTCAATACTGTTAGAGCATCTCTAAGAAACTCTCTACTTATAAAGAACATTTTTTATTTTATTTTAGAGAGTATATATAAATTTCGAGAGTAAAATTTTTAAGTACTCCAACAATTTTTTTATTTTTAATGCTTCATTTTACTTTTCTCAATAAATATTTATTATTTTTCTCTATATTTTATTTTGACATACTTCTATTCTAATTATTATATAAATTTTTTTTGATTATTTTTTATTTTATTTTGTATATAATATTTAATTTAGTCAACATGTGAATATTGAAAATTGAAATTCTTTAAATGCATTTAATTATAGAAGGTACTTCGGCTCTCATTTCTATTATAAAAAGTTAATTTAGAAAATCTCTTAGTATAATTTTAAAGAGATTCAAATCTCTAAAAATAGAAAATATCAAAGAACTTTTTAAAAATGTTCTTATAATAAATTATCGTGCCCACAAAATTCGTTCATAATTACAATGTAAATGTCAATCCACTGCCTTTTCTTTTCTAAATGGTTGGCCTTGTTCCCAAACTATTATGTACTGTGTCGCTAATAAGGAGTGGATACTGAGGTTCCTCGTGCTGAAGTATCAACTCAACCTAATTTTTTTTTTTTTTAACTCTTATCTAGATCCACCCGTCACCAATGAGAACTCTCTATTAGCTTGTTAACCCCAAATACCATTCAAGTAGCATTCCACGTATAGACAAGGGTTCCAAGAATAAAAATTGAAGCTAAAGTTGAGCCACCTAGTTACATAAAATTTTCAATGTAAACAAATAAAAAAAATATTATTGCATAAAATGTTCTCTCCCGATCTATGTTATGTTATCGTGTCAAGGTTTTTTGTTATGTAATTATAATACATATATTATTAAATCCCAACGAAAGAATTTATATTTTCCACAGAAAAAATAGAACGGGCCATGACAGCAGCAGCCCATACAATACGACAGCTCAAATACAACGTAGAGCCAACATATTCAACAACACTTATTGAAGCCCCCCTCACATCAAAAACAAAATTTGAAAGTATACTGTATATATTCAAAATTTCAGTGCGGCTTTTCCCCCTGTTTTTATTTGAAGAACACATAATTTAGCTGCTAACATATGCAGGAGCAGGCAAGAAAGGAAATGGTGCTACTGAGGCATATGCTACTGGTGGCCGTGCTTGAGCACCGACCACATCACGTTTATATTTTCTCTGAGGAATGTGTTCCGAATCATCTAGACCACTCTCCAAAGAAGGTAGAAGTTCAACAAACTTGTGTGACTTCTCCACTGGCATGGACTGCTCACTGTCAGATTGCCGATGAACTAGAAGGCCAGACATAAATACCGGAAGATAAAGAAGGCTAGCATGGAACATTCTCCGGGCAGTTTTTGCTGTCCGGTTCCGGTAGAATGATGCTGCAGTACAACTGATCGCAAGAGCAAGTAGAGTTGACTCGACACAGAACCACCCAGACGTTATACCCCCTGCGGGTAGTCATCATTCAGAATACGAATATTATTCCCAACAATAATCATCAGATAAAGATCAACTGCTTCTACAGATTATGTAAGTATAACTTTTCAATATAAATTTACATATAAATTTCTTTCCAGATCCAAATGCCACAAGGATAAATTTTATTTTGTTTCCTTCCTCGAAAGAAGATCCTGCAGAATAAGAGCATCTACGGAATAAAACAGAACAAAAAGCCAAGCTCCACTAACAAACACTTCTCATTTAACCAACATTCAATCTCATTAATATCCCAAGACAGACACAGAACTGACATTCCATTTGATCAAATGGGACAACTTTCTCAAAATTTGTATGTATAAGAAACAGAGGAAATAACTATCGGCTATTAAACTTGGGCTCGAAGTAAAGGTTAATCAAGATGATCGAACAATTAGTACAAGTATAGGCGCTCTCTTGTTGAAAAAAGAAAAAAGAAAAGAGATCATTCTGACTGAACTGAGATGACATGGCACTGATTACTTTTTTGGGAAATAAGACAACATTCAGCCTATCATTGAGATTAAGGAGGGCAGATTTGATTATATTCTCGTAATAAACTTCGCATATTACTGACCAAAGAAAAGAACATAAAAGTTAACCAACTTGGAAAAAAAATTGTAGAACCAACTCACAATCATATGCAACGTAACCCAAGGGGAGTAGATATAGACAGTTCCTCAAAGCGACAGAGGCTGTTCTCTGTCCAGAAGCATCTGCAAGAGAAAACATCCTGAACCTAAAAGGAAAGAAGATACAGTAGAAATTAGAGAAGAATAGACTTGATGAATGGCACTTTAAGGGATCAACATCACGTCCATCTGCAGAAAGTAAAATGCTGAACTCTTAAGATGACTACACTGATAGTATAATGTATAACAAAACCAACTTCCTTAACCATGCAAATACCAGTAACGCGAATTTTTCATTTCCATTGGTAAAGATTAATCCAAGGAATTCAGTTGCTAGTTGCTATGGAAGCTCTAAGCTTTTGCAGAATATTACTTCTTCATGAGCTAGTCAAAAAGGATGGAGCAGAGGTTCTTTAGAACCAAGTCAGAAAGACAAAGGCTCATTTAATACAACCATTCTACCAAGACAGTCGATCTAGTATCTTTCCCATGCCAAATGAGTTGAATACATCTTTCAAGTCAAGCATATTCATACAATAAATTCTTATATACTGAAAAATAAAAAATAGTTTGACCTCATACCCTCCATCTGCATAATCTTTGCGGCATAAGTATGCGAGGGCCATAAAATGAGGTAATTGCCAAAAATATAAAGCAGCAGGGAGAACCATTCCATTCAGTGAAATCTCGCCAGAAGCTGCAGCCCACCTTGTGAAGGAGAAAGAAATTACTGTCAGGTTGGCTGAAGTTAACATATATTGGTGGCCCAAAATGGGATTTTATGCATAATTGAAACAGCAAAATATAATTTTTGGATAAACTAATTTCTAAAGACCATCGATTATGGCATGCCAGAGCACAATTTCTTATGAAGTTATTAGGCATTGAAAAGAAAGAACTAAGAAAAACACATTAAGGTATGATGAATAAAGAAAAGAATTAACCAATCATGGTTCAAATAAACTATTAAATTTTTTGTGGTGTCTACCTATGGATGTAATCCACCTTATATTACTTGTCCATACTATAGTCCCATAGGTGATGGTTGTGAATTCACGTAGCAAAGTTCTATAAGCAGATGATGCTGGAAAGAAAATGAAAAACCACTATAATGTCAACAAGTTCATCATAAATAGGGGCAAGTTTGTAAACGAAACTAATTGCCAAGCACTACTATTCTATTCAATTTCAATTTGGGATACTAATCAAACTCCCACTCTCAACTTCCATAGCTGCTGAATTCTTTTCCTCACCCACTGTAGAAGCTTTCAGTGTAACTGGTTGGGCTTGTTTAAGGTCTAATTTTGAATTTTCTCCACTTTTTTAATGTCTTTTTGCAACTTTACATCTTGATTTAAACATGGAAATATTATTTTGACCGATTGGAAAAATGCACCACTTTCTAGGAGAGGATAGATGATGGAGATCAGATTGTGGAGAATAAGTAGGTAGACAACGGAATATCGAATATATATACCGGAATGTATCAGTAAGGGCTGCCAGCAAAACTTAAAATAGATGTAAAATGCCTGTTTGACAAAGCTTTTGATAGAAGTTTTAGCAGATTTTGATAAAAGTTTGATGAAATGTGTGGTTGAAAAATTGATAAAAGTTGTAAATTCATAAAATATATGGTTAAAATTAATTGTTGACTTTGACCTTAGCTTTTTAGCAACTTTTTAAGCTCTACCAAACAGGAGCTAAAACAAATTTTGACCTGATAAAGAGGATATTTTCCAGAAAATTTGAAGCCTCATGATGATTTCTCAATCACATAGTACCCTAATCAGGTAAATGGAAAAACCTCGAGTTAAAGCCTGATTAGATTCATTATATCTTTATTTCCAAACTTCATCTTCAACAAGAATATGAACAAGCAGTGACCAAATAAGGATAAAATAAATTATCTGAGGTGGAGCGAACTCCAAGAAAACATTTCTTCCATGTTTGCAAGAAATTGCACACACGTTTCCATCTCTTAAGCATAAAGGGCATTAAACTAAAAGCTGTGTAAGAAAAACATGTACAAGTTATATTGTAAAAGCTTAGGATACTGCTAATACAGCAAACTATCGCAGCTAACAATGAAGAAAGCTTAACCAGGAACGTAATGGGCAAAAAGAAAATGTCAGCAATACATCTTTTATTAAGGATACAAAATACTCAAACTGAAATTAAAGGTTACCAATATGTCAGCCATCAAACTGAAAATTAATGTTCCGATTATATCTACTCAAAAGAAAAGGATCTTGGACAGAAGGAAAAATACCACCAATTGCAAATATAACAGCAATTATTCAAATCAAGCATATCTCCAGCAAGTTTTCATTGGGGGAAGAATCTTAATACGAGAAATATATTCAACTTAGTAAAAGAAGAAAAGGTGTTTTTAAAATGGCTAAGAGAAATTACCCAAGAAGAGGTGGAATTGCACCAACAATAGCCCCAACCCAAGTATTTACTGGATGTATCTGCTTTAGCGGAGTGTATACAAATGCATAAAGAAAAAGATTTGAAGCTGCCAGACCAGCTGCCAGCATATTAGCCTGTCACCTTGGCATAGAGATTGCAACATCAGTCCCTTGCGCAGCGATAAAAAAGATAATATCATATCATAATATCATCTATTAAACAAGTTACTGAGACATATGATAACCTCGCAGACCAACAAAGCAGTGCCAGCTACACCTACAGAAGATGCCCAGGTGATTGCGTGAGGTACAGTAAGACGTCCTGATGGCAGTGGTCTGTGTCTGGTTCGTTTCATCTTGGCATCATTATTTACCTCAAAAATCTAAAAACAAAACATGTACGCAAATGAATGATTTCAATTACTCAACAATTATATAAATGCAGTATTTATACCAGATATATTATAAACTGAAAAATAGCTTTGAGAGTGTATTCAGAAAATCAAAAGAATAATAGTATAATACTCATCAAGTAATCATATATTGATGAACAACTAATAGAAATCAATCAATGGCATAAAAATAATGCCTTTTCTTTTAAAAATTATATGTGACCAACTTTGATGTGAAATAAGAGAACTATTCATCTTTTATCAAACAAATCTTAATTATTACAGCAGATGATAAAACTATGAGAATCCCACTATATTTACTCACTATCTAAGTTTCACTTCAAGCAAGTCAATCAATAACTGCTTGCATATCGTCTATAAATGCAAAATAAGGACATCCACTCCCTGATACATCTCTCCTTTGACTTGCAAAGGTCCTTTTTTATCTCATTTGGTTACTTTGATAACGAACGCAATAATGATATGACTACTGGTGATGGTAGACCTAGATGATAAAGTGAACTTAAAAGCGCCATGATGATATCTAATGATTCTAGAGCCTCAACGGGGAAATAAACAAGGACTGACAAAAGAAAAAAACCCACTCTCCCAAGTGAACATGTCTGTGCTTCCGGTGAGGATTAAATTCCTTTTTTTCTTATTTAAGGTCATGGGCGAGAGAAGCAGAACTACTTTTCTTTTTTCTTCTACCCTTTTCTCTATGTTTTTGTTTCTTCTTTTTCTTTTTTTCTGGAGGCAGGTGTTTGAACAAACTTAAGATGTCGTTCAACTGAATGAAATTTAGTCACCATGATATGACCGAATATATGTCCAAAGCAGACCTCACTTTCTAATTTCCAAAAAAATTATTAAAATGAAAAGCACAACAGACCTGATTTAAGGAGTTGGCAGAAGCTGCAACCATCATTGTGCCAGCACAGGTACAGCAAAGGCCAAGGTAATCAATGGAACTGCCACTACCAAGGATAAAACCAGTGCCAGAAGTAGCAACAACTAGCATGCTGAAGACAACATAAAAAGATAGATGAGAGGACAAGCATTCAAGATATAGATCTAACCCGGTTATTGTAAAAAGTACTCATAACAGGAAACACGCATATACTGAACAAATCTCCCCAAGTAAGTGCCAGAGTCGACAGAAGAAGAGAGGTTTTTTTAAGAGATTCAGAAATAACTCACAAAGAAGCAATATGTCTGGTACAAATATCTGGGCACATAGACCAGGATTTAACACATATTGACGGGCCAACACTTTTTCACTGAGTTCAAATGTATGATTACGAGGGACAAAATATACTGCAAACCTAATATAAGTATACAAGGCTATTACATTACGATGCCTAGTTTTTGACAAATGTGTACAGACCATTGGAAGTAACTTTACCCCATCTCTTAGTATCACAGCACATGTGATATTGTGTAATTGTGATCAATTCATTTTCCCCAACTTCAACACCTTATGTGGACAGAACCCATGCACATATGATAATACTGTTCGAGAGTATATGAAAAACCAAATTTTGATAATAGCAAACACATAAAGTATGCTGATGAATTTTCTCAACTAAGAGCAATTACATGTGCTTATGACCAACGAAACTTCAAGAATGTACATCCCATTTTGCTTGTGTTCTCTGAAGATGAAATTAGAAATGCAAGCATCAAACAAGACTTCAAAAGAAGGACTAATCGGATGAATATTTGAAAGTTGTCTTACTTGGGAGAGTGTGAATATTTTCTTGATGTCGCCCACAAATATGGAAGAATTGTGCAAAAACTATTTTTGTTCATTTTTCTTATTTTCCCTTGGCAAAATATCTTCAAGCCTCACAAGGTTTGCGCACGAGCTATTCTCTTTCTTTTTTCGGAGTTATCTTAAACGAACCTTTCCCCATATTAATCAAGGTCAAGTTATTAACTCTAATCCCTTCAGTCCAGGCTATTAAAATTTAACGATATATTCCTCATCAAACTTCTTGGTGGAAATTGGAACACGTCAAGTTTTTCTGACTCACTCGAACAATCCCGAATGTTACGCACGTCCACATAATGAAATTTCACAATATCCCACTCAATGAGTTCTATCCCCTTATTTGACAAACACAATATACAAATGTCTAGACTCTAGACCAAAAGGAGCATCTTTTTCTTGGAATAATCAGTGTTTCAATCAAAATTTAGGTTCTTGAAGTAAGAACTATCTAAGAAAGAATCCTTTTAATTTCTTTCCAGTACATACAGGTGTTATAAAAAATCTACCTCAAAAGGCTACAAACATATCGTAACTCAATCTAGCACAATTACTTGTAAATCACAATAGGTGGAAGTTATTTGGGTAACATAGCACTCTCGTTTCATACTCAGGGTTATTCCTTAACTGATACAAAATTCTGCAGTTGGCAGAAGCAGCATTCTCTGATTAGGATATCCAGGTATCTATTCTTTGAGGGGAGTGGAAGGACAGAATGCGAATACTTAATTATAATGGAGTGTAGGAGAATGTATAGAGTCTAAGCATTATAGAAAACAAATTGTACAGATTATCATCTACTCCCTTCCCCTCCCTTATCCTGTACTCCAAATGCAGAAGTTGTAAATGCTTCATCCAGTTACCTCAAAAGGCATAGCTTTGATCAACTTAACTGACATAGCCACTGCAAACAGATATATATAAAAACCACATGCTAATCTAAATATTCCACCCTAAGCTCTCAAGTATACACCACAAAGTACATCATTATCAGGAATAATTCGAATCCGTAAAAATAAATTATCCAAATCCATTGGCCACCTAAATATTGAACAATTTGACCGACATGAAATGCACTTAAAAACAATCAAAATATGTTTAAAACCAACCAAAATCTCCGATAAAATGGATGTATGTTTCGAACATTATGCTTGACGTCACGAAATTCAAAACCACAAAATTGAAATTTGTGAAAAATAGTAGTGTGAACTGAATCATTTCTAATTCGAGATTCGATGTTAAAACTTACCTGAGGCGAGCTTTGGAGAGCTCCCAATAACAGCGACCATAATGCTTGGCCAAGTCTGCCACATCTTTAGCCCTCAACACCGACGAAGCCACTAACGACGATAAGTCAGCGGCACTAGCTGACCCCAAATTTACGATCTCAGGACCGGCATCGGACCACTTCACGGGATCGGCAGCCGACGTGGGCTGTGGGCTTGTAGAATTAGATCGGCCAAGTAGGCCATGGTAGGAAGGTTTCGGAGAAGTGCGGAACAAGTCGAGGAGAGAAGAACCCGAGTTGGAGTGGGCGAGTTTCGATGAAAAACTCAGCGAGTTTCTCCACATGGCCGAGTCAGGGGGAGCGAGTTGACCCAAGATGCACAAAATTGTGAAGTTTAACAGAGTTTTCAAGCAGCCGGTTTAGGATGAGCCGATGAGATGGTTATGAACACGCTAATTTGACATAGCAGTGACAGATGTTAAATGAATGACCAATAGAATGAGGCAATGTCATGAGCATAGTCTGTCGCCTTTGGCATACGATTAGTATATACCGCTTACCCGCGGTAGGATCCGATCATGACGCTACGGTTCAAATTCAATAGAAAGTCAATATCACGAAGCAGAGCTACAAAAAAATGAAAAATTAGTGATTAGTAATTGTATATTTATATTAACAAGTAAAATTAAACCATCAGTAATATTTACCATGATTCCAAAAGTAAATTATTGAAGAGTTATTAGTGCGGCAATAATCTACTTGTCATCTTGGAAACAAATATTAAACAATGATATTGAGTTTTTAATATATCTATCCGACAAAATTGTTAGGGAATAACTATCTTACAAAAATGGTAAGCTATCATATACTGTTGCAATTGCAACTTCAAATAAACTAAAGTGATCAAGACTTGTAGACACGATCTCACAAATTTGAATGTATTTGAGAAGTCCAAAGAATAAGTGATATTCCAAATAAACTTACCGATATAATAAACAGAAGGGTAATTATATATCAATAAAAATAAAAACACATACATGGTTGTCCAATTCTCTAGCTGCTTCTTACCAATATAAAGTACGTAAACTGACACACAGGAATTATATTATATGAGACACTTTACATACTATTGGCATAAGCTTAACAAAATATGATATCCAAAAAAAAAAATCATTAATTATATTTCATATAATTTTGGTGGTGTTTTCCAATATATACTAAAAACAAAAATATAAACCCTTCCCATAATAATGTAGCTATCACAACATATCTTTGATAGGAGAAAACTATTACTACAAGTTAGTGTACAGCATTCACCAATGATGATTCTAATACACGACCATTGTCATAAATGGTTGCAATCATGATTGCATGTCCAAATCTTAAAGAAGGCTTTGCACATGCAGGGGCCATTTCATGATTGTGCTCCTTTATAAATCCACAAGTGTCAAGCATCAAGAAAGAACAAAAGACTACACTTTTGACAGTTTATCAAGAAAATATCAAAAGGGAAAGCACATGAAGAGGACGAGAACAAGTATCATCAAATAAAACAACAACTGCTAACACATACAAATATGAGCATAATCTAATACCAAATAGTAACCACAAGTACAAATTAAAATAACCCAAATATTAGGTTTGCCTCTAAATATAATGATACAAATTAATAAATTATTATTGGATAATCATAGAAAATAGTAAAAAAAATAATCATGACAATTAAGTGATGTTATATACCTGTCCTCTTCCAAATACAAGGCCAGAGAAATAGTGTTTCCGTCTACCTATCAAATATTTGGAGAGGCATAAGACATTCTGTTTTCTTATATAGAGATCAGTTTTCTTGGTAAGGTGAGAGTGACAAAATTATAAGTATTTCATTTGTATATTGGACAGCATTTCCTTTTATGCAAATGTTAATAAAATAATATTTACTTGTCAAAACACAAAAAAGAACTATACATTTATAACACTGCTAAAACAAGATGACACTGCTAAAACAAGTACTTTTGTCTGTTTTAGAGTAAAAACAAGAGATAATAATGCAAGAGAAAATGTTTAAATGCTCAACACATTCTCTTCCGAACAAACAATATGAAGCAATATTGAAGTCCAATTCCATTTCTCTTCTTTCCAGCTCTTTCCCCTCACAATTGGCCACACTAATATTTGCTAAGGACCAGGCTACCAGAACGTATGATGCATCGATACGGATACCATGTCCGACACGACACGTATCGAATACATCGACACGCGATTTTCAAAAAAGTATTGACACCGACACGCCACCGATACGTTGATTAAATTTTTCTAATTAATTTTTTTTAACTTTATAGCCTAAAGAAAAAAAAAATTCTATACCTATTGCATAAAAAACAATACTAAAACATGATTTACCTATTTTAATATTAACAAACACATAATTAGCACATTTAAAATCTTGACCGGCCCATAAAGATTGACCTATTTTTTCTAAATCCTAAACAAATATCCGACAAAGTGTCCGATACGTGTCCGACACCGACACACCGGTGGCGGTGGAGTGTCCGTGCTTCTTAGACCAGAACTGTACTGGTGCAGGGAAAACTTAAGGAGTAAATGCCTTCGACTCTGTGCCATTCAACCTTCAGAAACACAACCCTTCATCTGGTTCTTCAACAAAGCAGCTTGTTCAGGAGTTAAAACCTTCAATTTTTGCTTCTTATGATTCTGTAAGTAAGTCTGTTCAAATGTTTCAACCTTGTCGGTTTTCGATCCACGGCTTAATAGACTACGACATCCAACAAGAAAGATGGAAATCTTTCAAAATGTAATATTATAAATATCAATAAAATGTCATCTTCTTCAAGTACAATGACACTAGTTGCAACCCTTGTCTTTCATGCAAGAATTAAAAAAAGTGGAAGTTCACCATGTTACCTTTATCTATCAAATAGTAGATGTGTTTAATAAAACCATCTTAAGCTCAAGATTCACAACTATACATGTACAATTACAAAGTAGACAGTCTATCTAATTTGAGTTTGGGGGTCAGTTGGAACTTGGATGTAATTATTTGAGTAGTTATTTATGTAGTTAGCAACTTGTAATGGTTAGTCAGATTTGTTAGAGTTGGTTTTAGCCAGAACAGTTAGTTGTGTATAATTTTTAAGCCGTCTTCAAACAATGAAATTATTAACCGGTAACCACAGGTTTCAGAAAATTATTTCTTTACTCTCACGAGTTCTTTTGATGAATTTAAGAACTTGAACCTTTGGAACTATCCAAGAAACCAACAGCAGATTAATTGATTAAGATTGAAACTCTGATAGTGCGTACAAAAATCTGATTCATTTGATATTTCCTATTTATTTCCTGTAATCTTTAGCCAACACTCTCCTCAGCCATCAGATTAGCATGTAAATTTTCTTATCACCTGTAAAACATTGCGTGGATGTTGCAAGAAATAACCACTCTCAGTCTCATAGGGTAACTTTTCAACATCAATTTATAGAAGCATCCAGTTGAGCTAATTAGATCAATGTCTTTGTGCCAATATCTACAACATTCTTCTTTATCCATGCATAAAATATTTCTCAAAACATTTATTAGCTCGTCCATACATTTTGAGAGCTGAGGGACCATAGATCTAAGACTGTTGCATTATGGCCAAAACAGTGCGATTGAAAATTCACATTTAGGCTCTCATAGCCAACAAACTGAGTTGATAAAATGACCTAACAAAAACCGGAAGTGGATTACAACATTTCCAAATCAACTTTGTACCTTAATGAACCACTTCGTTAATACGAACTTAATTACTTATTTATGATCCAATTCATTCTACATATATATGTTGAAGTGAAAAATTCAACATTTATATACAAAAAATAAAAATAAAAAATAAAAGAGCCCATTCCAGCGAGAACTTAAATTTATTAAGTACTTAAATAATCCAATTCATTCTACCTAATATGTTGAAGAAAAAATCATAATTGTAGCTATTAATCAGATTGAACAAATAAATGGGAAAAAAATATTAGCTATTAATCAGATTGAACAAATAAATGGGAAAAGAATATATCAAATTCAAACCTGATAGAATTTGACCATCCACTACCAACAGATCTGAGAGCGAAAAATGGATGATTATTGTCTAGAGAGAGAGAAACCGAGAAAAAATTGAAAGGGCAGATAAATTTTCGTAGCCAAGAGATCGTTGCGCACAAGTGATGATTTTGGATGTGGATTTTGGATTCCCAAGTCTGGATATCGGATTTTGGATGTGAAACTTGGATTTTGGGTAAGTGAATTTTTTGATTGCCAATAGATGATCGGGATTTGTTGAGAGGAAGGGTTTTTTATTTGGGATAATTGCATCAAAGATCCCAACGTTTCAAAGTCGTTGGATTATGCCTCTGATCTAAAAAAAGGGCACCACACATTCTATATGAAAAATTTGGCGTGGTTGGTTTTTTACGACCAAATTATCCTTCCCTTTAAATAAATCAAATAGCAAAAAATAAAAAAATAAAAAAAAACATAATTAAAAACTAACCATGTACTCTAAAAAATAAAAAGTAAAAAATGTATCCTAAAAGTCCTAAAATTTTATGGGATTTTTTCAGAAATAACCACAATAAATAAAATATTTCTTAAAATACTGTCATATTTTTTTTATTCTTAAAATACTATTTTGTTTTTGTTTTTGTAACATTTGTTGTTACCTTTGTTATTTTAGTTATAACAAGTGTAACAAGTGTTACAAAAATAAAAAACAGTATTTTTATAATAAAAAAGTTAAATAGTATTTTTTAAATTATTTAATATTTTGTAGTATATTATGAAATTATCACAAATTTTATTTGTACCAAATTCGTCAAAAAACACCACCAACTTACCAAAAAAATCACCCATTTTCTTCGGGTATGGTCTCTTCTCTCGGCGGCCCATTTACCCTATGGCCGCTGTCGGACATCCCTGAACTTTCGAGCACCACCACTCGCCGCCTTGTGCTCTACCCCCTTCATCTTCATTGGCTTCTGCTTGACCTGAAGCTCATTGCTAATGCCATTGACATGGTTTTTTCCAGTTTTTTCGATGCTGATTACTTGAATGTATTTCTAAACCTCGTCGTCCTCTTCACTATCGGAGGAGTTTGTTGCATCTGGGTCAGTTACCGTTATCCGAAGAATTCTGTGAACATTAGATTTTTGTTGTTTTTGGGAGGAATTTTTGGAGTTTAGATTTGAAGTTTTAGTGATTTTTTTGGTAATACTTTGGTGCTCGGTGAATTTTACCGAGCATAATATATTGTTATCCATTGACACCTTCAAGATTCAAACTTTCAGCTATTGTTTTCTGGCGAATTTGGTACAAATAAAATTTTAGGACTTTTTGGAGAAGATGACATATTTGTTATTTTTTATTTTTTTGGGGTATATTTTTTACTTTTTATTTTTGGGGTATACATGGTTAGTTTTCAATTATATATATATATATTTTGTTTATTTAAAGAGAAGAGTAATTTAGTCATAAAGGACCTACTACACCAAATTTTTCATTTATCGGTGATGTGTGGTACTATTTTTTTAGGTTAGAAATATATTTCCAATGATTTTGAAATGATAGAGACCTTTGATGCAATTATTTTTTTTTATTTTGAAGATAACACAGACGTAGACAATGGTTTTGCGTTGGTGGAGGTAAAAACCTCACTCTAGGTTAGTAGATAGAGAAATAGCAAAATGTTGCATTCCCATCACGCTCAGCATACCGCCTGTCACACTTGGTCAAACTCATTTTTTTAAAAGTAAATTATACATCTATTCTTTATCACTATTTAATATATATTTAATAAAATTTAAAATAAACTCTTTTTATAACAATTTCATCACTATTTAATGCATATTTGAAAGAATTTAAAATAAACTCTCCTTTTTCTAAACTCATTTTCAACCACAATTTTATTAATTTTTCAACGACACATTTCACACAAAAAAAAAGTTTCAAAATCTCAAACTACTTTTAAACTCTACTAAACACACACTTAATTTCTTCACTTATCGTCTCCAACTTTTCATTAATATCCACAAATAATTCATTTTCACTATTTTGCTCTTAGTTTAAATAGATTAAAATAGTAACAAATTGAAAAGAAAATGAAAAAAATTGCAATTAAGTCCCTAACTTCTTGAAAAATGTAAAATAGTCTCTTCACTTTTAATTATTTCAAACAATTTTAAAAAAAAACAAAACCACCCCACCCCAACCCGCCGAAGTTTGGGTCCACAACTGGGAAAAATACTTCCCTCAACTGCTATGTAAGCATTATACTCACTTGCTTACTCAATTTTTGATTTCTTCATTTCCTGCCTTTGTCTTCACTACTTTGATTTTTAGATGATATTTTTTCTACTTCTCAAATTTCGTAAAAAGTAAACGATAGATTGGAGCAAATTAAATTACTCGATCGTATATGTATTTTGGGTCTGTATCTATGTGCATGCATATCTGTGGTGTGTGTTTTGAAGTTTTAACATGGTATGGATTCGTTCTCAAGTTTTCAAAACTTCTGACAAATGCTTAGAAGGAGGTGGAGGTGGAGGTGGAGGTGGAGGTGGATAAGAAGATGTGTTTTTTTCTTTTTTCTTTCTTTTTTTAAATTATTTTAAATAATAGAATGTGAAGAGACTATTTTGCCCTTGTTAAAATTGGTCAAATTTAGTTTACGATTTTGACTTTTTGTTAACTAAGGAACATTTGAACATATGGATGACAAAAAAATCTGTCCTCGACCCGACTCGTTATTAATTAGAGTAGGGGCGGGGACCGAATTCTCCGAACTCACTCCGAATTATTTTATTTTATTTTATTTTTATGTTTTAAAATTTAAATTTTATTTAAAAAATAGAAATTAATTTTAAAAAATAACTAAATGGGGCGATAAATGGGGATTCTTCAATCCCCACCCCGAACCGACCTCAGCTCTGCCTTCTAAAAATCTCCGACTGAACGAGAATGGTAATAGCCACCCCCGCCCATCCCGTCACCATTCCTATTTAAACAAAATTCATCTAGACTCATTTTATTTGTATACTTTAGGACTTGATGACACATTTTTTATTATTTTAAATGAAAATATGTATAAAAAAACTAAAAATAAGAAGTTAAGAATTTATTGCACTTTTGAAAAGGTTAAGAACCCAACTGTAATTTTTTTCGTTTTGTTTTCTATTTTCTACTATTTTAATTTATTTAAGTTAGGGATAAAATCATCAAAATTGATCATTTGGAGAACATATGTGTAATTAATGAAAAGATGATGACGATAGTTGTAAATAAAATTAAATAGAGACAATATTGTTACAAAGTTAAAAGAATGAAGTGTAATTTACCAATTTACCTTAAATAAAAATATTTTAATTTCCCATCCCGCTACATCATTGGCCCTTCCTTGCCCCACCTCCTAGCCACAGTCCACATTGTTGCCATCCCTAATCTAGGAATGATGCTAATTAGGACATTTCATAATAAAGTTATTTATATTTCAACTTATAATAATTAATGAAAATATTTTGTAATAATTTATTTCCAATTTTTTAGAGATAGTCTATTAGACATGAAATACAAATGATGGAATATTCAATACCTCGTTTAACCTAGAATGGGAATTTCAAATGGTAAACTCTTGGACGAATTTAAATAATTTGAATATTTAAGAATGATTTCAGCTCATTTAAACTTATTTATCGTCTAAAGCAAAAATATTGAGACGGTGAAGTAAATTTAAATCCAAAACAAACAAGTGAATATAAAATACAATAATATTAATTTACACATTTGAGGGAAGTTTAGAGTACATTTGAATCAAGAAATTCCTCGGATCGACTGCTTCCCCTCAAAAGTTGCTCAACTTAGAGAAGTGGATGCACTACTCTAGTTTCCTCGCACTTATAGATCCACACATACTCTCTTATATAACTACGTACATGACACTTGTGGCGTACGTCGTCTATGATCGATCTTTATGGTCAAAAAGGTTAAGACCACGCACGACACGAGGAGGAGGAAATTCTTGCTCACGAATCCTTACTCTTCTACATTTTATTTATTAATACATCATTTTGACAATAACATAGTAATTATACCTAGACACTGATAAAATCCCCATGCATTTCTCCATTGTTTGTCCCACTTCTTTCTTCAAATTTGATGTACTTGTACCACTTTGCTGTCACAATGTACACCACAAAATCAGCAGTTGTCAAAGCTGCTAAAAGGAAGTAGAATCTGTCCAAATGACCCTTGTTGAGGTTACCAGGTATCCATCCAGGCATTTTATCAGAAGTAGAAATTTTCATGACGATTGTCACTAGCAAGCTACTCACATAATTTCCTAAAGATATGGAAGTCATGCAAAGTGCACTCCCAAAGCTCTTCAAACCATCCGGCGTCTGCCCGTTGAAGAATTCTAGTTGTCCCACGTACATGAAAACCTCCGATGCACCAATCAAAACATATTGTGGGACTTGCCAGAATATGCTCAGAGTACTCGAATTTGAGCATTTCGAGCAGTTTTTTGGCACGTATTTCAGCCTAAAATGCTCGACTGTACCGGCTGCTATCATTGCAATTATAGCTATGATTAGGCCAATTCCCATTCGTTGAAGCTCGGTTATACCTCTGGAACTGGACTTTCTAAATCTGGCAACAATGGGGTCGAGAACTCGCCTATAGATGAAAATAAAAGCTGCAACGCTGAGAATGTCGAAGCTAGACATGCTCGCTGGAGGAATATGAAAGCCTGCAACGGTGGTTTTCATGGCAGCCCCTTGTTCTACGAAAAGAGAGGCCATCTGAGTGAAGACAACAGAGTACAGTATGGTGCATAGCCAAATTGGAAGCAGTCTAAGTATGCATTTTACTTCTTCAACTTGTGTAACCGAGCAAAGGCGCCACGGATTAATGCCAATATCCTTTCCTTCTAAAGTACACTCCTTTGATGTGATAACCGCGGCCTTATCTAGCAACCTACGTACAACAATAACAAACTAAATCTTACGACCACAAATTTCAAAATATTCATGTCAAAGAAGAGAAACTAATTAATACTTACTTGAATCCATGAGTATGAAGTATTTTTCTGTCCCCATTTTCTGCAAGCTCCTTACCATCTACTTCATATAATCCATCATCACTTGAAGGGACCTCAACTTTCCATTTTCTTGATGCAGCAACAATCACTTGGAAAAATCTTGAAAGAGGGTTGCCTTTTGGTATAAAATGTCTATACCTTGGTGTCCCAACAAGGAACAAGATCAGTGCAACTATAGCTGAACCAGTAGATGCCCAAAACCCTAATGCCCACATTCCCTTGTCCTCATAATACCCCAAAATTGTGTTTGAAAAGAGAGATCCAAGATTCAAAGCCAAGTAAAAGTAACTAAAAAAAGACACTTTTGAGTGACTTTCTTTGGGGTGATCTTCATCAAATTGGTCTGCTCCAAATGTTGCAATATTAGGCTGATACCCTCCATTGCCAAGGGCAATCATGAAAATGGATACATAGAATAGAGCAACATGGATGGTGGAGTGAGAAGTACAAGGTGTTTTTTCATCCCCACACCCACTAGGCTTGACTAGGAATATGTATGATGTTAAAGATAGTGATACCAAACCCTGTCATCAAATAAATATACAATTTAATTTTCAATACACAAAACAATAAAAACACTTAGAGCCCGTTTGAATTATAAACTAAAAATTGATTTTTTTGAATCACAATTATTGACTTTTCAATATTTTAAACTTGAAATGATAAAATTGCTTCTTTTACTTTGAAGCGTCAATTTTTTGATTAAGGACAATTTTATCATTTCACGTCTAAAATATTTGAAAAGTCATCAATTTGAACTAAAAAAATCCAATTTTTGGTTTATAATGTGTACCAAACGAGCTCTTAAGTTCATTTAATTGGGCCTAATCAGACTAGTCTCATAATTTTGGCCTGATATATAAGTTAATTGCTATATCTTACCGACAACGAGTTAGATTGTCTTAAATCAACATCACTTGACCAATCTTGTCGATACAGTCAGTATACAAGAGACGACAAACAAAAGTAAGGTGAAAAGGAAATTAAGACCATAAGCATATAAGAGTTGACTTACAAGCACAAAGATGGCTTGGAAAATGGCACAAGTTTTATATCGCCCCCAATAGGAGTCACTAAGAAAGGCCCCCAACAGTGAAAAGATGTAGACTGTGCCTGTCCATTTGCTCACGTTGTTTGCTGCCTCAGCATTGTCTTGTCCCATTACTCTAGTTAGAAACAAAACTAGATTGACTCCTACCCCGAAAAATGCCAGTGTAGCAAGACCTTGGTTCACTGCAAATAATTAACATTAATTAATTATCAATTATTAATTAACATGGAAATTTAATTTTTATTATTATTTATTAGTGCTTACCAAGTATTAGAATACCAGCAAACCATGATCCAGTTCTTTTACGAACCGCAGGATGTCCACGCTTATCTACACTTCCATCAAAAGTACATTCTTCTTGTCGTTTCGTTGTTTTCTCCTCGACTCCGTTCTGATAAAATTTAAAATTAAATTAATTGCATCAGTGATCGTTATTATGAACACAATTATAATATACAAACTAATAGCGTGTTTGAAAGGGTTTTTTTGAAGTCTAAAAAAATTTCTTAAAGAGTAAAAGTGCTTTTGGTTATTATTATTGTTGTTTGGTTAAAGTTAACAAGTACTTTTTGACTAAAAAAATAACTTTAAAAAGTTGTTTTAGAGAAGCTCAAATTTTGAGCTTCTTAAAAAACCACTAATTGAACTTTTACGAAAAATTGTAATTAACATTTAACGAACTTAAAAATTAACAAAATTACCATTAATACATCAAAAAATACATTAATTTATTTACTACATTAACTACTCATGTCAAATTGTCATTTTATATACTTATAGAAAGTGGAAAAAAAATATTGACACGTTAAATAAAATAATACAAATTATACATAATATGTTTGATTTAAATAATTAAATATGTTTGATTTAAATAATTAATTACTTTTTAATCAAATATACTAAAATAATCATGTTATTATAATTAAATTAATGCATTAATTTTAATAGTTATTATAGGATATAAAAATTATGATTTCTTTAAAAAAAATATGAGTTATACAATAATTAATTATTGTTTCGTCAATTATAATAAAATAATTGTGTTGTTATATTTAAATTAATATATTAATTCTAATAGTTATTATAGGATATAAAAAATTTATTTATTTTAAAACAAATAATATAAGATATATAATAATTAATTATTATTTAATCAAAATAAATATAAAATTTATACAAAAGTATTTTTATAGTTATGCAACCAAACACTCAATTTAATATTCATAGCACTTTTTGGATTCATATCCAAACAGTCTACAGTTTTTTAGCTCTACTCTAAAAACTCTACTACTAAAAGTTCTACTCACAACAGCTGTACCAAACAGACCCTAAATTTTATTTTCAATAAATTTATTTGTATTAAAAATACAGCTAATGTATATGGATGACACGTGTCATGAAGTTTTCCATATATCATGGAAATTATTAATACGAGGAGGAAGAAGCCAAATTGAATTGTAACAATAATATTGTCCAAAGACTGATGGAAATTAATGCAGTGATGAAAACTAGCTATTATCTGATGTTTCTTTTTCGAGGAAATTAATAAAGACAAGCACGTTAAGTGCATGAATATAGTAATAAACAAGGTGACGTGCAGCTTTTGGCTTCATATAATCCGGTAAAACATCTATTTATGAAGCTGCAATAGAATCTTTTTCAATACCACTTCATGCTTTGCATCATTGCATGATTCATGGATCAGAATATATATCAGATTGTATTGATCCTGATCCCCCAGTTTTTATCAATTCTACATCGTTATGATGATATGAGCGCGATATTATCTAATGCGACAAACAATGAGATTATCTCTCGACCACATATTTAGGTTCGACTATAGTAAAAAATGTAATAAAATACGCAAGTGGTAAGTGACACGTCATGAGTAAAGACAACTCCCCTTCCCAACACCACTCTGACACAAAGTTTGGTGGGTGTTTAAAAGTAAGTTAAAAATTACTTTATTTTGCCATTTTTTTTAATAGACAACTTACTTTTTCTGAAAATAAGTTTCTGAAAAAATAATTTTTAAGCAAGGCCAAACATGTTGGATGCGATTGATAGTTTCTGGACCACTACAAAGTAGAAAGCTCTAATTAAAACATACCGAATCAAGTTAAGAGACAAGATAATGGAATGAGAAGAATAGAGGTTCCATCCATGCATGTGGAATTTCTTTAATTGCACATTATTTGATGAGATTATTGGAAAAGAATAAATTAAATAGAATGATAAAAAAAGAAAAATTATCTGCAAATTATGAAGATATATAAAAGAAGAGAATATCATAAAACTAACCACTCGAACCATGTTTAAGCAACCCATTGTTTCTCTTTACGGGACGAATTGTATGTCAAAATGCAAATTGCAAATGCTTCAAAGGGCTGATCAAATATATAGATATATATGTGTGTATATATATATATATATATATAGAGAGAGAGAGAGAGAGAGAGAGAGAGAGAGAGAGAGAGAGAGAGAGAGAGAGAGAGAGAGAGAGAGAGAGAGAGAGAGAGAGAGAGAGAGAGAGAGAGAGAGATTTGAAGGAGAGAAGTTAAGAAGAGATGCAGAAATGGTGATGTATATATAGAGGAGTGAGATTTCGTAAGTGTTCAAGAAAAGTATTGGTTTATAAATTTAAAAAAAAAAAAAAAAAAAAAAAAAAGAGGTGACAAAGCAATGTGTTGTAAACCAAAACACATTTTATGGAGAAGAGAGCAAAAGAAGCGTGATTTGATAAAACACTCCATGGTTTGTTTGGTTTGATTTTGTTTAAAAGTTGCTAAAAAGTTGAAGTCAACGTTATCAATTAATTCAAACCATATATTTTATGGGACCCACAATTTTTATCGACTTAATTTTAATCACACGTTTCATAGAACTCATACTTTTTATTAACTTTTTAATCACACAATTCATCAAATATTATCAGAATCTGTTAAAAAATCTGATCTTTAGTAAAATATTTTTATCAATTTTTGAACCACGTAATTCATCAAATTAAAAATCTAATTTTGAAAAAAAAAAAAAAAAAAAAAAACACTATATTGGGTTGTATGCATCATCATAACCTGTCCTTTTCACTTAAGGGAGAAATAGTTGGGATTAAGCTGTATGCATTGTCTATAAAAGCTGTATTGATGCTGACACATTTGAAACAATGCACTTTTGATGATCTTCCTTTCTTCACTTTTTGTATTTTACTACTATTTTTTTAACTACAACTCCACTTAATTTTTATTAATAACTGTTAAATGATTTAAATACTATTTAGAGTGTTTTATGAGTCATTTTAAGTCACTTTGTGCGTTTGTGTGTCTACACAAATATTTAGAGCTTGTTTGACAAAGCTTAAAAATCCATTTTGGTTTTTTTCAGCCGTAATTTTTGACTTTTCAATCCACTTTTAACATAAAAAGTCAACAATTTCAACTCAAATAAACCAATTTTGGTCAAATAAACCAAAAATTGGTTTATAAACTAATTTATAATCTCTGTCAAACGGGCCCTTATATAGACTTATATGTAGTTATAATTATAACTTTAAATACTTTCTTTTTTCAACTTTTTTAAGCCTAAGAGTGACAATTTCTCGAAATTTTCTTTCCACGTGTACATGTAATTAGTTTCTTCAATCGTGCAATACTTTTTCCAATTAACAATGGAAGCGAGATTGAATTTTGTTTCGGAAAATTTTCATTTACGATCGACAGAGATTTTTTTTTTCAGATGGGACAAGTATATACATACATAAATATATTGCGCTTATTGTTAGATCACTTTATTTAAAAAATTAGCAGTTACGTTTTCAAATGCTTCCATACTAAATATATGGCTACAATTAGATATGTAATCGTATAACTTATAACTAATGGTGCGCATATAGCTTTATGCACTACTTTTTTGTGGAAACACATATATGGACAACCCTAAATTGTACCTAAAGTTTTTTGTGCTATAAAATAAGAGCATAATATGGGTTAGCGAGGATTAGGCAATCTAAGCAATCTACTGTTTGATTGGTTGTTAATAAAGTTCAATTTGAAAAGAAAACTAGAGTAGTTTACAGTTCATAAAGCATTTGGATTTTGGGGCCTCAACCAATATTTTGCTCCTTATTTTGAGCGTTTGGTAATGAAAACTTAAGAACAAAAGGACAATGGACCCCACATCAGGGCCGACCCTACAATTTAGAGAGTCTTTGGCGAAAATTTAAATGAGATTCTTAATAAATTGAGATGTTTTAAAATATAAATTTTATATAGACTTACAAGCAAAAAATGGGTACATTTTTCTTCTTCTTCATTGAATGAAAAAATTGTTGGAATTTATATTAAGCTGTGGAGCCTAATTTGTTACGCTACGCGGAGCTGAGCGCGGATCGACTTTCGTAATTGTATTTGCTTAAGGGTGTTTTCGAGATTTTACCTTCGTAATTAGGTTGTCATAGTATTTCATTATAATTAGAGAACTTTTATTGGGTTGTTATATATATATGACTAATCTCGTGTGTTCTTTATTTTTTACCATTTTATTTATTGTTCTAATCATAACAATTTGAAAATTTGTTTCGAATTAAAATAAAGATTTCTATGTATATAGATTTAAAGGAAAAATTGCACTGTCTATAATTTAAATACTATATTAAGGTAGATAATGTAGGTTCAATTTGGACTTGTTTTTTATTTAGACTTCACATATAAGATCATCTACAACAGCTTGTGTATATTTAAAAAAAAATCTTTAGCATTTTAAAGAGCATCATTAAATTTAAAAGAGCAATTTTTTTAAATATTCCAATAGCCTTTTTATTTTCACACTCTTTATTTTACTTTTTTTAAGAAACGTTTAATATATTTCTCTCTCCTATCTTTTTTATCATATATTTTCTTCCAAATTTGTATATATTATATTTAATTAAAATCAACATATCAAGTATTAAAAATTGAAATTATTTCAATGCATTTAATAATAGAGAGTGAGTTTGGCTCTCCAAATGTGGAGAGCCAAATATAATCTCTAAATTAAAATGTTAAATTGGATAGTTCATTGGAACTTAATTTTAAGCGTTGACTCTTTAAATTAAAGAGTAATCTATATTTAAAGAGTTTGTTGGAGATACTTTAAGTAGGTTGATTTAAGAAGAAAAAAATTTTGAGTCAAAATTTTTGAGCCTTAAATAGTTGGGGGCCTTAGACGGCTGCCTAGCTGTCTAGGGCCAGGGCCAACCCTATCCCCACGTAACTAGCTACTCGGTCTTACGATAATAATTGACATTGATTCTACATGGTCTTGGAATCCTAGTGGGTTGCTGAATGGTCATATGGTCCTTAGATCCTAGTTATTAATTGACATTGATTCCATATATATGGTCTTCAAATCCTAGTGGGTTGCTAAATGGTCATATGTTTCTTAGGTCCTACGTTATTAATTGACATTGATTCCATATATATGGTCTTGAAATCCTAGTGGGTTGCTAAATGGTCATATGATACTCCACGAAGTAAGCAGGCCAAATTGACTAACAACACGTTTGTCATTATTTTTCAAGTTTATAAATTAATCAGATATTATTTGTATCTACACATTTTATAGAATTTATAATTTTTATTTATTTTTTATCTACTCGTAGAACTTAATACTTATAATCTATAAAAAATTTTACCAAATAAACACTAAATCAAATGGAATCGCTTAATTATTTGCTCGAGTCATTTCGGTATTCTTTTCTAAACTTCTACTTCTATTTATAAACATGCAAAAGAAAATGAAATGAAAAAAAAAAATTTGTTTTCAATAAGAACGCGATAGGACTTTACGACATAAAGCCAACTACATGAAAATTTTCAAATCTTGATATAATTAGATCAAGACGCAAAAGTAAGAACCAAGTCACTATATAGACAATAGAATTACTCGGACAAAAATCTATCGATGATCGTTGACAGTATTATTTAGGTGATTTTAACATAAGTCAATACTTGTTAATGATTTCGAATGAAATTAACGACACTGATATCATCGATTATCACTGACGCATCTCCTTCAGTGATTCTCGACGGCAATGTCGTTAATGGTATCGTTGGCAATTACTAACTATGCTTTGATCGTTAATCACCGATAGAAAAGTTATTGGTATCATTAACGAAAGTTTATTGTTTCTTTATTTTTACTTTTTCAACAAGTTATTGATGTAATATTACGTCCATAACTTAATTTTTTTTAAAATTTATAATATTAATGTGGTATAAGTTCTTCTAACTTTTATTTCATTATCGAAAAAATATTTTAACATTAATATTTTTATTATTTCGAAATTATTGTCGATAACTTAAATTTATGAAAATTTTTATTTTTTTTAAGGGGTAATTGCATCAAAAGTCTCCAACATTTCAAAATCTTTAGGAATATGCCCCTAACTTAAAATAATAATATCAAACGTCCCCAATGTATGAACAAATAGGCATCGTAGGTCCCTATTAACAGTTTTCATCTATTTTCGCCGTTAAATCCAAAATTTGGAATGCACGCGCTTTCTATCTCCAAAAAACGCTATTGAAAAAAATGCTATTGGAGATTTTTTTTTGTTCATGGAGATGAGAAAGAACCAACAGCATCAGAGGAGGAGGATTGCAGACCATAAATTAAAGAATTCAACTCCCTGAGCACTTTTTTTCTATTCTCTTGCTCCACCGGCGACGCCGCCGTATTTCGTTTTCCCTTATTATCTTGGCCTTTGTAATATCCGTCGCCCCAGCCCAAAAGAGACGGATCCCTGTAGTCAACAACAGAAGACTGCCAGAAAATTGCATAAGTCCAGCTCTCCTGGGTACCCTCTATCAACTAGCAGACGAAGCTGTAGCGTTTCTCGTTTCTTCATTTGTGGAGCTTGTTTCTTGTGGTGGTGATAACCAGTTGTCAAAGCATCAACAATTTTCAAAACAGTGAAGGTACCACTTAATTGGGTCCATGAATCAAAATGGCAAGATCCTTGGTCATCTTTCCAGATTCTAGTGTCTCAATGCACGCAATTAGATTAGAAAACATGTGTTTTGAAGTAACCGGGGGGTATTCAAAAGAAATGCAAATTTCAATTCCTCCTCCAACTAATTACACTTTTCAGACGATGCTGTAGCGTTTCTTGTAGCATTACTTCATTTTCTTCATTTTGGTTCTTCTTTCCACAACCCATCCACATCACAAACCACTATAAACTGTGAATTCAAAACGCCATAAAAAAAACTATTAAGTAGGGAAAGAGAGATATATATAAATATTTACGAGGTCGCCTTCAATCATGTACTTGGAGACTTCCTCACGGAGAGTGGTGAGTTCGTCTTCAGATAAATCCTTGGTAATTTTGCTCTCCATTCTTAGATCACACAGTATTTGCTTGGATCGAGTGCGCCCAACCCCATGAATATACTGCAACGAGTACTCTACCATCTTGTTGTTGGAAATCTCCACTCCACCTACATGAACGCACTTTATGCTCAGCCCACAAATCTACAAACAAGACACTGAATAAACAAACTAATTAAAGACAACCCCTCTTATGTAATTATACAAAAAATGGAATATTGATGAAAAAAGGCTGAATGTAAACCAAAATTTTCTGGGTTTATGTTGAGTACTTTGGGGAGGGAGGTGGGAATTGAGAAAGTGATGGAATTTTTGAGAGAGGTGGAAATGTGATTGGAAATTAGCGGCAGTGAAGAGAGTACTGGGGTTAACAGTGATGCTGCCATGATTTGATTTACAGTTGAAAGATTGAAAAAACAAGAGAAATTGGAGGAAGAAAAAGTAGAGAAGTTAATAATGATACCTCCAATCGCATTTTTTTGAGAGAGAAAGCACGCAACATTCCAAATTTTGGATTTAACGGCGAAAATGAATGAAAACTGTCAATAGGGACCTACGATGCCTATTTGTTCATACGTTGGGGACGTTTGTTACTATTATTTTAGGTTATGAGCATATCTCTAACGATTTTAAAACGTTTGGGGACCTTTGATGCAATTATCCCTTTTTTAATATAACAAACTAAAACATAGTTTTTAATCTTAAATTATTTTTTGATTGTTACTTAGGCTTTATTTGATTTGATTTAAAAATTTGTTAAAAAGTTAAAATCAAAGATAACAATTAATTTCAACCAGATATTTTATGGGATCTACAACTTTTATAAATTTTTAACCACACATTTCATCAACTTTTATTAAAAAAAAAAATCTTCATTTTAGTAAAATTAAATGGACACTTAATTACTGACATAATTTTCTAAAAATAATATTTAAAAAATAGTTCTTAGTCGTAAATTATATTTAATTGTTATGTAGGCTTTGTTTGATTTTACTTTAAAAATTCTTAAAAATTGAAGTAAAAAATAACAATTAATTTTAACCACACATTTTATGAGAATCACAACTTTTATAAACTTTTCAACTACACATTTCATCAACTTTTATCAAAATTTACAAAAAATCTTATTTTTAAGAAAATCAGATACTTAATTACTGACATAATTTTTTGAAAATATTATTTAATCTCTTTTATAATTTATTTAAAGAGAGACATGTATACATGTTTGTGGTGTAGAATTGGACAGTATTAAACATAATTTAATAAAATTACAATTTTTGCATTATTTAGTACGTTATTGTTCACTATCGTGTGCTTACGTATTACAACGTATTATCTAATATTGGGTAATTAAGAAATTATAATTTGACAAATTAAGAAACGTACAAAGCATCATTTTTAACAAATTATAATTATCTTTATAGACTTTACGAAAGTAAAAACACATGTATTTATCTTATAGCTTCCCAATTAAATGAAATTAGTATAATTATAGCATTAGAAACGTAATTAATAATTGTTAACGAAGTATTTCAAATACATAACTTAAACGCCAAGCAAATTAATAATAATATATTAATATTTCTACTTGCGAATACGAGAGACGTATATTACAATCTTTTGCTCAATCATTAGATGATGCCAAATTTCTTTTATAAATTTTTTTTTTTCTGTGGCTGGAAAATTAAAATGCATAGTCATTGGTCGAGTTTACCAAATTTCATTTTTTATGAATTAGTCGAAAAATAGAGCAAATACTATGTTTTATACATCGCACTAGTCACTAGACATGACAATGAACGCAGTTCAATGAATATTCAAAATTTCTCGAGACACAGAACAATTATTTACTTGTAAGAAGAAAAGAAAAAACTTTTTTTATAGCACGATTACTAGAAATTGGTCTATCTTCACGTCTAACTTTATGTTTTCTTTTTCTATTTATTTTTAATAAACTAACAATTCTTAATATCAATAATTAAAATTTATCCACATTTTAAAACCTAGAATTTTTAAATTGATAAACAAATTTCACGTCTGTTAATTTATTTATTTATATATTTTTCTATACGTAATCAACCTACATGACATTAATTTCTAATAAATACAAATACAAATACAAATTCGTACTATTAATGAAGCAATAATATTGTTTATTTAATATTAACTGAATGAAGTTAAAAATATGAAACTATTAATATAACATTTTTTATTTTGGTCTCAAATTTCAAAAATATTGAAAAAAAAAAAAAAAGATATCATAGACGGGAGAAAAAAAGGCCTAAATGAAATTAAGTCAATAAAGAATATTTTAAACACTTTACATTTTCTTTAATTTTGTGATAAATGCCTTAAAATGTTAAAAAGGTGAGTACCACGTTTAAAATAATTCTGTAATTTTTCAAACTAGCAAACGTGTATGTACTAATTTTGTTTGATTTTTGCTTAAAAAGTTGATAAATTTTGAGTCAAAGTCAACAATTAATTTTAACCACACATTTCATCAACTTTTATCAAAATCCTATTAAAAGTTTAAATTTTAACAAAACCAAACGTGCACTAAATACTTCATAAAAAAAATTAACTTAGAGTATGTTCGGTAAAGATTTTTTTAGATTATAAGCAGTGAGTCATACAAAATGTGTGAATAAAAATAATATTTGACTGACTTATAAATACTTATAAGCACACACAAACGTACTCTTAATTTGCACTAAAATAAATAAAAATCAGGCATTCAGATATTTAAATTATGAAAGATAAACAAAGTGCTAAATATAACAATATTTCTCATGTTAGGTGAAGTTTTCAATGGACTTATCTCCAATCTCATCTAATCATTGACTCATAGTCAAGACTCACACCATCCTATGTCACAGCCGCCGGGCCCAATGTCAAGTGGATAAATTGAAAGGCTGGAGTTTTTATTTTATTTTTTAACAAATTCCAAAAATAGCAATGAATAATCCAAATCTTCTGCAAGTAAACACATTTATGACAATAAGAAATGACAAGTAAACACATTATGACAATAAGACCAAAAATATTATTTAATTATAATGTGAGAGTATTGAATCTAAGGAAAAATGTTATATTTTTGTAGTGAGAGTGATTATAAAAAATAATAATTTAATACTAAATTAACATTTGCTCGTGTAGTCAAAATGAAGAACTAAATGAGAACCGTTCTATTCTCGAACCAGTTAAGTATTAGCTGGAATCAAAGATATGTTCATTCTTAATTGCATATTTTAACTGAACATTGAATTAAACAATATTAAAAATAGAGAAAATAAAATTAAAAATTACATTTAGTTCAATAATAAATAAGAAAAATGATTACATCAGCTGTCAAATGAAAAACAAATTTGATAAGCCAAAGTCGTATTCAAATGAATCACGTCTCCTTATTTATATTATATATATAGTAGTACTTATCACTGCACTCAAAACAAGAAAAAAAAGTCAAGAAAAGCGATAAGCAGATCCAACTATCTTTGATTTATGTGTATGTATTAAATGAGACAAGTGCTTATCAATCTGGCAACCACCATTCAATTTTATTTTTTTCTATGCAACTTGTACATTTTTTAAACATGTCTAATTGTTAATTGTGTGACCTTTTACTTGTTTAATGGGTTAGTGAATTGTTACTTTTCAACCCAACACCTGGTCCTGCGTGCTTTACTTGCACGTTTACATTAAAGTTTATAAACAAATCAAGAAATTAGGTGTCCTCCAACATATGCGTCTTTTTAAGCACACATAGATTTGTCTCTAATGTTTTATTATTCGTTAAATGTAAATGATTAAAATTTCAATCGAAATTGAACTAGCAATGAATAAAAAAAAAATTTAAAAAATTAATTATTTAAAAATTACCCTTCGAGACGAGCTTTTAGTGAAATGGATTACTACTCGTAAAAGTAAATGACTAAAATGTTTAATCAACATGAGAATAATTAATTGATTAATTAAAATTGAACCACTGTTAACAAAAGTTACCACTGAAGCAGACATTAAAGTATATATATATTACAAGAAAATATTTGAAAATTGAGCTGATTATTTTGACTTGAAGATTTGAAAAAAATTCATGTAAGAGAAGTGGATGATGATTGATTGATTCTTGATTAGAATTGAAGTGGGATATTTTTCCAACAAATGACTCAGCCTTTGAAAATGAAATTATTTAGGAAGAAGTGGAAAATGATGCTTGAGAAAGGACTTAAAGTAGATGTCATTAATTAGAAAAGGACTTTATATGTCAAAATTGAATATTGACTAATGTATTCTTTTGATCTTCCTTTCTAATCCTAGACTGTCAAGAAAGAGATAATGCAAAATGCATCAACTAGTAAAGTCAACTTAGAATTTGACATAAGCAGTGGTGGCTTCAACTATTGCAACTGGTGGAAATTTTTACATACATCCCTTCAGATTCAAAATAAAAGACGAAAACTAGATTTCAAATTTCTTATAATGATCTCAATGTGCCTAGTGTTTTGCTTCTTATACCAAAGGAGACACCTACATTGAGCATGTCTTGAGCATCGTTTTTCAATTCGAGCTTGGCAAGGGCAAGAGCCTGCATGTAAAAGGCCGTTAGCCACTCAGGCATACAATTCTCAGCCTGCATACCATCCCAAAAAGCATTATCTGATTGATCAGTCATCAAATACGACAGGGCTAGCCTCACATGTACGGTACCACATGGAACAGACAACATCGAATCAACTGTAAGTTAAAAAATGAATTGCAAATCAGCACTAGATAATTTCGCCCTTTATGATCCACAAACTAAAACAAATTTAATAGAAAGGGAGGTTGAGCTCATCTTGGGCAAGGCTTATAAACTTTACTTAATAAGTAAATTATCTTTTTTATTGGTTGAAGTTGGAGATGAGTTACTTATTTTGGACAATAAGATAAGAGTTACTCCAATGATCTCAATATACCACTTTAGTGGTTGAAACCAAAGATTTGGAGGCCAACATTGAAGTGATCACAATTATCAAGCCAACAGATTTTGACACTTCTAAGCACAAGGGCACTATGCACCAACCAGTATTCTTATTTTTGTGGGGAACTGAAAACTTGCCTCCCAGGACCCTGGGGGCTTGATCTCAGGACCTCCCGGGGTTAGAACGGGCCTATTGACAATTGAATCCACCACTTAGGATGACCAAAAGAGAAAAACGTTCACAAAAACTAATAAAGTCTACCTAGAAGCTCGATGAATGCTCCAGTAATGCTCTATGTAGAAACATCTATTGGGAATTGAGACCAACTCCTTTATTGCCCACAAGATTCTTGTTCAGAGAAGGATAACGAAACAAAAAAAATATAAAAGATAGAGAGATTTATGGACTGTCAAAGTTTTCACTATATGAAAAATTGTTACAATCATATAGATTTCACTCACCCAAATCCCCAAGTATCTTAAGAAAAATAATATCATAAGTTTTACTGCACCCACCAATTTCTATTCTTTGTACAACCCACAAAGAGAACAAGAAAAACAACTAGAATGCTATGCTTACAATTTTGCTCTCAGAAAACCTTCAAGTCATATCTACAAAAGAGAATAAACCACGTCAATTTATAATTAACATAGGACCTAATTTTCTTCCAAGTTTCGACTGCCAAGAAGTCCAAGATTTGGAAACTTGTTTAATTTTAGTCGACCTAAATGTCTTCCAAGTTTTGACTATCAAAGTGTCCAAAATTTGGAAACTTGTTTAATTTTAATCGACCTAGATGTCTTCCAAGTTTTGACTACCAAGTTTTGAGAAAATATCCCAACAACATCAGCAAAAAACCAATGTGGGTTGTCTACATAAAAAGCATAGAATTATCAAAAGGTTAACAACAGCATGAACTTGTGGTGGATAATGAATAAATAAGAACCTACCGTTGAATAATATGCAATTGCACCCCTGAAGTCCTTGTCCCTGAATGCAGCATCCGCAAATATCTTTATGTTCTGCCTTTCTTGAACTTGTGTCCATTCGTGGAATGAGAGCTTCACAAAAGATATTAGAACTATATGAGTATACCATAATATACCATTGCCAATTACCAGCTCCAAATGCGTGAAATTAACTTCAAAATCATAAATAAAAATGCAAGTGAAGTTTCACATAAATGCATGATACAAGTAAAGGACAGTTCAACATCAACTTTGAACTAGTAGAGTTCAAATTTTCTCAGCAATAATAATCTTGCAAACGAAACATTTCAGATCTAAATTAAATGACTTATAATTCTTTAAATTGGTCCTGGAAAATCAAAGCATGGAAATCAGCTCACCTCGGTAACTACACCCTTTTCATCTTCATAGCCTGTCTTAAGCAAGATGTCTTGCACGGCAATCAGGTCCATCCTTGCACAAGCTTTTCCAAGAGAAGAAAGCATGGGTGGCAGCATCTCAGGTGTTTTTGTCAGACCCATCAATACATGTGATGCAACCTAGGAATATCAAAGGATGATGTCTTAGTAATTTATTGAATCCATCCAGTATATTTAATCCCATAAAGTTGTCAAACAAAATAAATTGAAATATTACCTCCTTTTCCTTTTGAAGGGGCGTCACTTCAGTAAAAAGAAACTTGATATCCAGTCTATCTCTACCCTCATACTAGAGGCATTTTGAAGCAAGTTCATCCAATGCTGTAGCATCTTCATTACGATATCTCCCTCACAGGGATGAGTCCATCAGCAATGATAGATTTTTTCCTCGTAACAAAAACAGTGCCTGGAGAACCATGCAAACATAGTAATCTTCAAAATACCAATTACAGCAACAGAAAAATAAAAATACACTTCAAATTTTGAACTTAAAATGTAGTAGATTAATGATAAATGAAATTTAGGCAACCTATAAACTACTAATAAGAAAATAAGGCTTCCATAAAGACTCGCACATTACCTTTTCTAAGATATGTGCCAAAAAAGTTTCCTTTCTGAATCTCCTTGTATGTCTTTTCTGGCTTGATGTCATCATTCCAAAATCTTAAGCAGATAAAGCTCAAGAATTTTTGCACATAATACAATTTCAGCATATAAAATTTTGTTTGTAATTTAGCTTTTATTTCCTCTTCCTTGGATATTCTAATCTTTTTTTCTTTCTTGCAAATTCTTATCTTCTTTTGTTCCTTCATTCTTTCTTTTCCTTTCACTCTGTACTACATTTTCTCTCTTTTTCTATAAAATGTTCAAGCTATGAATACGAAGGAAGCTAATATTCACCTCTTGCCTCCAAATGAAAAGTGGTTTGACACTTTTTACAGTTTCTTCTGCCAAGCAACAATATCAGATGTCACGTGTCACATGTCACATCACCTATTAAGAATATAAATAATTGGATGGCATAATCTGTTTATCAGATTTTGGTTTCTGACTCTAGCTATATGGTTCTCTTTAAGAAAACTCTTTGGTGCGTGGTTTGCTAACAAGAACTTACGTCAACAGCTTAATGGTAGAGTTCTGGTCCTCTGGTATTCTGCACCATCTCTGGTCTTAACTGCAGAACAACCTATATTGACTCTTTCTGAAAATTCTTGAGCAACAAAAAACTTGGAACTAAAGCATGGAAAAATTTTAATAATCCAAATCAGGCCCAAATATTATGCAGCGTAAACATAAGCTGAACAGGACTAAGATAGGACAATTTTGTCTTATTCGTTAAATGGACTGCATTGTCAAAGAATTAGAAAAGAATATGAGAAAATATTTTTAATTTTCAAATAACTAAGCTGAAGAAGCATGGTAACTCAAGTCTGAATCCTATTTGTGTATCATTTTATCATAGGAGTTCTTTAGAAAAAACAATGGGTTATAACAAATCACCCTCCCGTGGTTTTCATTTTTGGTTGGTAACTCCATGATAGTTAAGAAAATAGCCTGATGAACCCTCCTTGGTTTCATAAACCTAATTAATTCCCCACTAACTCCTTCCAAAGGTATCAACTTATGGAATCAAAATTCATACCATTCTTTTTAACAAACAATTAATCACAATAAGATTTTTCTTCAGCAAACTGTTGAAAACAAAAAATATAAATTTGGTATAAAATGACTCCGTTTGTTCAATTTGTCTGTTCTGGCTGATCAATCATGAACAGAGAGAGTATTTAGGCTGGTCTTATACAAGTATTGCAATGCATAACTGTTTTTTTTCCCCCCAGAACGTGCACTATAATAACCAGTAAGAGTTACAGTTGGGTTTCATAAGCAATACTAACAATCTGTTGTTGCACAAGGAGGTAACCATCAGAATTAAAAAGAAAAAACACCCGGTGGGTAAGTTTTAATCATCTCATCTAAAATTTGAAGCAGGTAGAAAAGAATCACATGTATTATTTAAATATTGTCTTCTACACACCCCTATTTGCAGATTGGATTCATTTTTTGATCAATGGCCTGACATGTGCACAATTTAAATGAATTGCAGCAAGACTTGGACCCAGATCCTTTTGTAAAAGCTAAAGTTGTTAGAGAGAAGTCACATGTATTCATTTAAATATTGTCTTCAACAATAAGTATTAATTAAGAACACAGAAGATGAGTGATGAAATGTATCTGTACCTGGAGAGGTGGAATATGCTTTCCAATCAAAAGATCCAGCAGAATAGTTCCATAACTGTAGATCACACAAGCTGGAATAACCCTACCTGAAAAGAACAATATGAATAGACTGTCGGATCATTAATTTGGAAAATAAAATCGGTACAAATTTAAGGTTCTTTAACTAAACATGGAATAATTCAGTAAATGAGCAATTATGAGACATTTGAGAGGCAACACAGTGAGATCTGATTACCAACCAACAGAAAACTCACTGAAGTAGAAGTCAAATGCATTTGAAGATGATTTTTAGGTAATAAAATTTACTTTTACAGCAGTGAAACAGAGTCAATTCATAAGCACTTCGCAAAAACCAAAAAGAAATGGAAAAGAAACATGACTATATTCACATAAGGGCAAGCCGGCAAGAGCTCAGTTAGATACAAGTTTTACGAAATGGAAAGAGAAAAAAAAGGTTCATGACACATAAAGAAGCCACAGGATATACAGTGGGTTAATTTATGCAGACAACTAGTGATCATAATCCACCCATGCCTTCTTAGATGGCATTTTCACATGTTAACTCCAGGCAACTTGCTACAAATTATAATTCGTTTTCTAAATAAAATGATGGCTGTACGTTAGACTGTTCAACTGCAGTATTGTAAGCGTAATTAATTATCAAGGAAAAGAGAGTAAATACTGGACAAGCATCGATAAAAGGCATTCTAATAAATAAAAATTAAAGACTTCTTGTTTTGGCATTATGGGAGGAACAGCAATCAAGGCCGCCTATGGATTCTCTCCCCAGAAAGCAATTCCCATGTAACAGAAAGCAACAGAGGGGCCGCCAACATTGACAGATATGGCATATATATTACCTCACCTTAAACTGATGGACTCCAAAGTCCATGCCTACTAGACAGTTCATCACTGCAGCTCAATAAAAACTTCTTCACCAAGTGGATATTCATGTTGCTCCTCTGTCCAGTATTCACATTTCGACCTCTTCCACCTTCTACATGACCAACAGCTTCTCTCTCCCCCATTTCCCCTCCAGCGAGTGCCCCTCTTCACCCATCTTCTCGTCCATACTTCATTTTTCCCTCTGCCCAGTGCCTCGTCTGTCCCCTCTTCACCTGTCTCACCCGCTTCCACCTTCTTCATGTTCAGAAGCTTCCCTCTCCACCATTTCTCCTACCTCTGCTGTCAACCTCTTTTCAATATATGGCATCCCCTGTCCGATATGTGCACTCCAGACTTGCTGGCATGTCTGTGCTTCTTAGCTGTTAGTCGGCTGGATTTCCTTATAATGTGGTGGTGAAACTTTATTCCATCCCAGCACATCCTTTGAATTACTCAATCTTAAACAGAGTGCAGAATCATCTCATTATCAGTCTACAAGAATTGAAATAGTTTTTGTTTCATCAAGGATTCACGGTTGAAACTGATGGTGGTACTCAAACATCTTTTCAAAAGCCATCACTTAAGCAGGACACATCCCTCTAGACCACACACAGTCACACATCAATATATTGAGAAGTTGTCACTTCATAAGAATCACGGACCTCTTATCTTTTAAGCCAAGGACACATAATGAACCTTCTAAATTCCCCATTTAAGGATGCCAAAAAGTTCCAAACACTTCCAAAAGTCAAATACAGATTGGTATCAGGTTTCCCACAATCAAATAATAAATGATAAATTTATTTGGTCAATAACTTGCATTCCCATTTACTTGTCTTTACGCATTAATTCATGAAAATAAATAAATAAATAAAACATGTATCTTTAAAACCATCGGAGGTAGCCATGTGGTCTCAAAGTATAATCTAATCTTGACACTTCTTTCATGTTTGTTAGTATATATTATTGATAACATGGCCACTGGAATTAGTATCACCTTTAGCCATAGGCCTTGAATTTTGTAATATAAGAAAAGGGACTGGGTGAAATGTGAACATGACATATTTAGTTGGATTTCCCCAACTAAGGTCCCTTGAGACATTTTAAACCTACTTTTATGCTCAATTTTGCACAGAGCACGGACATTCTCATACTTGTTAAAGGGAAAATAACACCTTGACATAGAGGTTCATAATAGATAAACAATATTCAAGCAGATACCAGTGGTTAATGATGGCGCAGAGTACATGAATGTACCTGTGCGCAAGAACTCAGGGGAGTATAATTGCTATAAATCGTCTCATTCCTACTGTTTTTATCTGGCCAAAACTCGATAACCGAGGGTCACCGTCCTGCAATATACACAAGAACATGCAACAAAGATGAGGTAAAATCATGAAACATACAAGTCACCATAGAAACAATAAGAGCCACAATAACCTTCTATGGACAGATGTTACCTCATAATACACCCTTTTTGGGAGAAAGGAAGTACAAAAAAAATGCAGATAAACTTTCAGTCATTTAAAATAGTTAGTGATCTTCATAGAACCCAAACAATTTCTACTTGACAGGCATAAATTATTGAACTGATCTTGGGGGTCCTAACATGTATATATTATATAATGGGAATCTCATTTACTGTTCGTTTGAACAGTAAAACAGAACTACCATTACAGTAGAACTTAAGTCAATTTTTGGGTTTTCTTGATACTTCGGGAAAGCAGCCAAAAGGAGGTACTGCACCTCCATTGCAGTCTTTTCTTCTTTTTTTCCAGGGTATGTTCTCCTGCAATTGAATTTTTTGTTGGAAGGGCTGTAGTTTTGGTGTTACTTTATGGAAAAAAAAAAACAGCATATAAGTGAAGAGGAAGCTGCTGCTTCACACTTGCTGAAGAAAAGAAGAAACGCCAGAAATGGGAAATGGAAATCTGATATTTATTCATTCATAGCGTGTCTATTTATAGGCAAGGACTATAACAGCTTTTCCATGAAATCTGCAATGTTAACAAGAAGATATGACTAATCACCTGCCACCTTAAAGACTACGTAAAAGTAATTGACCTAGTATTACACGTGTATGCTAATAAAAATAAATTTCTGACATTTCTCCCCTAAACTGAAAGATAATGAATTTCAGTTTAAATGTCATTAAAATGAAGCACTCCTCCTCAAATTGGATCCTTCAAATTGCAAACGCCAAATAATTTCTTCAGCTTCACGAACGCAACCACTTTGAGGGGTTTTGTTAAAATATCAGCAATTTGGTCTCCACTCCTACAATATATGAGTTCAATTGTGCCATCAGTTGTGAGCTCTCATAAGAAATGATATTTCACATCGATATGCTTGCTTCTTCTATGTAGGACAGGATTTTTGGAGAGTTGTGTCGCTGAACTATTGTCACAAAAAATCTAAGTAGGTCCTTGTTGTTTGAGGTGAAGTTCTTCAAGAATTTTCCTCAACCAAATTGCTTGACAAACACATGCTGTTGCTGCTACAAACTCAGCTTCTGTTGCTAACAAAGTGACGATTTGCTGTTTCTTTGATGACCATAAGATATCTCTTGAACCCAACATACAATATTTCCTGAAGTACTCTTCCGATCATCTAAGTCTCCGGCATAATCACTATCCGTAAAGCATATTAAGTTTGATTTTTCTCCCTTTTTGTACAATAGTCCATAATCACTGGTACCTTGTAAGTATTGAAAAATTCTCTTGACAGCCAATAGATGAATTTTCTTTGGATGTTCCATGTACCTGCTGATAAGACATTACTGCGTGCATTATATTAGGTCTAGTAGCTGTTAAATACATCAAGCTCCCAACAATTAGCTTTTAAAGAGTGTTATCAAACTTTCTTCCTTCAAGATTTTTAACAAGCTTTAAGCCTACTTCACTTGGTGTGTTGACAGAATTACAATCCTTCATCTGAAACCTCAACAAAATTTCTTTAACATATTTCTTTTGAGAAATAAAGACTCCCAAATCAAATTGTACCACTTCTATGCCGAGAAAATAATGCATTAATCCAAGATCTAACATATCAAATTCAAACATTATTGATTGTTTAAATTTTTCAAACATGGTATTATCATTTCTAGGGTAAATCAAATCATCTACGTATAAGCTCACCGTGATCATTTTGCCTCCGTCTCCATCTTTTATAAATAGTGTATGCTCGTACGGACATTTTTGAAAACCCTCCTTCAAGAAATAAGCATCTATACGACTATACCAAGCTCGTGGGACTTGTTTTAAGCCATATAGAGCTGTCTTTAATTTATACACCTTTTGTTCATTTCCAAGCTGCACATAACCAAGAGGTTGATCAATATATACTTGTTCTTCCAATTTCCCATGTAAGAATGTTGATTTTACGTCTAACTGAAATATAGGCCATGACTTCTACGCTGCCAATGCGATCACCAGTCTGATTGTATCATGTCTTGCAACAAGAGCAAACACTTCTTTATAATCAACACCGCATTCTTGCTTATAGCCCTTAGCCACTTATACTTGTTAATTTTGCCATTCTCTTGCAATTTTGTCTTATAAACTTACTTGACACCAATTGTCTTTTGCCCTTTTGGTAGATCAGCCAGCTCCTATGTGTTATTTTTTTCAATTGCTGCAATTTCATCATCCATGGCCTTCTGCCACTTTGATTCTTTGACAGCTTCTCGCAATCGAAAAATAGAGCAAAATGTATAAGTGGATCTTTAGATTGATCAACTCTAGTTATCTTATAATCTGTCATCCATGCATGCCTTTTTCTACTACGTCGAGGTCATTTACAATCTACTTCAACATTAGTTAGACTATGAGGATCAATTGGACTACTCTGAATAATTGTAGGAATTTATTGCTACTCATTTTCTACAAATTGTTGGCTCTTCTCTTCTTCATCACCATCAAAGTTTGTTGGAATTTGTTGCTTGCCTCTATTATCTTCCCATGCCCAAAACTTTTCTTTATTAAAAATCACATCCCGGCTAATGATAATTTTCTTGGTAATAGGATTATATATCTTGTAGGTTTTAGATTGTTCACTAACACCAAGAAACACTCATTTTTCTTCTTTGTCGTCGAGCTTTCTCCTCTTCTCATATAAGATATGGGCATAAGCTATGCAACCAAATATTTTGAAGTGGCCAACACTTGGTTTATGTCCATTCCAAACTTCTTCATGTGTCATATTTTGAACATAAAATGTGGGACTTCTGTTCAAAATATAAATACTTCAATTTATTGCTTCAAGCCAAAAGAATTTTGGAATACCACTCATTGTCAGAAGGCATCGCAAAATATTTAATACCGTCCAGTTCTTCCTCTCGCACATCCCATTTTGTTGAGGTGTATAAGCTGTTGTAAGTGTCTTTTGATGCCATTTGCCTCACAAAAATTTGCAAATTCATGTGAGTTATATTCACCTCCTTGATCAGTTCTAAGTACCTGTATTGAACTGCAAGCTTCTTTCTCAACAAGTACTTTATAATTTTTAAATACTATAAAAGCTTCATATTTTTCGTTTAGAGAATAAACCCATGTTTTTCGACTGTAATCGTCAATAAAGGTAATAAAATATCGTTTACCTCCATTAGATGTTGGATTTATTGGCCCGCAAATGTCAGAGTGAACAAGCTCCAAACCCTTTTTGCTCTCAATGATTTTCGTGTTGGAAAAGAATCACGATCTTGTTTAATAACGACACATTCCTCACAAACTTCTTGAGGGCCGTCAATTTGAAGAATGCCAATCACAATATTTTTCTGTTGTAGAGTCTTCAGTCCACCAAAATTCAAATGCCCATAGCGAAAATGCCATAACCATGCTATATCTTTCAATTTTGCTATAAAACAAGCATGAGTCATGTGGTTGAGGTGCAGTGGAAACAACCGATTGGCTAACATTTTGACTTGAGCGATTAAATCCAATTTGTCATCTTTAATTCGATAAAATCCATTTTTTATCGAAATCTCATACCCTTTTTCTTGTAGATGACCAACACTCAATAAATTAGTTTTTAGTTTAGGAACAAAAAGGACATTGAAAATAGTGTGAGTTGAATTTTCTTTTGTTTAGAGCGTTACCCTCCATTTACCCAATACTAATATCACGGTATCGTCACCAAACTTTACAGTAGTTCGAAACGATTCATCCAACTCAGAAAAAGCATTCTTATTCCCACACATATGATTGCTGCAACCACTATCCAAATACCATAAATTTGAATGAGTTTCTTCCTTAATGTGACACCATAAGAAGAGAAATCCCTTCTTCCTTTTTGCAAAATTAGATCTTTTACCATGCTCACCACGACCTCTTTTTAAGTTTGTACAGCATTCTAAACGGTAATGACCAAAATTATGACAACAAAAACATTGAACATTTGATTTATCTCTTGGCCTATACCTGGTTAAATTCTGACCATCTCGACTCTTTTTTTTTTTCATGAAAGTCTACATCTTTATTATCTCTTGACTTGTCTACACCTCTATTTTCTATCGGTGTGTAATGTGAATTCTTTCCTTTCTAGTTCTCTTCCACGTCCAACTCCATTCTGATTCGTTGCCATTTGTAATGCCTGCTCCTCAGTTTCATGCTAGTTAATTCTCTGCTCATGTACGAACAAAGAACTTTGCAATTCATCAATTGAAAGTGTATCAATATCTTTGGATTCTTCAATCGAACAAATGACATAATTGAATTTTGCCGTCATTGATCTAAGAATTTTCTCAATTATTGTAACATCAGTCTTTGTGTCACCATGGATTCTCATCTTATTTGCAATTGTCATTGTTCTTGAGAAGTAATCAGCAACTAAATCTCCTGACTTCATATGTAAAGTCTCAAATTCAGTACGAAGTGCTTGAAGCTGCGCTCTCTTTGCCTTGGTTGACCCCTAGTACTTCTTAGTCATGAAATCCTAAATCTGTTTGGAGGTTTCTTTATTGAGAATTGTCTCCAAAATCAAACGGTCAATTGCTTGGAAGAGATAGTTCTTCGCTTTTAGATCTTTTAACTTTGAATCTTCCAGCTCCTTTCTCTGTGCATCTGTCAATGGAACACCACCTACAGATTGAGCTATTCCATTTTCTACAACTTGCCAATACTCTTTCGACCTCAAAAAATTCTCCGTCAACATGCTCCAATCATCGTAGTGACCATCGAAACGAGAAATAGCGGCTTGTACAAAATTTTCATCTGCCATAGTAAATTTTGCTATTGTACATTTTTATGGACGAATTTGTTAGCAGACCAAAGTTAGGGTAGAATTTTTGAGAAGGGAATTGATGTGTGATGCTATTATGGAAGTGGAAAAAATGCTACTGCACAACAAAAACTATGCTGCGTAGAACACAATTAATCTTCATATTTTTTGGAATGCAAACTTGGATAAGGATTTGGCTCTGATACCACTGTCACTTTATGGAAAAAAACAGCATATAAGTGAAGAGGAAGCCGCTGCTTCACACTTGCTGAAGAAAAGAAGAAACGCCAGAAATGGAAAATCGAAATCTGATATTTATTCATTCATAGTGTATTTATTTATAGGCAATGGCTATAACAGCTTTTCTATCAAATCTGCAATGTTAACAAAAAGATAAGACTAATCACCTGCCATCCTAAAGACTAGGTAAAAGTAATTGACCTAGTATTACACATATGTATGCTAATAAAAATAAATTTCTGACGTTGGAAGCAGTAATAGTGCTATGCTGGGTTTTGTTAATTGATTACCTTTTCTTTATTTTTGGCAAAAGCTCTTTCTCTTGCCGTTTTTGGTGGTTTATCATGGAAGGCAATGGAAGAGAAATTTTGAGACCTTTCTGATTGAACATACGACGAAGCAAAGGTTGGAAAGGTATTATTCAAATAACATCTTGAAAAGGCGAACCCTAGTCCCACAAGCTGCTATTCCGACCTAAGGTTAGAGCACCAACTCTTATTCTTCCTTTCATTACAAAATTACCAGCTAGGGAGGAAGATGATCTGTTGGGCGGGATCGAAAATTCAAATTTCCGTGATGCCCGGGAACTGATTGACCTGAGAATCCGTAATGCATCTGCTGAGAAAGGAAAGGCCCAATTCCCTTTGCAGACTAAGGTTGATCCAAAAGAGAACTTGGCCCAGTCTCAACATGAACCTCACCCCATTAACCTGCTTTTTGAATCTTGCACTAAGAAGAGGAGAGCGGTGGAGGAAGGTTGAACAAAGAGTAAGGTAGTTGTAATTGCTCGAGTTCAATCAATTGAGGTTGGTTTGTTTGTAGGTTTGGCCCTTTTTAGATTCACTGGCCGAATGCCATAAAGAATAAAAGGAGGAGGGCATCTTGATGCCTTTTTTTCTTGAAATCCCCACTCACATATGGCTAGTTACTAATATAGCTTTGTGCATTTGCTCTAGCACGCGGACACGCTGGATGCATTAGTCTATTAACATATTGCATCCTGGTTCTTTCAAATGTATTGCTAACTGATACTTTTCTTAAGCAAGGACTCTGAACAGAAGTACATTGCTCGATTAGCCGGAGAAGTAAAATTCCAAGCTGATCCTACTGCATCCTGTGCCCATATTCAGATTTGCTGTCTTCCACGGGACTATAGCCCATTAGGAAGAATTCTCACATCAACTAAGTTGCCTTTAAAAACAAGTTTGACAACAGGAGATTTCTGCTTGATCCACTAGATATATAATTGTGACTCAATATTTGAAGAACACATACACTCCAGTACTCCTATTCACAAAGTACAAAGAAACCCAAAAGGCAGAAAACGAAGAGAAAAACACTAATCCTCTGGCAAGGAGGAGAGTTCTTTAATGGATGTGGTAATACCTCGTCAAAAAGAACTCTGAAAGCATTTACATCGTGATAGAGTTTGTGGTCTACTGCATTACAGTGGTCAAGAGCCTGTGCTATATGGTACACAACTCTCAATCGCATTTCCCATGGCAGAGGCTGTTTATCCCCTAAAGCAAAGAGAGAAATCACAAGTTAATTTAAGCATAGTATCTATCGTGTAATGCTTTATAAATGGTAAGTGCAATGGTGGCATCGGGTTCATTTGTTTACTATAATAATTCCTTCTTATTCTGCAAGAAATGGAATGAGGAAGCAGGACACGGTAATAATCATATCTGAAAGAGATTCAACTGAAATATAGCATATTTGTCAAGTGAATTCAGACATCCTTTAGTGAGGCAAAAGACAAACATACAGTGAAATAGGTGCTTTGACAGTGTATCATTAGGCATATATTCAGCAACTAATAGACGCTCGTCTCCTTCAGCACAACAGCCAATTAAGTTCACCAATCTCTTATGTCTAAGCTTGCCAACTCCAGTGGCTTCTGCCTACAAAGAATTTCATCAAGAACATTGTACAGACAGTTACATGATTTTGCAAAAGCAAGCGCAAAACTCGTGACAAATAGAGAAACATAATAATTCTTACTGATGATCACTGGCATTAGTCAATAGTCATATATACCTTTCAATTCATTGACAAGAATAGCAAAATGTTTGCATGAAACCCTAATATAACCTCGGAAAGAAGTAAATCTATAGCACCAACAGCTCCACAAGCAAGTGATTATTGATTAAGATAATAGTTTCAATAGATTGCCAATACGAATTGAAACAACTACTATATATATATAAGCGGAAAATTTCTATCACAAAATGAACTTGAGTAAAAGAAAGTTGAAATAATTCCCATTTGCAGTGTGGTTGATAAAGTTCAAAATCAATATCTACATAGAATGCCAAGCCGACTGAAGTGCCATAACTATTGAAAGCAATTAATTGTAAAATGAAATAGACTTGTATGTTGTCATTGAAGAAAGAGAATAACACAAACAAACTGAAATGTGAATCCCCAAATGTCCAATGGAATTGGGACTTACCACAAACTGTTGGGGATCAGGCCATGATTGCTTCAAGAAACGCTTAACTGAAACAAGCACATTGCTTTGAAGCTTCCCTCTGTAAACAACATTAGGAGCTTTCTCTCCACTCTCTGAAATTATCAATTCATTGTTGAACCCATCTGTTGCATCTCACAGCTCCGCAAGTCCAAATTCCGTGAATGCAGGCACTTGATCTTGATCCAGTTGGTCCTCATCCACTTCATCAACATCCAGTAACAATTAAAAATAGAAAAGACGATCCACAAACAAGTACAATCAATCTACATAGCAATCCCAATAGGCATTTAACCAGATCAAGGCAGGTGCACTCGAAAAGACAAGGTACACCTACACACACTTACACCAGTGAGTACTAAAATTGCGGACAACAAGAAAAGCATAAGTGATTCGCACAATCAGCTCTTATTTATTCAACATTGATAATTCCGATCATATAAACAAAACTCAAATAAAAAGAAAATCACAGGTAGACATAGAAACACATAAATAGAGATTGATAGAGAAGATAGCACAAAAAAGGAAAAAAATGAGTTGTACTGGAATTTGGTGTGGACTCAGGTTGAGGAGGTTCTTGGACATTGACGGCTTTGGACTGCAGACAGACCATTTTTTGTGTGCTCAAAGCACCGCATTCACACACTTGCACGCTTAATCCGTGGATGCGTATATATGTATAGTTGTATATGTAGCAAAGCAAGAAATTGATCTTGCGCATCGATGGAAGAGTCGCCGGCAGGTGGGTCTTGACTCCGTATGTGTTTGTAGGGATGATGATTGATTAGAGCACTCTGCTCTTGAAGGCTGGAGTAGAGGAGTTGATATTTGCTGTGCCAATTCCAGTGTCCTTCCCTGGGGAATTTGGCTAAATAGCCTTGTCAAACAACCAATACAATGGAATAGCCTAACTTTTAACAAATAAGTCTTGAAGGCCTCTTTTGTTGTAAAAGACATTAATACCCTTATTAAGTTATTAGAACTACAAAAATAGATAAAATGTAAAAGACCTAAATACCCTTTTAATGATACAAATTGAATTAAATGAAAAGGTAAATTCATTTATTGAACACAACGGCTCCTGTTATTGTTAGAACAGAAACGCATCCAACATTAATTCATTCATCAAATTGCAGCAAAAGTTATCTTCAAAGTAGAGATCAAGCATCGCAAGCATCGCGTGAACAACACAAAATCGAACATGTTGACATTTTGTAATTGGTAAGTAAGTTCATTCTCACTTTGAAGTAGGTGGGTAGCGTAATTATGAAATGATTAGATTAATTGGCATGAATTGAACGAATTAATTAGCAAAATCTTTGTTCCTGTATTGTGTTAATTGGAAAGATCTTTGTTCATGAGTTTAAATTGAAGAAGGTAACCTAGGTAAGAAGTAAGTAGGTTAACCTACACTTGAGGTTCAGATAACCGACCATGTTGGTCTGTTAACCTACACACTTGAGTCTGTTAACCTACCTTATTATTCTGTTAACCTACGCTCTTAGTCTGTTAACCTACCTTGAGGTCTGTTAACCTACCCTTGACTGTTTATTTAACCTACCCTTGAGGTCTGTTAACCTACCATTTAGGTATGTTAACCTAGACTTGAGGACTGTTAACCTACACTTTGGTCTGTTTTCCTAAACATTGGCTATGTTAACCTACAAGTTTGGTCGGTTAACCTACCCTTGACTGTTAACCTACCATTTAGGTCTGTTAACCTAGACATGATGTCTGTTAACCTAGACATGATGTCTGTTAACCTACACTTTGGTCTGTTTCCCTAAACAGTTGCTATGTTAACCTACACTTTTGGTCTGTTAACCTACTATTTAGGCCTGTTAACCTACATTTTGGTCTGTTTTCCTAAACAGTTGCTATGTTAACCTACAGTTTTGGTCGGTTAACCTACCCTTGAATGTTAACCTACCATTTAAGTCTGTTAACCTACACTTGATGTCTGTTAACCTACACTTTGGTCTGTTTCCCGAAACAGTTGCTATGTTAACCTACACTTTTGGTCTGTTAACCTACCATTTAGGTCTGTTAACCTACATTTTGGTCTGTTTTCCTAAACAGTTGCTATGTTAACCTACACTTTTGGTCGGTTAACCTACCCTTGAATGTTAACCTACCATTTAGGTCTGTTAACCTACACTTTGGTCTGTTTTCCTAAACAGTTGCTATGTTAACCTACACTTTTGGTCGGTTAACCTACCCTTGAATGTTAACCTACCATTTTAGTCTGTTAACCTACACTTGATGTCTGTTAACCTACACTTTGGTCTGTTTCCCGAAACAGTTGCTATGTTAACCTACACTTTTGGTCTGTTAACCTACCATTTAGGTCTGTTAACCTACACTTTGGTCTGTTTTCCTAAACAGTTGCTATGTTAACCTACACTTTTGGTCGGTTAACCTACCCTTGAATGTTAACCTACCATTTAAGTCTGTTAACCTACACTTGATGTCTGTTAACCTACACTTTGGTCTGTTTCCCGAAACAGTTGCTATGTTAACCTACACTTTTGGTCTGTTAACCTACCATTTAGGTCTGTTAACCTACACTTTGGTCTGTTTTCCTAAACAGTTGCTATGTTAACCTACAATTTTGGTCGGTTAAACTTTCTAATTAGCCACTAGTTGACCGAACTTAGCATACGTCTGTTAACATACCAACTGGACTTAAGAACCCTTATGAAATAGAATATAAAAACCATAACCACACAGTCTGTTAATAGTCCATATGGATTGATGTTGTTACTTAGCTAACGTCATTTTAATTGTTTTGTTGAAATGCAGATATGGCACTCCTTGCTATTTGTTACTTCGGTGAGTTTAAAAAGAATGACCAAGGGCAGTGGACATGGAAATGGAATGGGGATAATGGAGAATCGGTTGCTGCACTTGTTGTATCTGAGAATACATCGTATACGGAATTGTATAATGAAATAGGAAACCTCCTTATTTTTGACTCTTCAGAATACGAGATGGAGTTTGGATTTCTTTTTCCTAATAATACAAATTTTCCAGTTCCGCCGGTAAAGATAACTTCAGACATGCAGTTGAAGTGGCTGATTGAACTGAACAAAAGACACCATACTCCTCTATGTGTAACTCTTATAAGGAGAGAGCAACCTATGAACAGACCCAACGCAGCGAATGAAGCAGATGATGAAGTTCGGGATGAATTGTACCATAACCGTGATGATTTTTGGAATACAGTAGAGATAGCTCGAGATGATGATGTAGTTTTTCCAGAGACAAATGCTACACAAAGACCTCCTGAGATAGTTCAAGACAATGAAGAGGAATTTCCATTTACAAACGACGATGTAATAGCCTCAGTTTCACGTAGCAACCAGGCTGGTCCTAGTTCACGATCTTCTCGTACGACACGAGTGATTCCTGATGGTGAAGATTTGCATGTTGACCAGTTGTTTGATAAGAAGAAAGATCTACAGGAAGCTTTGCACTTGATTGCGTTGAAACATAACTTCGAATTTAAAGTGAAAAAATCAAATAAAACAGTGTACACACTTGTTTGTGTAGATGATAATTGCAAGTGGCGAATGCGAGCAACGAAGTTTGACACATCTGATATCTTTGTTATTCGCAAGTATGTACGGGAACATACTTGCGAATATGGGACTCGTCGCAATGATCACAGACAAGCACGATCATGGGTTATTGGAAGACATATAATGCACAAGTTTCGAGACCCGAAAACTTTGTACAGACCTGCAGATATCATACATGACATCCGTCGGGAGTTCGGGGTTGCAATGAGTTATCAAAAGGCCTGGAAGTCTAAAGAATGCGCTATGGAGGACTTAATGGGTTCACCTGAGGATAGTTATAGTAAACTGGCCTCCTATTGCCACAACTTGGAGAAAACAAATCCTGGCTCGGTGTTCTTTATTCAGACTGATGTCGACAACCGTTTCAAATACTTCTTCATGGCTCTTGGCCCGTGTATTAGAGGATTTATATCTTCAATGCGGCGCGTAATTTGTGTCGATGGAACATTTTTGAAAGCAAAATATGAAGGTACGATGCTTATTGCTACATGTCAAGATGCGAACATTCAAATTTATCCTCTTGCATTCGGCATTGTCGATAATGAGAATGATGAATCGTTGAATTGGTTCTTCACAAAATTGAAGGAAGTAACAGGCGACGTTGGGGACATTGCTTTTGTGTCCGACCGGGGTAATAGTATAAAAAATGGTATCAGAGATGTTTATCCTGATGCACACCATGGCTACTGCATGTACCATATACAAGGCAACTTGAAGACGAAGTTTCGGGTTCCTGCTCTCTTGTCATTGTTTAAGAGAGCGGCAGAGGCATACAGTGTCGAGGAATTTGATAAAATTATGGGCGAGATACATAATAAATCGATCAAAGCATGGCAGTATTTGATCGATATGGGGGTTGAACATTGGGCAAGGGCACATTTTACTGGAATTCGGTACAATATGATGACATCAAATAATGCAGAGTCGCTGAATTCATTGTTTAAGAAAGATCGGGAGTTACCAATTCTTGCACTAATAGAGAACATACGCAGCAAGTTGCAGGAATGGTTTTATAGTAGACGCGAGGAGTCGCAGATGCATACAAGCACTCTAACCCCGGCAATGGAAGAAAAACTTTTCAATAGTCTTGAGGTGGCAAAGACGTTGTATGTAGAGGCTGTAGACCAATTCCGGTTTGACGTGAAGAGTGGACCAAACACTCGGTACGTTGTGAACTTGGATGACAACACTTGCACGTGCAGACAATTTCAGTTAGAGAGTTTTCCCTGCACACATGCTGTCGCCGTCGCAATGTACAGAGGGATTTCAGCCCACGTGTTGTGCTCTCAGTATTACACAGTTGATTTTTGGAGAGCAGCATATGCTGAAACAATATTCCCCGTGCCAAATGAAGTCGAATGGAAAGTTCCCGACCATATTACTAGCACACTCAATATTTTGCCACCTTTAGTGAAACGACGGGCTGGCCGCAAATCTACCTCAAGAATACCATCAGCTGGAGAGTGCCCCCGCCGTCGTAAGTGCAGTAGATGTCGTGCAACTGGACACACTCGACTTAATTGTAGTAGTCAGGTTCCTCTTGCTAGTAGCCGCATGGACGGAGAATAGTATATGCACATTTAAATGATTTATTGTATGATTTTTATTGGATTTATTGTGGGATGTTTATTTTATTATTTATTTTAAATCTGTTGAGGAAACAATGTGAAAAATGACTGAGATGAAATAAAGTTGCTTCTGTTACGAATAAATTTGCTTCTGTTAACCTACTATATTTAGTAGGTTCACCTAATCAAATGATCTGTTAACAGATCAATTGATTAGGTTAACCTATCCATACTTCTGTTCACCTACTATGCAAAGGAGGTTAACCTAATCAATTGATATGTTAACCTACTATCTCAGGAGGTCAATTGATTAGGTTAACCTACTATAATGTTCTGTTAACATACTATGCAATGTAGGTTAACCTAATCAATTGATTATGTTAACCTACTATCAAGTAGGTTAATAATCTAGATGTTCTGTTAACCTATTGTGCATAGTAGGTTAACATAATCAATTGATTAGGTTAACCTACTATAATGTTCTGTTAACCTACTATGCATAGTAGGTTAACCTAATCAATTGATTATGTTAACCTTGAGTAGGTTAATAATCTGGATGTTCTGTTAACCTACAATCAATTGATCTGTTAACCTACTATGCAATGTAGGTTAACCTAATCAATTGATCTGTTAACATACTATCAAGTAGGTTAATAATCTGGATGTTCTGTTAACCTATTATGCATAGTAGGTTAACATAATCAAGTGATTAGGTTAACCTACTATAATGTTCTGTTAACCTACTATGCATAGTAGGTTAACCTAATCAATTGATTATGTTAACCTACTATCAAGTAGGTTAATAATCTGGATGTTCTGTTAACCTATTGTGCATAGTAGGTTAACATAATCAAGTGATTAGGTTAACCTACTATAATGTTCTGTTAACCTACTATGCATAGTAGGTTAACCTAATCAATTGATTATGTTAACCTACTATCAAGTAGGTTAATAATCTGGATGTTCTGTTAACCTATTGTGCATAGTAGGTTAACATAATCAAGTGATTAGGTTAACCTACTATAATGTTCTGTTAACATACTATGCAATGTAGGTTAACCTAATCAATTGATTATGTTAACCTATTATCAAGTAGGTTAATAATCTGAATGTTCTGTTAACCTATTATTTAATCGTGTACCCTGATCGTATCCAGTATCCTTCGAAACAACCAAAAGGTACACCGATTGTCCAAATGTACCTAATCGTGTATCCCGATCGTATCCAGTATCCTTCGAAACAACCAAAAGGTACACCGATTGTCAGTATCTACCTAATCGTGTATCCCGATCGTATCCAGTATCCATCGGAACAACATATAGGTACCCCGATTGTCCAAATGTACCTAATCGTGTGATACGATCGTATCCAGTATCCTTCGAAACAACCAAAAGGCACCCCGATTGTCCGTATCTACATAATCGTGTATCCCGATCGTATCCAGTATCCATCGGAACAACATATAGGTACCCCGATTGTCCAAATGTACCTAATCGTGTATCCCGATCGTATCCAGTATCCATCGAAACAACATATAGGTACCCCGATTGTCCGTATCTACATAATCGTGTATCCCGATCGTATCCAGTATCCATCGGAACAACATATAGGTATCCCGATTGTCCAAATGTACCTAATCGTGTGATACGATCGTATCCAGTATCCTTCGAAACAACATATAGGTACCCCGATTGTCCGTATCTACATAATCGTGTATCCCGATCGTATCCAGTATCCATCGGAACAACATATAGGTACCCCGATTGTCCAAATGTACCTAATCGTGTATCCCGATCGTATCCAGTATCCTTCGAAACAACATATAGGTACCCCGATTGTCCAAATGTACCTAATCGTGTATCCCGATCTTATCCAGTATCCATCGGAACAACATATAGGTACCCCGATTGTCCAAATGTACCTAATCGTGTATCCCGATCGTATCCAGTATCCATCGGAACAACATATAGGTACCCCGATTGTCCAAATGTACCTAATCGTGTATCCCAATCGTATCCAGTATCCTTCGAAACAACATATAGGTACCCCGATTGTCCAAATGTACCTAATCGTGTATCCCGATCGTATCCAGTATCCATCGAAACAACATATAGGTACCCCGATTGTCCAAATGTACCTAATCGTGTATCCCGATCGTATCCAGTATCCTTCGAAACAACATATAGGTACCCCGATTGTCCAAATGTACCTAATCGTGTATCCCGATCGTATCCAGTATCCATCGGAACAACATATAGGTACCCCGATTGTCCAAATGTACCTAATCGTGTATCCCAATCGTATCCAGTATCCATCGAAACAACATATAGGTACCCCGATTGTCCAAATGTACCTAATCGTGTATCCCGATCGTATCCAGTATCCATCGGAACAACATATAGGTACCCCGATTGTCCAAATGTACCTAATCGTGTATCCCAATCGTATCCAGTATCCATCGAAACAACATATAGGTACCCCGATTGTCCAAATGTACCTAATCGTGTATCCCGATCGTATCCAGTATCCATCGGAACAACATATAGGTACCCCGATTGTCCAAATGTACCTAATCGTGTATCCCAATCGTATCCAGTATCCTTCGAAATAACATATAGGTACCCCGATTGTCCAAAGGTACCTAATCGTATATCCCGATCGTATCCAGTATCCTTCGAAACAACCAAAAGGTACATCGATTGTCAGTATCTACCTAATCGTGTATCCCGATCGTATCCAGTATCCATCGGAACAACATATAGGTACCCCGATTGTCCAAATGTACCTAATCGTGTATCCCAATCGTATCCAGTATCCTTCGAAACAACATATAGGTACCCCGATTGTCCAAATGTACCTAATCGTGTATCCCGATCGTATCCAGTATCCATCGAAACAACATATAGGTACCCCGATTGTCCAAATGTACCTAATCGTGTATCCCGATCGTATCCAGTATCCTTCGAAACAACATATAGGTACCCCGATTGTCCAAATGTACCTAATCGTATATCCCGATCGTAGCCAGTATCCTTCGAAACAACCAAAAGGTACATTGATTGTCAGTATCTACCTAATCGTGTATCCCGATCGTATCCAGTATCCATCGGAACAACATATAGGTACCCCGATTGTCCAAATGTACCTAATCGTGTATCCCGATCGTATCCAGTATCCTTCGAAACAACATATAGGTACCCCGATTGTCCGTATCTACATAATCGTGTATCCCGATCGTATCCAGTATCCATCGGAACAACATATAGGTACCCCGATTGTCCAAATGTACCTAATCGTGTGATACGATCGTATCCAGTATCCTTCGAAACAACCAAAAGGCACCCCGTTTGTCCGTATCTACATAATCGTGTATCCCGATCGTATCCAGTATCCTTCGAAACAATCAAAAGGTACCCCGTTTAATGTACAATTTTAGAAATTAATGTACTTAATTAATGTACAATTTTATTATCCCCATTTAAATAAAGTACAATTTTTCAGTTCCACTTAAACTAAAATAAATTTTGTAATTTATTCCATATTAGATTTTTAATTTAAAGTTTTAATTTCTAAATTTAAAAACCCAAACATTTAAAATTAAAACTTTTATGAAATTGTTGAAATCCGGTGTGACTGTTCATTTACCGCGCACTTATTCCCCAATCCCTTGAATTCAAACATTTCTTTAATCTTCATTGCATTCCATAACAAGTACGACCGAGGACTGTGGACGAATCTGCGTGTGAGGACTTAACAGACCGAGGACTGTGGACGAATTTGCCAACAAGTTTTTCCACAACTGGTAAGTGCGCGGATCATTTTGTTTTGTTTTTTCCTTGTTTTTCCACGATTTGTAGTGTTCTGTGAACGTGTAGTTTTTTATTGCTTATGATTTTTAGAAACTAGGTTCATTCATCAATATGATAATACGTGAATCTGTTTAGTATCGGTTAAAATTGATGTCCTGGTGTCGGTTAACCGACTATTGATAATTTGATAATGCGTTAATCTGTTTAGTCTTGTATTCTGTTAACCTAATACATTAAAGTTATGTTAACCTACTATGACTTACTGGTTACCAAAATCAGATGTTCGGTTAACCTAGTTGAAGAAGTAGGTTAACCTACTTCAAAGTTCTGTTAACCTACTGTTGTTGAGTTTTGTTTCTGTTAACCTACCTTAAGTAGGTTAACCTACTTCAAAGTTCTGTTAACCTACCCTATAACAAGTAGGTTAACAGACGTTGTGTTTTATTCGGTTAACCTACTTGATATAGGGTATGTTAACCTAACTTTGACGTAGGTTAATTAACCTACTTGTTATAGGGTAGGTTAACAGAACTTTGAAGTAGGTTAACCTAGGTAGGTTAACCTACTTCAAAGTTCTGTTAACCTACCCTATAACAAGTAGGTTAACCTAACCTACTTCAAAGTTCTGTTAACCTACCCTATAACAAGTAGGTTCACCTACGTTGTGTTTTGTTCGGTTTACCCTTATTCTATAGTTCTGTTAACCTACTTCAATCCTCCCTCCTGTTAACATACGTAGATGGTCTGTTAAAGGACTTTGTTGTGTTTTGTTTTGTTAATCTATTCAATGGTTATGTTAACCTCCTAAGAATTAATTTTACAACATAAACTGGTCCTACTGTGTGATGTTCACCTACTCTATGGTTATCGTATTGTAGAATATGGCAGCTGATCGTGTGAAGAGTTTTTTTTCTGCAATCGACCCAGATAGGTATCGCAATCAATTGGTATGTTTTTGAACTCAGTCATAGATTTCAGATAGTTGCATTATCGTTCCAAACGTTCGTAAATATGTAATTTTGTTACATTGCCCAGCCCATTAACCGGCAATTTTCCACCTTATATGGCCATCTAATTGGGAGTAGTGTTCAACTGCGTGATATGGGTGGCCGAGTATGGAATATAGAAGTTATCCGATCTGATGAAGGAATCATTTTCACTACTGGATGGTCTGAATTTTTCGCACACCACTCACTCAATTTCGGTTATTTTGTGGTATTCGAGTACCGTGGAAATTCTACTTTTTTTACTTCAATACTTGACCATTCTGGCTGTGAAGTACATATGGATGCCCCGATTGCTTCATCATCATCCAGTCAACCTCTACCATCCTTCCAGATTACTATGTCAGCAAGGAGTTTCTGCCACCGTTGTATTGTGAGTGTATATCGTATTTTCTTATCAATTTTAGCACTCGTTGACTTGTATACTTTCACAAACCGTTTGTTTTTATAATTGTACAGTACGTTCCCGGAACATTTGCCAGAACACACCTGCCAAGATTTGTAAACGAGGTACAAATTCACGATGCTGCTGGTCGAGTATGGCAGATCGGATTGGATAGAAGGGGCAATGGGATTGTGCGACGCATCGCAAGAGGCTGGGCAGCATTTTATTCGACAAAGAATATAAGTCCCGGGGACACATGTGTGTTCGAGCTCATAAACAGTGACATACCTGCTTTCAACGTGTACACAGTCGCGGCCGGAGGAAGACAACTGCTCTAAAATTGAACAATTTTTATGTTATTGCACTTTTGGAAACAATGTTTTAATAGTGTAATGTAATTTAAGGAGGTTTTGGAAACAATATTTTGGAAACAATATTTTATTGCACTTTTGGAAACAATATTTTATTTTATCATGCATTGTCTAGCTTATTTTCATTGTGTTGAGTTACCTGTTAACCAAACTCGATTGTGGTAGGTTAACCTCCTTGAATCTTTCTGTTTACAGGTAGGTTAACCAACATGGGTGAGGTTAACCTATTTCAATTAATTTAAAAACATAGTTCAATCCACCTGTTAACAGGGTAGGTTAACCTACCTGGCATAGAGTAACCTATATATCTTAGCAAAATTGGTTACTTAGTTAATCTATTCAGTTAACCTATGTTTATCCACCCTATAACAGAGTAGGTTAACTTACCTGGGATCTGTTAACCTAACCTATACATTACTTAAGAAAGTTGGTAAACTTATTTCACAAAATATGTTAACCTACTTCAATCCTCCTGTTAACATTGCCCAGTTAACCTACCTGGGACAGGTTAACCTAACCTATATACATTACTTCGGTTAAAAGACGTTCTGTTAACAGATGGTCTGTTAACAGATTATTAACAGATCCCCCAGATCTGTTAACAGGCATTTTGACTGTTAACAGGCCTTGGGGTCTGTTAAGGCCAAAATAGGCCTTCATTTTTGCCTTAACAGACTCCAATGCCTGTTAACATACCCATATGTATACAATCATAACCTACTACACATTCTTATTTTTTCTCCTAGGCCACATGACCTTTTGACAATTGCATGAATTTGAAAGTGACCAATCTACACTGAACTGTGTCCATCCGATAGTTGTTTAACCTATTTCAATGAATCTATTAACATACTACAACCCACCTGTTAACAGATTAGGTTAACCTACCACAGGTAGGTTAACCTAACATGCAAAAGGTTAACCTATTTGCATGAATCAAATAACCTACTACAACCCACCTGTTAACAGAGTAGGTTAACCTACCCCAGGTAGGTTAACCTAACAAGCAAAAGGTTAACCTATTCCATCCGATAGTTGTTTAACCTATTTCAATGAAACAAATAACCTACTACAACTGTTCTGTTAACAGAGTAGGTTAACCTACCCCCCAGGTAGGTTAACCTAACAAGCAAAAGGTTAACCTATTCCATCCGATAGTTGTTTAACCTATTTCAATGAAACAAATAACCTACTACAACTGTTCTGTTAACAGAGTAGGTTAACCTACCCCCCAGGTAGGTTAACCTAACAAGCAAAAGGTTAACCTATTCCATCCGATAGTTGTTTAACCTATTTCAATGAAACAAATAACCCACTACAACCCACCTGTTAACAGAGTAGGTTAACCTACCCCCCAGGTAGGTTAACCTAACAAGCAAAAGGTTAACCTATTCCATCCGATAGTTGTTAACCTATTTCAATGAATCTGTTAACATACTACAACCCACCTGTTAACAGAGTAGGTTAACCTACCCCAGGTAGGTTAACCTAACAAGCAAAAGGTTAACATAAACTTTTGTAAATCCATAATAACATTTTAAATTTCAGTATTTTTTTTTAATATTTGGTCCCACTTCAATTTAAATTTTTTTTCTTTTTTATTTCCATATTGACATTGTAAAAATTTTTTTTTTTTCATAAATATTTAAGTTCCACTTACATTTAATATAATATAATAACGTTTTTATTCCATATTTATTAGAAATTTAAATTTACATTTGTAAGTTAAAAAATCAATAAATTTCAAAATTTAACTTTTATGAAATTTATGGTCTCCGGTGACTGTTCATTTTCCGCGCAATTTTTCCACACATCTCTTGATTTCAAAAATCTCTTCTTCCCTATTGTCAAACTCTATTCCAACAAACTGTGTGAGAGGACGGGCGTCCAATTTTTTTCTCATTTGCCAACAAGAAACAACCGGTAAACGCACGGGTTACAGTTATCTTTTGCAACCATTATTTGCACAATTTGTAATAAAAATCACATATTTGCTGTTAACATGTATTTACTAATTTCTTATCATTGATTGAACTTATGTTTATTCATCAATAAGATAATAACTGAAATTGTGTAGTGTAAATGACAGTTCCTGTAATTCACGTTAACCTATATGAAAGTCGGTTACAATAATTCAAAGTTCTGTTAACCGATCATGAATAGTAGGTTAACAATATCATTTGTTCAGCTAACCTACTTGAAGCATTAGGTTAACAATATCATTTGTTCGGTTAACCTAGTTGAAGTAGTAGGTGAACCTAATTATTTGTTCGGTTAACCTAATTGAAGCAGTACGTTAACATTAGGTGTTGTGTTTTGGTCTATTTAATCTATTATTATATAGGTCTGTTAACCTACATACATGTTCTGTTAACTTACTTCAGGTCACCTGTTAACCTATATGAAATTCGTCTGTTAACCTAATACATCGTTCTGTTAACCTAATACATCGTTCTGTTAACAGACCATGAATAGTAGGTTAGGTTAACAATATCATTTGTTCGGTTAACCTACTTGAAGCAGTAGGTTAACCTAATAATTTGTTCGGTTAACCTACTTGAAGCACTAGGTTAACATTAGGTTTTGTGTTTCATTTCTAAATATTTAGATTCCACTTAATAAAAGTGCTTTTGAATGCTTCTGTTAACCTTCAATTGAATATTTCATAATGAGTTTATCAATTGTCATGTATTCTGTTAATATACTTCATGTCACCTGTTAACATAAATGAAAGTCTGTTAACCTACTTCATTTTATAGTTAAGCTAATCTAAGTTCTGTTAACCTATCTGATTTCACCGGGTAACCTAAATCTAAGTCTGTTAACCTACTTCATTTAGTAGGATCACCTAATCCAATATCTGTTAACTGACCATGACTAGTAGGATAAGAAAATGGATGTTCGGTTAACATACTTGAAGAAGTAGGTTAACCTACTTGAAGAAGTAGATTAACCTAATCAAATGTCTGTTAACGTACTCGATTTCATATGTTAACCTACATACATGTTCTGTTAACAATGTTCTGTTAACCTAGTTCATTTCGGTTATGAAGTTATATTATCAGTGCTCCTGTTAACATACATACATGTTATGTTAACGTACTTTTGTTAACATTCTTTGTTCTGTTAACCTACTCTTTATTTATCGTAATGTAGAACATGGCAGTAGAAAATCTTAAGAGTATATTTATCGCAATTGACCCAGCAAGACACCGCGATCAATTGGTATGTTTTTTAACTCATAAATAGATTGATGTTAGTTTGCATTATCATTCAAAACGTTCGCTAACATTTACTTGCTTACATTGCGAAGATACTTCCCCGGCAATTTACGAACAGATATCCGGATCTACTTGGGAGCTGTGTTATCCTACGGGATTTGGGTGGCCGATCATGGCATATTGAAGTTATCCGATCTGAGGATAGGATAATTTTAACTACTGGATGGTCTGATTTTTTCTCACACCACTCACTGATGTTCGGTTATATGGTCATATTCGAGTACCGTGGAGCTTCTACTTTCTTGACTTCAATACTGGACCATTCTGCATGTGAAATACATATGGGTGACCCGGGTGGTTCATCATCAACAAGTCAACCTCTACCATCCTTCCAGATTACTATGTCCGCACCGCGTTTCTGCCACCGTTGCATTGTAAGTTTATATAGCATTTATTGTAAGTTAATATACCATTTTATCACTCATGGAATTGTATAATGTAATGCAACGTTTGTTTGAATTATTTGACAGTTCGTTCCCGGAACATTCGCCAGCACAAATCTCCCAAGATTTGTAAACGATGTTCAAATTCACGATGCCGCGGGTCGAGTGTGGCAGATCGGAGTTGATAGCAGGGCCAATGGGGTTGTACGTCGCTTCGCAAGAGGTTGGGCAGAATTTTATACAACCAAAAATATCAGACCCGGGGACACATGTGTTTTCTCTCTAATCAACGGTGACGTGCCTGCCTTCAACGTCTTCAAAGTCGCGGTCGGAGGGGGAGAACAGACCATGCTGTAAATGTCATTGCAGATTTTGATCGAAACAATGTGTCAATTGCAAATATGTTATGTAATATTTTGAAACAATGGGTTAATATTGTAATTTACTACAAACTCTGTTGTGATCGAACCAATGCATTTACTTACTTTAAATTATGATACATTGTTTGCTTATGGATTTGTAAATATAAATATTGGCTTACCAGTGATATTCTGATTGAAACAATCTGTTAAAACGATCTGTTAACAGAGTAAGTTAATTAACCTATCAATTGTTCTGTTAACCTATCAATTGGGTAGGTTAATTATCCTATCAATTGTTAACCTATTATATGTAGTCTGTTAACCTACTGTATGTAGTCGGTTAACCTACTATATGTAGACTGTTAACATTTTCAATTGTTCTGTTAACCTATTATGGGTAGGTTATTTAACTTAAACACAATTATGTTAACCTACTATGGAGTAGGTTAACCTACACCATACTTCGGTTAACCTACTGTATTTTTATGTTAACCTACCTAAGTAGTTGATATAACCTATTAATTTGTTCGGTTAACCTACTATATGTAGACTGTTAACATTTTCAATTGTTCTGTTAACCTATTATGGGTAGGTTAATTAACTTAAACACAATTATGTTAACCTACGATGGAGTAGGTTAACCTACACCATTATTTGTTCGGTTAACCTACTGTATTTTTATGTTAACCTACCTAAGTAGTTGATAACCTATTAATTTGTTCTGTTAACCTACACTATATGTAGACTGTTAACATTTTCAATTGTTCTGTTAACCTATTATGGGTAGGTTAATTAACTTAAACACAATTATGTTAACCTACTACGGAGTAGGTTAACCTACTATAATGTTCTGTTAACCTACACCAATTGATATGTTAACAGACCACATATAACCGATTATCTTTAATCGGTTATAATTTCTGTTAATCTGATAATTGGAATCTGTTAACTGATGTCCAATTATCAGTTAACAGAAATCTTTTAGATTATACATGTACCTGTTTCTATATGATCAGTTAACCTAATACTAATACAACAATTCTATGAACAGAAATGTGGTAGGTAACCGTAATTATCAAAGTCTGTTAACTTGTGTCCATATGTTTTACAAATGTACAAAACGTACACAACGTACAAAATTTTTTTTCCCAACTGTAAAAAAATAAAACAAATTTACAAAATGAATAGAAATTACAAATTTAAATATTTTGGAAAAATAATCATATCCTATGGATCATAGTTTTGTGTATACATGTCGGCTGCTAGTTTAGTCCGCCACATGGGCATATAATCATTAGAAACGAGAAACGCCGATTCACCAATGCTTAAGAATTCGATGAACTTAATGGTGAATACACCGCAATCACCGCTGCAAACAAATAAGTAAATTAGTCGGATCAATATGTACATTTCCCAAATAATGCAAAAAAATATCATCTCGAACAAATAAACTTACGAAATTTTTTGCTTGACCGTGCCGTCAACCCTTTCCACTCGCATCTGGTCTACTAGGTTAATATTTACTGACTTCGCAAGAATAGGGATGAAATAACGCACCGACTCCAAATTTTTCTCAAGCTGACCTTGTGTAAGGCAAGTCTTGTCGGGGTCATAAACATATACTACACCTTCAGAGAAGTTAACCTCTGTTGCAAACCAGTGAGCATTAGCGAGCACCGGAATATACAGATGTGTACATCCCTCCCATGGTTGACCAAACTCCTGCGATTTCCCATGTGCGTAGTCAAAGAGATAATCTGGGCACTCAAAATCTTGTGGACATGAGTCTTTCATCATTTGTGCCACATCCAGCATGTTCTTGAACCCGAAATCCATGATGACTCTTTGGTTTTTGAAGGATTTTGGGTACATGGCAACTCGTTGTCGCAGCAAGTACATCGCCATGTCAACATGCTAAAATATCGAAAAGGTTACACGGTTAACAAAGTATAGTATATCATACTTATTTTCAAAAATTTTGCTTACCTCATCTGCGAGCCACTTCCCGTCCGTCAATACGTCGTGAAACCATTGTTTGGCGTCTGTCATTCGAACACTCCCCAATAGATAAGCGACGCTGAATAAATAGTGTTAGGAACTGATGTCCAAAAAATAATATGTTACCGAATGTATAAATAAGTTACCTAGTTCCAAGTTTAGAGTACCACTTAAGGAACTCTGTTTCCTTTGACGGATCAACCTTTTGGAATAGATCGATCTTAGACCCGTCAATAAAGGTTCTTCTCTTCACCCCAGCCGTGAATGGAGAACTCAAGTAGGCTGAAGGTACTCTCAACCTCTTACCAACTATCTCCGTATTCTCTACCATCTCCTCGTTTTTCCTCTTCCTACGAGTGAAGATGACAGTTGGTACATCCGCTGTCACCACTCCTTCAGTCACTCCCCGTGTCTCCACCTCCGGCGGTTGACTACCCGTCTCATGCTCCATCACCAACTGCTCTGTCACCCCCGCCGACTGCTGACCACCCGACACCATCCCATCCGTCACACCATCGGTCTCCACAGCCGGCTCTTCAACAGGTACCCCCTCGGTCTCCACGTTTAGCTGCCCACCTGTCTCCTTGAGCACCCTATCAATCACACCATCGGTCTCCACAACCGGCTCCCTATTTGTCACCCCCTCGGTTTCCACATCAAGCTGTCTACCAGTCTCTATTACCACCCCATCTGTCACACCATCCTTCTCCACAACCTGCTCCCTATCTGTAGCCCGTTCAGTCTCGATATCGGGCTGCCCAATCTCCATCTCTATCTCCATATCTGTCCGAACACCCGTCGCAAATTCGGGATGCTCCCTAGTCTCCATCTCCGTGTCCACCTCCTGGTCCCTCACCCTGTCAGACTCAACCGGAACCCTGTCCGATGCAGTTTCTGGCGCCATTGTATCTGTGTGATGATATGGTCTTACCCACTCAATGACTTCATCGACTTTCTTACTCAGCTGTCCAACCTTCTTATTTACACGTCTGACCTCAGCCATCAGCTGAGAAGTAATTCGATGCTCCATCGAAGTCAATTGCCTATTCAAACGTTCAAATAAATCATCAGATACATTTGCACCCAAATTTGCTCTAGATGATCGACGTACAACTGGAGAAGGAGTAGGGGAAAGGCGAGGCGGTGGAGGAGAACGTGAAGCTCGATGCAGTGTAGGTGACCGCTGTGCAGTAGGAGAATGTCCCTACATAAATCATAATAGACACTATTACAAGATTTTTTAAAACAAATATCATATCATAACACAATATATGTATATATATGCATACCTCTTCTCCTACAAGATATGGATCGAAGATAGGATCTGGTACCCTGGCAGGAATGTAAACTCCCTGAATGTACACATTCTCCATCTCTTCAGGTGTAGGAGTCAGAATAGTATAGACCTCAAGCTGACATATTGAACTTTAACGTTAATTGGAAGCACTATCATTAACATCACATTCAATATAAATCAATAGTTCTCACCTGAGGATCGTCAAGTATAGCTGCGACATCCTTTGCAGTAGGAATGTCCGTCGCCTGCCAATTTAACATCCTCGGGATCCTAGTCCACTCCTTCCTACTAGCACATTTATCGGCCAAGCTTGGTATAGCCTCAAAAGCCCATACCTACAAATTTAATATCATTACATATACTATATTACTAAAATGCTACAATTTATAAGTTTCAAAAGTTACCTGCACTGCCAATGGAAATCCATATACATCATACTTTCGATCGGTCTTCGATCTCTTGATCGTATGTGTTCTCTTAAATGCATGCAATGTGTCCATAAAACACCTACGACCCCATGGATATGCATTAAAGACCTCCACATCGTCGACTACGTCCAAGCAAAATACATCAATGCTCGTCTTATGGTGTTTGCATCTCAACACAGTCTCCAATATGTACACCAATCCAAGTTTATACTTATCTTCCATCACCGTGCATTCATCAAATGTAGACGCCAGCTCAACAGGTGTGACTGTTGTCTTTCCACGGAAATATTTATTCAAAAGTCTTTTGGACCGCTGAATATTTGGTCTTACTTCTTCTTCATTGCCAGCATTTAGACCAGTGACAAGAAGAAACTCCATCAAGCTGAACCGAGCCACCTTCTCATCCCCTAATCGAAACCACAGTTCGTCTGCGTTTTCTGACTTCATCAGTCGAAGCAATAAATGGTCAATTATTTGACCCGAGAACTGCAAACGCCTAACCTGATGGAATTTCCAAAATATTGATCGGCGCAACTTTGCTTTGTGGTAGTCATCAAGAGCATTCTCAACCCTCTTGATGTTTGTAATATTACAATTAGCAGTCACCTTTCCAGGGAAGTCACATAATCTACGGTCAACTGCATGCTCCATCCTGCAATAAAAATTAACATTTAGTAACTTAATAAACGAAATAAATTAAAATACAAGAAACAGTTACTGATATATTAAAGCATGGCAATTAAACAGTTACTTATTCTCCTGTTAACAGGCTGATCTCTTCTATTAACCTAACAGTAATTTCTGTTAACAGGAACAATTGGGTTGGTTATCCTATCATTTGTGCATGTTAACAGGTGCTAAATTAACCTACCTTTTGTCTGTTAAAAGATAAATTTCCTGTATACATTCCTTTGTTAACAATGATCTGTTAACCTACAAATGTGTTCGGTTAATAGGTAACATATGTTGTTTGTTAACAAAACAATATTGTCTGTTAACAGAAAATATCTGTCTGTTTAACAGAACAATGTTGTCTGTTAACAGAACACTTCAATCATGTTAGTAGGTTAGACCTTTAACGGAATGTTGGTAGGTTAACCTAACCATTGGGCCTGTTAACCTAACACCTTCTCTTCTGTTAACAGAACCAAAAGTCTGTTAACAGAAAATTTCTGTCTGTTAATAGAACAATGTTGTCTCTTAACAATCTTGTCTGTTAACAGAACAATGTTGTCTGTTAACAGAACAATCCTGTCTGTTAACAGAACAACATTGTTCTGTTAACAGACAAGATGGTAGGTTACCTAACAGAACAACTCCATCATGTTAGTAGGTTACCTAACCTTTAACGGAATGTTGGTAGGTTAACCTAACCATTGGGCCTGTTAACCTAACATTTTCTCTTAACAGAACTATCTTGTCTGTTAACAGAATATTTCTATCTGTTAACAGAACATTTGTGTCTGTTAACAGAACACTTCATTAGGTTAGTAGGTTAACCTAACCTACAAATGCCATTAACGGAATGTTGGTAGGTTAACCTAACCATTGGGCCTATTAACCTAACACCTTCTCTTCTGTTAACAGAACCAAAAGTCTGTTAACAGAAAATTTCTGTCTGTTAATAGAACAATGTTGTCTCTTAACAATGTTGTCTGTTAACAGAACAATCCTGTCTGTTAACAGAACAATGTTGTTCTGTTAACAGAACAACATTGTTCTGTTAACAGACAAGATGGTAGGTTACCTAACAGAACAACTTCATCATGTTAGTAGGTTACCTAACCTTTAACGGAATGTTGGTAGGTTAACCTAACCATTGGGCCTGTTAACCTAACATTTTCTCTTAACAATTTTTTCTCTTAACAGAACTATCTTGTCTGTTAACAGAATATTTCTATCTGTTAACAGAACATTTGTGTCTGTTAACAGAACACTTCATTAGGTTAGTAGGTTAACCTAACCTACAAATGCCATTAACGGAATGTTGGTAGGTTAACCTAACCATTGGGCCTGTTAACCTAACACCTTCTCTTCTGTTAACCTAGGGTTTTAACAGGCGTTAGTTCGGTTGTTCACTATCAACTTCAATCTTCATTTTAATCAGTACATTGCTTCATTTACATCAGTTATGCCATTTATATGTAGTTTCAACATATCCCAACATATTTTCAAGATTGCCACAGATTTTTAGACAACAATATCAAAATAAGTTGAAGTAAATACAAACAAAATGGAGTTTGCTGGAACTTACTCGCACAATGATGAAGTTTTGCTGGAAATTAATCGCCAAATTCAAGTTTGCTGGAAATTAATCGACAAATTGAAGTTTGCTGGAACCCAAAATCTTAACTGTGCAGAGCGGTTACACTTCAACTATTTTTTGCAGTTGTTTGGAATATTTTACGTTTCATTTCTTTTACAGTGCTCAGGGATATTTTGGACCTTTCAAAATAACTCATTTTAATGTTTTTTTTTTTATCAGTATAAGTGGTCAACGGCCTTTTTGGAAAAATGGCCGGGTCACCCGGCCATTTGCCACCATTCCCACGTCCTTCCCTATCCCTCCCATATTGTCATTAATAAAACAGTCAATAAGACATGAAATTGGAATAGATTTTAACTCAGAGCAGAGAATGTGGAGTTTTAAGAACATCTCCAATGCATTCATTAGATTGGAGAAAATGATATGCTACATCATCAATGATGATAGACTAGTATACCGCTTTTCTTTGCAGTGGAATCCGACCGTAGAGAATTTTAATGGATTGAGGAGTTGAAAATAATGAGAGAGAGAGTTTTATTTGTTGGGGAGTTTGATTTTGATGAATATGGAGAAGAATATTGAGAAATGGAAGAATTGAGAGGGATATATAGATTTTGGGTTGAGAGGATGAAGACATAGTGACGGACAACAATGTACTTTTTTTATGTTTGTAGCAGAGTAAACTTCCCTACGGTCGGTGATAACGTCTATTAAAATTATTTCTCCAATGTACAATTTAAATTACTATGTGAGGTTGACATAGCACTAGAAAAAAATACTATGTGAGGTTGACATAGCACTAGAAAAAAATAGAAGATGTGAAGTCCTCCTTCTATATCTAGACGCTCTGTAAGATTAAATGAGTTAGCAATTTTTTTTTATTTTTGACTTAATTTTTAAAAATTTTGTTAAGTGTATTAGTTTTATTGTTTTAAATTTTAAAAAATAAATGCTACATAATCAATATTATTAGATTGTAGAAGGATCCCATTGGAGAGAATTTTGGGACTCACCATCTATTCATTCCACGTAATATACAAGTCCGTCTATTTAATTGACACGTCAACCACAATTCATTGAGTGCATAGGAGATGCTTAGAGAGGGAGAGAGAGAGAGAGAGAGAGCAGTTATACATGTTTTCACTATATCCCATTGCACAGTATATGCACAAATTTGCTAACACAAAATTATAATTTCAACTTGTTAAACATACTTTTTATCCATACATTTTATATCCATACATTTCATGGAACCTACAACTAACAATTTACTTTTTATATAAATATTCACCTATAACTTATAATATAAACACTTAAAATATAATTTCAACACTACCAAATATATGCTATGCATGGAGTGGCATGGTCGGGCGGTGGTGTAAATTGTAAATAAGAAAGTTGTTATTTTGATTTTGGGAAATTTGTATTTTTTGTCTCCAACTTTTGTATTTTGTTACTAATATACACTCAACTAATTTTTATAGCACCAAACATCCCAACCTTTCATTTAATTGTAAATCATGTCCTCAAAATTTTGTCGGAATTGCCCTCCCTTTTAGATAAAAAAAAAAAGACTAAAAACAAATAAAAATAAAAAATTGTAAACGAAGCTACAAAATAACTTATTCCTCCATCTACCCCATCTCAATTCATCACATTATAGCCACAACCATCGCCACCACCTCTACGCCACCACATCTATGCCACCAAACACCTACCCCCACCAAAAGAAAAAAAAATTGAAACATAATATTTGGCCAACAAAATCAAACAGTACAACCAACAAAATCAAGAACATAAAATTTTCTCAGAAAAAAGCTGTAGAAGAAAGTAAAAATTGGAGGGCTCTTGGCTCACTGCAATAGCCATTAAGCTTGGCTAAATTAGGGTGATTAATTGAAGACAAAATCAAGATTTTATTGAAAAATGAATTTGTTGAGAATCCTATCAGAACGATGGCGCCTAAGAAGACTAGCAGAACGGATTCAAGCTCTTCATATGTGAAAACTAGATAGAGAAGACTAGCAGAACTGTGGCGCCAGAGAAAAATCGTTGTGGCATATTCCTCTCCAGCCATTAGTGATTTTCTTCTTGACCAGAAGAAAACAATTCCAATAGAAATAGCAATCAAGAAACAGATAAACAAGAAAATTATGAATAATATAGCAACATGATTGTGGCTTTGCTGTTTGATTCTTGTTTGGGATTGGAAACAAATGAATGGTTTATTTGAGTCTGTTGAATTAAACCCGCAGAATCTATTGCTACCCTACAAAATTTGTAGCTAGAAAAGTAAGAGTCTGTTCATCCCACTCTACTCATTGCATCTTCTTGAGATTGATTTGAAGAAGAAGGAAAAGCAATAGAAATGGAGAATAATGGGGAGAAACAACTATGGAGTGGAGTAAGTTTTTTGAGAAGATGAATTTTTTTCCCTTTTGGTGAGGGTAGGTGCTTGGTGGCATGGATATGGTGGTAGTGGTGTTGTGGTTGTGGCTATGGCTGTGGCGGTGGCCGTGGTGGTGGCCGTGGCGGTGGCGGTGTGGCGGCGATAGTGTAGAAGTTGTGGTTATGATGGGATGAAGTGTGGTTGGTAGATGAAGAAGTGATCTTGTACTTTTTAAAAGTTATGGAACTTTTTTTTTTTTGTCTTTTTTTTTAATTTTTGTTTATCTAAATAATAAGATGATAAATCCGTCAAAATCTGTCAATGTTGACTTGATTTGCAATTAAATAAAAGGTTGGAGATGTTTGTTACTATAAAAATTGGTAAAAGGTATATTAGTAACAAACTGCAAGGGTTGAAGACCAAAAGTGCAAATTTCTCTTTGATTTTTTACTCCCAAAAAAGATAAAATACACTTACATTCTTCATCCTTTTGAGTAATTTCATCCCTTATTTAGTTTTGAAAATTTTCCAATTTTTGTCCCCAACCCCCCAAACAATTTTTATAGTATAACACATCATCAACATTTTATGTAATTTCAAATCACGTTCATATTGACAGAAAATAACGAATTTGCCCTCCTCTTTAAATAAACAAAAATAAAAGAAAGCTAAAAACAATTTTAAAAATGCAAAAAAAAGTCCTCCCAACTTTTTAAAAAGTATAAAATATCATCTTTTTCACTTACCCACCTACCCACCCCACCTCACCTCACCTCACCTCACCTCACCTCACCTCATCCACATCCTCCTTCCACTAGCCACCCTCACCACTGTATCGAACAGATGCCAGGCCTCTCATCCTCAGCATGTCATCTTTGGAGAAAGGAATCTGAAAATGAAAACCCATTTCTTGTCAAAACTTGAATACGCGATAAAAATTATTTCAGGAAAGCAATTCAATCTTGTAAAAGAATCAATTTCAATAATTAATATCTCAACTTCCCCCTTACCACAAGCTAAAGCATTCAAAAACTTAAAACAAAATAAGCATCACTGGACACAAGAAACACAGTAAGCGAATTACAGTTTCTATTATATTCACTCGTGATCTTGGAAGCATTCCTCACGCAACATTACTAAAAATAGAGAACCAGAAAACAATATCACTGTCGGAAAATATACAAAGTTGATATTTTTGGAACATGAAACTACTTACAAACCATTCATTTTTTCAGGTCTTACTTCTGCATTTTTCAATATTTCTTGATGGCCAATCATTTTGGCTCGTGCTATAATGTTTACTAGTGTGTGTTTGGAGGGGTAAGGTGGTAAGGGTGGCTGGTGGAGGGTAGCTGAGGATGATGATGAAGATGATGATGAGGTGAGATGGGTGGGTGAGGAATATGATAATTTGTACTTTTTAAAAAATTGGAAGAATTTTTATTTTTTTGCGCTTTTTTTTTTGTTTATTTAAAGATGAGGGAAATTCATTTGCAATTAAATGAAAGATTGGGGGTGTCTGGTACTATAAAAATTAGTTGGAGGTAGATTAGTAACAGATTGAAAAAGTTGGAGACAAAAATTGCAAATTTTTCTTCAATTTTATTTGCAACTGTCATCCTCAACCTATCAATAATTCGCACGTATATTCTCCAGATAGTTCCTTTTGATGATTTAACTTAAATAGCTAAAATAACAAAAAAGGAAAATAGAATGAAAATTTTGTAATTGAAGTCCTTAATATTTTCAAAGTATAAATAAATTATGAAATTTTTATTGTTTTATTGTTCTTCACATAAAATAATAAAAAATGTATCATCGGGTCCCAAACTTTGTAATCAGTATATGTAGTCCATAAGTACATCTGGAGGTTGGATGGATTTCGTCCAAATATCTTTTAATTGACAAGAATTCAAGCCCATAGACTAAATTTGACCATTTTAATACAGACAAAACGGTCAATTATTTAAAACAATAAAAGCAAAAACAAAAATTAAAAGAAGGAAAAGAAAAACGTCATTTTCCCCCAACCCCAACCCTGTCCGACCCAACGAATCTGTGCGCAATCGAGGGGATTTATTTCTCCCAATTTTCAACCTAAACCTCGGCGAGTTTGGGTTGCAGACTAGATAGAAGAAATCTCCTCTGGTTTGAGCGAAACGGGGTGATTTTGCAAAACCCGAGAGAGAATTCAAAATCAGGAGAAAAAACTCTCCCTCGTAGCGCACAGATTCAGTAGGTAGGCAGGCGAGTCGAGTAGGTTGGGTTGGGAAAGAAGATGACCATTTTTCTACTTTATTTTATTTTTTGTTTTTGTTTCTTTTTTAATTATTTTAAACAATAAAATGTGAAGAGACTATTTTACCCTTGTTAAAATTGGTCAAATTAGATTACATATTTGACTTTTTGTTAACTAATGGACCATTAGGTGAAAAAGAGAATCCCAACCAATTATCAATGAAAATGAGAATTCTATAAATGAGCAAAAACTAGAAAACCCCCTAGTTTTCATTATAAGGGAAATATGATTGGGTTGCTAACAAGGGTGGTGGTTGTAATTGTCGGCAATAGATTTTGATTGCGGTTGTGTGGGAGGTTTAGGCAGCAGCAAGTGGTGGAGATTTAGGTAGGGTGGGCCGGGGTGGGGTTAAGAAGAAGATTAAAAAAAAAAAAATTGATTTTTTGATTTTAGCTTATTTAAGTTCGAAGGTAGAATTGTCTTTTTGTGCTACCTTAATGGAAACTTTGGATAGAATTCGTCAAGAGCGATCATCAGCGTCAATTGATGAAAGGTGGGGATCATACGTGCTATTAATATTAAAAGGGATGAAATTGAAACAAATTAAAAAAGATGGAAAACTATAGTTATGTGGAGAAAATTGAATAAAATTTCCATTCTTTACTGACCGTTTTGAAATATGACCACATTTTTAAAGTTTTGATCAATTGTCAATTTTCTTAAAAAAAGTGATTAAAATGTGCTTAAAAAATATTCTAAATTACATTGTCTATCCATTTTTACTCTCTCTCCTAATACTCAAAACCTATTTGAACTTTTATTTTCTCTTAATTTCATTAATCCCAATACCGACTATTGTCCTTCCAACCATTCCCACCGGAAACATACCGGAATTCAATGAAAATTCATTCCGATCAACATCACACATTGGAAGTTAGTGTTCGATCTTGAGAACACGAAAACCTATTTAAATATCTTCGTAACCCATTCACACTAGCTATTCTCTTCTAATCCCACCACAGCCACCATCATGTTTGAGGTAAGTTTCATACCCTTTTCATAAAGCGACTATTTCACTCTATAGCTTAAGAACTCATTAACTCATTAAGTCAGGAGCTCAGAAGCGAGGATTTTATTTTTAGGGTTTTTTTTTTCTTTTACTTTGTTATACGTTGTTAATTTTGATTTTTATTGATTGATTATATCATTTTTGTAAATATTTATCCAATACATATGATTTTTGAAGTCCACATGCATGTACATGTTCAAAGAAGTTTTGTTGTTGTGACCCATTTGGTTTGTTGTGTGTAGATTTTGACTGTTGATTCGTTGAACTTGAAATGTAGAAATTGACAGATGAAGATTGTAAAACTATCAAATTCGACAATTTAATTGTCACCTATTTTTTCTTTCCAATGCGTACTGAACATACTATGTGTTGGTTATTATTGTTTGTTATGTCAGATTAAAACAATTTATATTTGTTTTGTAGATGGATCTCTACTACATAGTATCGTAGAACCATAGGTTTGAAGGGCAAATCACGCATATCAGTTACCTTGATTATATCGATATTGTATTGGAGAATTTTGACGACAAACATAAAGTTGCATTCAGTCAAACATCTTTCGCACATTTATAAGGTTGTAGAATCAACGATTACAATTTATCATTTGGTACATGAATTGATCATACAGAAGGTCAAGTGCAATAAAGATTACGAATCATGGTTTAAGTTCAACGGACGGTTAGCTCATTTTTTAATGCATGAGTATGCATCAATAATTGGATTGAATTGCCACATTGCACCGATGACTCTTCAAATAGAAAAAGTATTTGTCAAACATCGATTGAGATGGAAGTGGTTACACAACAGCAACTTGTCTTTTTTGTTCGATTTAGAGATTGCGCTCATCGACTGCCTCAATTGCGCGAACAATTACAAATTGGGATTGGAAAAGGGACTAAAGATAATTAGAGGTGATTTCTAGAATTGCCGTGACATGCATTGCCTCTATATTTAGTTTTTCAACAATTTTCCAACGTCCCAAAATAGTACTACAACAAGTTTCACTTTAATTTTCAAACAAAACAGATTTTTCACAACAAACAACTCTATATCCAACATTCCAAAAATGATTATTAGGATTTTCAAATTAAATGCACATTAATGTTAATAATTTTATTAATATCAAAACATGATTAACTTAGAACATCTTCAATACATTATATGGATTGTTATCTAGGTTGGAGAATGTTGAAAGACTTTCGATCTACGTGGTATTAATTTATAATGAATAGACATTCAAATTCAAATTTGATATCAATGCATTTTATGGATTTCTATTTAGGTGTATCTTATTTTATTAAATTAAAAAAAATTACATTTAAATATGCAAAGAAAATTTAAATTTTGTTGAGTTAGCATATCTACAGAGCTTTTGAATTTAGACGCAGTTCTAGATATTGTCTAATTTTTTCCTACCACGTCAGCTCGACAAAGTCATCAACAACTTACATCGGAGAAGATTTTTTTTTTTTTTAACATTGTCTATTTTGCTTATGTGACAAAAACAAAAATAGCAATCCACGGTTGTATTGGAGATGCTCTTATGCTTCAAATAATTTAACAATCTAATAATAACTTCGGTTATCAAGAGTTCAAGTTCTAACTTACAATGTTAATCAACAAATTAAATGCTAATTGGATTAAAGCCTAGTGTTCTTAGGTAATCGATCAACCAAAACAAGTATTATGAAGATAAAATATATTTTGTGATTAAAAGTTAATTGATATTATCTTGTGTGTAGTTGTAATATCTATTTTGATACATTATCTTGAAAGCTATTGTAGAGTTTTTAACAAAAAATGGCCAACTTTTAAGTAGTGTGGAATCTTAACCACACAAAACCACACAAAAAAGTAATAGATTTTACAAAAAGGTATATTTGACATTTTGCATCCAAAATTGACCATTTTACAAACGCTTCGCACCACATTGTTTCATAAAGGCAACATGTTTAAATATTTCCTAAATTTTATTTGTTGACATGAACATCTTTAACATATGTATTTTGGTGTGCAATTGATCTTTATTTGATGCAAAAGACTAATATGCTCTTAATTTTAATTAGAATAAATTGCAGTTGAGTTCATAACTTTTGTAAAAGGTGTAAATGAGTTTATTACCTTTATTTAAAAATATTTAATTAGCGTACTAAAAATATCAATTAAAAATTTTCATAAGAGAGCAAATGTAAATTTACTGTGTTTTTAAGTATATGTAATTGTTATGTGATGTAAAAAACTTGAATAAAAACTAAGATACATAAACTTAAAAAAATGACGTAAATAATTTATGACATTCAACCAATATTATTATATTTTTATTTAACACAAAAATTCTAGATTAATTTTAGTTATAAAAGAATAAAAATTCAATGAGTGTTGTGTTAGATTATTTTATGTAGTTTTCTAAAAATATGTTGAATATAATTGCCAAAAAATTATTAGTAAAAATTAGGTTCATGAATTAATGTCTGGTTGAATAAGAAGAATATGGAAACGAAAAAAAAAAACGAAAATGTTGGATTGAGCTGCTGTCGAACGACAGCTTGATGCTTTTGTCGTTGAAATTATGGGAAAAAAAAAGACTAATAGATTCTGTAAAAAAAAAAAAAAAAAGTACTGTTGACCGACAGTCAACTATCGATTAGATAGTTTGATTGTTGACTTTTTTTTTACAATTCAACTATCATTTTTCTTTTGCATTCTACAGTTCAACTACCAATTTTTTATTTATTTTTACATACAATTTAATTGTCGAGATGGAAAAAAAATAACGCCAATTCAACTGTCATTTTTTCTAAAAAAAAAAAGTCAGTAGATAACTTGTATTGGAAGCAAGAAATAAAAACTTGTCACCTTTACAAAATGGTATATATGATATTTTTTAGCTAAAGTTGTTATTTTTGCATATGTTATTAAAAGTTGCTAATCTAAAAAATTAATATTTGCATTTGACTACTTTTATAAATTCCCCTAGAATAAAAGTATTTGAAATTATTGTTTTTTTGTTGTTGTTATAACCATAAAATAAAAGTTTAAATTTTAAATAATGTAATTATTTAATAATAATTTTATTTATACGTTTGTTAATGATTATCAACTTAAATTTTAGTTATTTCATAAATTTGTAAAATATTCAAAATAATTTTACGTATATTATCAATTTGATCAATAAAGTTTTAATTAAAAAAAAAAACTCATCAGTTTTCTTTAACTTTTTATAAAAATAAGGGCACCAGACTCATTTACACATTTTGCAAAGATTAGGAATTTAACTGAAATCTCCCTTATTAAAACTAAAGGTATATTGATTATTTTCATTGAATAATGAACAATTGAGCACCAAAACATATAGGTTAAGGATGTTTGCGCCAAAAACAACATTTACACATTGTTACATTTATGTCCTTAATTTTTTTTTCATACTATTTTTATCTTCAATCTTTTATTAATTAGCACATATTGTCTTTTAAATAGGTTTCCGTAAAAAAATCCATTAAAAAGTAAAAGACTTATTTGCCTTTCGTATTTTCATACAAACAAAAAAACAAAATTGTGACTAAATATTTCCTTTCATTTTAAAATACGCTAATTGAATTTTTTTGGTGAAAATCGTCATTATGATTTAAAATTAAAATAAAGAAGATTATAGATATTTAATGCAATTAAAATGTGGTGTATTTAGAAAAAAAATGTTAAATTACAGTGTCCCATCTTTTCTTATTTGTTGTATTTTTATCGTAATTTAATTTTAGTCGCATGTATTATTCACAATATTTCACTAAATTCATGCAAATGGTTATTTTTGACAATTTTACCATCTAATTTAAATAAACTCAAATAACAAAAAGGAAAACAAAATGAAAAAAATTGTAACTAAAGCTCCTAATATTTCCAAAAGCGTAAATATATCCTAATTCTTCACTTAAAACAAAGGTAGATTGGATAAGAGTTCCAAACCTTTAAAAAAAGTTTTGTGGGTCCCAAACGTTTCATTATTATCTCAATTAAAAACATTATAAAATAAAAACAAAAAATAATTATGACTGTAGAGAGTTTTCTTCGATACTGAAAAAAATATATATATACGTATGTGTGTCTCTACGTCATCAATCTCTCTCTCAAACGAAACTCTTCCTCAAACGATCTTCTCCTTACTCTACTCATTACTTCGATCCTAAAACTATAATCACTACAATTAAGATCGACATCCTTGCTAATCAAGACTCCATTAGATACAAAAGAATTCAAATCTCAGTGATCCATTATCATAAATTCTATGGTCTGATTCCAGTACTAGTAATAATTAAAAAGGAAAAAGAAAAATTATCCATCTTCTCCCACTCCACCCCACTAAATCGTCGGTGGCTGCCACCCTAACCCCGTAGCGATTGAGATTTGAGATGATGTATGCTCCAAAACAACCTTTTGGGAGTTTCGCTAACACGGGAAATGTATCCAAAACATCAGTAATTTCTTCTGTTTGTGGGAGGCCGGGTGCAAATTGGGGAAGTTTTAGACAAGAGCCATTCTTGCCTACGTTCTTTACGTTGAGATATTTTCTTAAAATAGTAGAAATAGATAAGTGTACTAATATTATTTTTTTTAAGATACTTGAAAAATTTGGATGAATAAAATCTATGTAATTGTAACAATTTTTCTTATAATGAAATCTTTGACAATCCATTAATCTTTCTATATCTTTATTTTTTTCTGAAAAAGAATCTTCTAGATAATAAAAAAATTATTCTCAATTCCAAACACTTTCATACCATTCTCGTTGGGTAATTGCGTATTTAGAACATCAGCGTGCCTATCTGATTCTTATTCTTGTCTTGTCTCAAGTTTCACATGTGAGAGACTAAAAAAGTGGAAACGTCCCATCAGCTATCGGCTAGTCCCCACAAGAACAAAGAGATCTATAACAGAGTTCGAGTGATTCCAAGAACTACATAAAATATTATATCCGCCAGTCCCCACAGAAACAATCAACACCATATATTGGAAAACACGTGTTTCAAGAATATATTTTGCCAACTTGTTTACTTCTGAAAAAAGATGACTTGGTGGCAGCCGCATGTGGATTAAGGGGGGTGGCGAGGGAGATGGATAATTTTCTTTTTCTTTAATTCCTTGGGATTGGAGTGGAAGTAGAGACAGAGTCAGACTATGACAAAAGAGTGGACCCAGAAAAGAATAACCCTATTATAGGCCCCCGAAATTTTTTTTGAACCTATTCTAATAAGAATCTAATATTTTCAAATAAGTCATACTCTTTAAAAAATCATTACACAAAAATATCAGCAGCAAAAATTAAACTATCAACAAAAATTCATCACTCCATCAGCAAATTAAATCATGAGAACATAAAAAATTAAATAGAAATTGTCTTCACTGCAAAAAATCACTCCACCAAAAATATCATCAGCAAAGAAAGTCACTGGAACTTGCTTTCGCTAGCAAGAATAGAAGATGCTGATTTGTTGCCTTCACTTAATATAACTTGCTGCTTAGCTGCTCCTAAGCCAAAGGCAACAACAATGGATAATGGAGATGGGGGCGAAATTAGGGCTGCTGTAGTGCTGTTGCTGATGATAATTTGAAATGGGGATTTTCTTCAAATGGCTGCTCATTTCTTCAAATTTGGGCTGCTTTGCTGATGATAATTCGAAATTAGGCATGATGTTGCTGATGATAACAAATGGCTGCTGATTTCTTTTTAAACTAGGGCTGCTGTTGATGATGATAATTCGAAATTAGGCGTGTTGTTGCTGATGATGATAACAAATGGCTGCTGATTTCTTCAAATGCCTGAGCTGGGCCAACATTTTCACGACATTTTCACTTAATATAACTTGCTGCTTAGCTGCTCCTAAGCCAAAGGCAACAACAATGGATAATGGAGATGGGGGCGAAATTAGGGCTGCTGTAGTGCTGTTGCTGATGATAATTTGAAATGGGGATTTTCTTCAAATGGCTGCTCATTTCTTCAAATTTGGGCTGCTTTGCTGATGATAATTCGAAATTAGGCATGATGTTGCTGATGATAACAAATGGCTGCTGATTTCTTTTTAAACTAGGGCTGCTATTGATGATGATAATTCGAAATTAGGCGTGTTGTTGCTGATGATGATAACAAATGGCTGCTGATTTCTTCAAATGCCTGAGCTGGGCCAACATTTTCACGACACTGGGCCTTTGGCAATTTTTTTTTTTTTTTTATATATAAACCATCACAGACATTGTTTTTCAGGTCCAGGGGCCAGCCCTGCCTCCGCCCCTGAGTGGGAGTGCTTGAGAAGATAGATAACTAATATACAGCTTATCGATACAATTTGATCGGAAAAAAATAAAAATTAAGTAAGTAAGATAATAATTTGTTCGCGTTGAAAAATGAAAAAATAGAAATCGATAGAAGTTGGTAAGTGATCGATAATAAATAATGAGGAAGATCAATATTGAGAATGAAAAATTTGAAGAAATGAAGAAGGCTGAAGAGAAACAGAATTAAGAATTGACAATGAGAGATTTAAGAAAATTGAGAGATCTTTTCAAAGTGGTGAATAAATGTCTTTTTTGCGTGAGTGGGGATAAAAACCTCACATGCGATCGGTGATAATTATTTTTCTCAACAATTAATATTAATCACACATTTTATAAAACTACAAGTTTTATTAACTTTTTAATATATATTTTATCAATTTTTATTACAATGTTAAAATCCTTATAAAAAACTTTGTCGAACAAGTTCTTACTCTTGTTTTGAATAAATAACAATAAAAAATTAAAAAGTTCAAGATCTATTTAATTTTGAAAAGATTAGGAATTTTAATTACATTTTTTTCACTTTTATTATTTGAGTTGTGTTTTATGTGGTGGAGTTTAAAAGTATTTTTTTAGTAGATTTTGATCAATATTGATGAAATATGTGATTAAAAAATTAGTAAAATTGTGAATTTGATTTAAAAATGAATTTAGAGAAGAATGTCATTGTAGTTGCGTGAATTTACCGGAAGATTATAAGAAATTGAAATTGAAAGAGGACAAAAATACAACAAATTAAAAATGACGAGACCCATTTTTTTGCCACCTTTCCAAATTCCCCTTGGATATATAATTAGCAGGAAGACTTTACGTTAACTTTCAAAAAATCCGTTTGTTTACTCATCGCCCATTATTATCCGATCAACCACGAACAGCATAAATCCGCTGTCCGCATTACAGGTATTTTTTTGATCTTTTATTCATCAAACGAACAGAAAAATAATTAAATTTCTAGATCAATTTTTCGGGTTGGTTTATTTTCAACTGGGTTTTCGTATATTCTCGTTTTTTACTTTTGGGCGACTTGGTTTTTTCTCGAGCTCGGAGGATATGATACATAAGATCTATCTTAAATTGCTTTAATTTTCTGTATTGTTTTTGTTTTCTTTATATTCATGTTTGTTGGATGATCCTTTTCTTTTATTGGAAATTAGAGTTTTGCGTTTTGTGTGTGTGTGTGTGTGTGTGTTTTTTTTTTTTTCCGTCACAGATTGGGACTTTTCGTGATATTTCACAATTTGATATTGAGACGAATTTACTTGGAGATTCCGTCCTTCATGTTGCAATTTACGGTTTTAAGGTCTTATTTTCTGTTGAAGTTAATACCAATAGTCCTTCGTTTAAGGCTCTTATTGAATAAATAGTTCTGATATGGATTTGGTTTTGGGTTTGAAGAAATTATTGTCGGGTTTGAGTCCAATTAAAATTTTTTATGGTTTAAGACTTCAGTACAACTGAATAATTATAGACCCTGAGCATTCTCTGCCAGAAAGAATATGAATTCTACTTAACTGGAAAAAACGCTATGTCATACTTATCAGAAGTTGTTACATGGATCCTTTTTTCCATATCACTCTATTAGGACATCTGCGTTGTAAACAAAAAGGAATCATAGATAATGAGTTGAGGATCTTACCAAAAATACGATTGTACAAAAGAAAGAATGTAGAGGAAGTGGAACAAAGACCAGCCAAGAAAGTTGAAGTATTTGGCAATCTTTCTTAAGGTGAGGAGAAGGATGAAGGATGAAGGAGATAGCACGATAGAATATGATTCATATCGTAGAAGAGGAACAGTGGCACAGAAAGGTAAAAAATGTTAAGCCTTAGTAAATACCTTGCTAGAATAATGGAAAAATGAAGAATGAAGAAGAGACAAACAAGTAACCTCAGCAACTTTAGTTTTAGACAAACATGTCATTCTTTAGGGGTGAAATAGAGAAGTATTGATATAGGATCCTATTAATTTATAATTTAGACATCACCATGACACCATGTTATAGTTCCAAATGCAATCCCGGTCACGCATTTTATAGAAAAAAATGAGAACAGTAATATCCGGAATACAATCTGTATATCTGAATAGCAAACTCATTTTGTTGAAAGAGCCTCAGAGATCTCTGGAACGAGTCCTCATTACACATTAGTCATTATGGTGTTTCTGTACAATCTCCTCGAGCCATCAAATAGTGCCCTCCACAACAGACCAAGTTATCGATGTATGCCTCAGCATTCAATATTTACAGTATTCCCAATGTATTCCAAACAGTGTCACCTTTAGGCAAGATCATGACGTGTATTTTCTTGTGGACTTGTGTAGACATGAGTTGTGTGTGTGGTTGCTCATGAATGTGTGCCATATACAGATGTATTTGTTTAAAAATCAAAAGTTTGATACATGTCATGTAAGGTCCTCATATAACTTGTCATTTTGGCAAAATTCAGAATTGCATTGGAGCTCCCCTTGGATTTTATGAAAAGAACAAAAATTATCAATCCCTTCCTCTCTCTCTAGTCTCTAGCGGAGAGGGCAGCATAAATTTTTGAGATGTTGTGTGAGTTGATCATCATGTCTCTATTGCAGGAAACTAAATCCTGATTAGCATTTTCCTAATATCATTGTACGGAACAACACACCAAAGTCACGGCTAGATTGACTGAATTTAATATCCTTAGCACAAACAGTATCGTGTAGGTCATTAGGGATAACTGTCCACATAGATTAATTCCGTATTTTATATTAACTTATGCTGATTATATTTGTTTCTATAATAATTCAAGAACATATTTTTTGCTCTCTCTTGTTCTATTTATGTCATGTGGGTGGGTCAAGAACATGGTTAAATCTTCACAATGCAGTGCTGCTGGTAGGCTCTAGAGGGTTGATAATGAATAATGAAGACAAGTTTGAAAGAGTATACCGTATGTCTTGTCATTTATACACTAGAGTACAATGCTATTTATACAAATATAAAACAAGACAAATTAAGAAAGTAGAGAAAAATCAGTAAGGAGGTTGGCCAATTGTCTTTCCGTAGAACAAACGACATACAAATCAGTCATTTTTCTAACTTTTCTTTAATGAAATGACGATCAACCTCCACGTGCTTTGTATGATATTATGAGCGATACTAATTGCAGCTTTATTGCCACAATATAGTTCCATAGGAGTAACATATAGAATCTTCAACCATAACAATTCACAAATACCTTGAGCAACGGCTCTAAAATTGGCATATGCACGACTTCTCACTAATACTAATTGTTTTTTACTCCAAGTCACCAAAATATCCTCTTAGCAAATGTGTAATATCCCGAGTTTGATCTTCGATCACTAATTGAACCAGCCCCCAATGAACATCTGATATGCCTTTATATGTATATGCTCTTATTTTATGAGGACTCCCTTTAGGTACCGAGTACTCGATATTCTGCCTCAAAATGCTTTTCACATGGAGAGTGCATGAATTGGCCAATCACATGTAGAGTAAACGCATTGTCCGGCCTAGTATGAGAAAGATAAATTAACTTTCCAACTAGTTTTTGATGTCGCTCTTTATGTCTTGGAACACTTTCTGTTGCTTGTCCCAACTTTCCATGGCTTGTCCCGACCAATGGTTACGATCAATAGGTGACTCAGCTGACTTACAACCAAGCATACTAGTTTCTTTAAGAAGATCAAGTGTATACTTTTATTGTGAAACAAATATTCCCTTCTTAGATATAGAAACCTCCATGCCAAGAAAAAATCTAAATGGTCCAAGATCTTTAATTTCAAATTCCTTAGCGAGAATTTTCTTAAGTCTTTCTATCTTTGCTACATTGTCACCCTATTAAGATAATACCATCAACACACATTATGAGAATAGTAAGCTTGCCATCCGTCAAGTGTTTGAAGAACAACGTGTGATTGGCTTGTCTTTGGCAATATCCATGGCTTTTAATCGACTTGGTAAATCTATCAAAGCAAGCCCACATAGAATGCTTTAGTCTCTAAAGTGATCTCCTTAGTCTACATACCTTCTCACCTCCGAGAGCCTTCTCAAAACCTGGTGGCAAATCCATATATACCTCCTCTTCAAGTTCACCATTGAGGAAGGCATTTTTTTACATTTAATTGTTGTAATGGCCAAGCTAAATTGGGTGCTAGAAACAATAGGACCCCTGATTGTATTCATCTTGGCAACTGGAGCAAAGGTTTCTTTATAATTAATGCCATAGGTTTGTGTAAAACCTTCTGCAACAAGCCTTGCCTTGTAACGCTCAACAGTCCCATTCTCGTTGTACCCGTAAAGACCTATTTGCACTCTACTCATTTCTTTCCCTTTGGCAAATTCACAAGTTTCCACGTGCCATTTTGGTGTATAGCTCTCATCTCCTCAAGAACAAACTCTTTCCATTTTGTGAACACTTGGAGCATCCTGTATGGATTTAGGAACCTCAACCACAGACAGTTTAGAAGTAAAAGCTTTAAAGGACGGGGACAACCTATCGTATTAGACATACTTAGAAATAGAATGCACAGTACAAGATCTAATTCCATTCCTTAGAGCAATTGGAAGATCAAAGTCTTTTTCAGAATCAAGATTTAACAGTAGGAACAGGATTAGAACTACCTGTGCATTCCAAAGTGTTATCATTTGATTTGAACTCTTAGAAGGATGGAGAAGCGGGAGGCTGTTCTACGAGGATCTTTTCTTTTAGAATAAACACGAAGCTCAGTAGACGGTGCAATAAGTAGTGAAATTTCCACAACATTGAATAATCATTTGGTAATGGCATAGTAGATTGAGACTCCACAGTAGGTGCTGGTAAAAACAGATGGAAATATAGGTGATGATTGAGATGGCTCAAGAACTGAAATAGGGGACTCATGAACTGTAACGAGATATTTCCCAAAACTTTTCTTCTGCATGAGAATTCCCTCCCTGAAGATAAGTTATAGGGATAAAATGTTTGTCTTCAAAAAAGGTGACATCGATAGTAACATAGCTTTTCTGAGACTGATCATAACATATATAACCTTTTTGAGGTGGAGAATATCTAAGAAAAACACACATAATAACTCTACGATCAAGTTTACTACAATTGGTTTGACGAGTATGGACAAAGGCAATACAACCAAATACTTTAGGAGGCAATGAAGTGAAGCCTTTAGTTTGAGGGTGACTTTTGAAAAAAAATGCTTAATGGAGTTTGAAAATTCAAGACCCTAGTAGGCATCCTACTGATCAAGTATGCGGCGGTGAGAATTGCATCTCCCCCCAAAAAATTAGGAACCCTGTTGTAAACATAAGAGACCGTGCTACTTTCAATAGATGTCTGTTTTTTCTTAGCGACCCCATTTTGTTGAGGAGAATTGACACATGAGGATTGGTGGATAATGCCGTCATATGGTCAGTAGCACCTGAATCAATGATCCATGCACTTCTCTTACTAGAAGAGACATTTAAGGCTGACATGAAATTACCTTTTTTAGCTAAAGAGCAAGAAGATAAAGGATTAGCAGATTGAAATTGATTCAGAAAACTATACAATAGCTCCAATTATTTCCCACTGATGAGCATTTCCCCCCGTAATGCCTAGTTGATTGTTGTTCATTGGCTTCAACATATCCTTTTGACATCAAGGCAGAATTTATAACTGAGGGAATTGAATTACCCAAATACTGTGACTTTCTCCGGTGCTAATAAGTACCTTTATAGTGGATGGCAGTGCCTCCATCAATTCATCAAGTTCTCAGCAATAAAAGCTTATTCTAACAAAAAAACAGATCTGCAATATGTTGCAATATGTAGCAACACTAGAGAATAGACTATGGCACACAATCTGAGATCTTAAGATGATCCCTGCGTACACCCAATGTCCACAAATTTTTATGATTTCAAAGCTTTTGCCAAGCACACCATGAACCTATAATGGCTCTGCTACCATGAAGACAAGTTTGAAAGAAGTATATAGTATATCTTGTCATTTATACACTAGAGTACAATGTTATTTATACAAGTACAAAACAAGACAAATTAAGAAAGTAGAGAAAAATCAGAAAGGAGGAAAATCTGGAAACATATGAAGAGAAATCTGGAAACAGATTTCTAAAATAGGAAATTACCAATTACTAGAAATCTCTCCAAATGATCTACTATTTACTAAAAGTCAAATCGTCTAGATTTTTCTACAAATATAATTACTAACTACTCATGGATGTTGGGTGGGATAATTGCTCTATTTGGATAGACAGAGCTGAATAATGTACTCCTGAATGCGGAGGTTCCCAACCTGCCTCTTTGAGCAGTCTTGTTCAATACTATATAAAGACTTTGTTTTATGACGACACTTTCAAGGAATCATTGATAATATCTTACGTGCTTTATCAACATTGTTGTCTTCTGCTCCTGTTGGTAGGCTCAGTCTTTCAGTTAATTTTTTCTATATAGCATGTTTTACTTGTGATGAGTTTGCTTTCTGCTGGCCATTTGAAATTGAATGGGGTATGGACAATATATCTGATATTCATCCTATTGATTTTTATCCATTATTTTTTGTTGTATAAGACTCGTTAATTATGAATACAGAGAAGAAAGGAGAGAAGGAGAGGGAGAAAGAGAGAACAAGGGAAAAGAAGTGGGAAGAAGAAAATCTGAGTGAGGAAATTTCAGTAATTTATGTATTCAATTCAGTAGTCTGTCTAATACAAAACACCATTATCTTACTTATACATAAAATCTCTGATGAATAAAGAAAGCTAACAAACTAATGAAAGGGAAATTTCTGTAACTTAAACTGGTAATTATGTAAAATAAATAATCTCTCAATATAATCCTAAAACAATTATCTAATCTTTGTAAGTCTTCAAGAGAATATCTATTTGGATCTACATCATTGAAAAGTCAATTTGATTGGTCAATGGTAGCATTAGGGAAAAAAAAAATACAAGCTGGAAGGTTTTGCTTTCTAAGAGCTGTGCCTCAGTCAGCTGAGTCTTTTTTGCTATTAAAAAGTCAATTGGATTGTTGATGCAATATAAATGATTAAATTACCAGTTAATGGCAAGCTAATAGTGGTTGTACAACCATGAGTTTGAATTTTATTTGTACTCAGAGGATTGGTTTATATGGCTATGCTATTTAACAAGTATCTTTTCTATTTGTCTCCTCATTATGACATGTGCTGGAAAAAGATTGTCAATAAATGGATAACAAAGAACCTGGTAAGGAGCTTTATGAGGACATGACTCGGGAGTTGCTCATTGCCATCTCTTACAGGGTACCTGAAACAGAACTTAATACCGGAGACTCGCTTAAGAAATTGGACAGTGAGGAAGCTGTTCAACCTCTAGAACATGATGTAGACGATAACTATAGGTCTAAGCTGATCTCTATATCCTATTCACAATCACCAGATGGGATGGTCCAACCAGCTCTGCCCGGGCAACTTGAGGGTTAGCTTGGACAGATCGTTCTACACTGTAAAATTTGTAAAATTATCTTGTGGCATGGTGTTATCTAGACAAAGAACTGGGTATTCGCAGGGACTTTGGTTTACCCATGAGTTTACTGTTGAATACTTCACTTGTGATTAACTTACAATAATTTGGACCGCATGCACATATTTACAATCGTCCATGTGAAAACAGGTGCTTGTTATTAGAAGATTGATTCTCTTATTAATTTCTTTTGTTGCATTTGGTTTCCCTTGCACGGTTGCACTGAAAGTTTTCAATGTTGGGCCACATCTTTAAAATTTTCAGTTTTCTCATGCTTACACTTTGATTGGAACAATTGTTGGGGGCGTTTTGAGATTTTTTTCTTGTTATTTTATTAACAAAAAACAAAGAAGTCATTTTCTAAGTAAATTTTTGTGGTTGGTTAAAGTATTTCTTTTGATCAAGAACTAGCTTTTCCAAAAGGGCTAATGAAATCGAATCATATGCAACCTTCTATGCCTATGCTAATTTTGATTTACCTCTTTCTTTGCAAGTTTTTTTTTTTCACTGAGATTGCACCTCTCCTACACATGGAAAACTATTAGGATTTACATATCCAACAATCTAGTTAGTGTATCCTTTTAGCTTATGAATAATGTTTTTCTTCTAAAAGTCATTCTGAAAATTGTACCAAGACTTGAGAAGATTAGAATAATTCGAAACCATTGATTTTTTATGTGAGAAATGCTTGTTACCTTTACATATATATGTCTATGCACAAGTATGTACTACTATTCTGAACGAGATATGTATCTATTTTTTAAAGTGCATACATGCAGATTGCCTAACCACGTCTATACAAGTTTGAATTAAGTTTGGATATGATTTCTTCAAGTTAGGAATGAATTGGCTGGTTTCCAGAAAATTATCTGAAGACTGTTTCCAAACTCCAATTCACATTGAGAAGTTCTTCATAAACAATAGTCATTCCATCCTGTACTTGAGTCAAGTTTAAAATTGTTGTGTAGGATTTGATGAGTAGATCCTACATGCAAAGGAAAGCAAATTTATGTGATTTATTGACAATATTATTATAAATAATTTTGTAGAGGCCTATATAATTAGTGGATCTTTTGTAAGATTGAGAGGCACATGAGATTTGGCATTTCATACCGTTTCTTTATTTAATGTGTATAATTAGAATAACTAAGCTATAGTTTCTGTTGGATATGGATATCCTTGGTTTTTGTATTTTTCATGGGGGTGAGGAATTAGTTATTAACTAGTTTTAGATCTTCATTCTGATGAAAGTAGTGTGAGAATGATAATAGCTGGAAGAAATTCTTATATCACTTGCTTTCGATACTGATTCAAACAACGTCGTCAGAAGAAGAATTGTTATACTGATTCAGTATATACTCCAAAGGCTCTCCCGAGCGCGACAATGGAACTTATGGAAGCTAACAGAATTTTTCCTCTCTTTTGGATAAAATTTGAAGCATAGTAGGCCAAATTGATCCTGATTGTATTATTGATTAAAAGAAATAAAGTGAGAAGTTCCTATGTGCTGACAGATAAATTGCCAGAACTATACACTTTTACTGGATATTGAAGAAGAAATGTTTGATTTTTACATTGTAAGCAAGGGCCATCTTTTTCATATCTTGTTGTTTTGTGTTTTTCTTGAATTGTCTTCTTTTAGAGTTGGGGCTTTCATCAGATTCTTTATCTCTTTGCAGATCTAATGTTCGTGTCTTTGTCTTCATATTGATGTTTGTTGTCTTGTAGATATGTGGTTCGACACACACATTTTTCTTTATCCTTTTAGTACCACCCACCCACTCTCCCTCTCTCTGCCATTATTAAAACTTACCGTGACGCTCGCTTCCATCATGAGAGAATCATCAAATATCCGGCACTAGATTAAATTTTTTTCTCTTTATTTTAATGTGTTCTTTCTTTTTTCATCTGTCGGTAAAACCAGCTTTCCTCTAAACAATTTTTAATACACTATGTATGTTTTGTACATAGAACTATGTATTCTAGATGGTATAAATGCTATTCAATCTTCTTACAAAACAAATGACAATTTAGCCAGTTGCAGAGCTTAGTGTAGTCTAGTGCAGGCAAATGCACTTTTGGAGGTCCACTAAAAAAAAGGGGCCGCCTACACTTAGGAAAAAAAAAAAAGATAACTTGAAATGAAGGAATACAAACTAATGAGGCTGTCCAATACAGTTATACACTCGTATACCAATAGTTCATCACTCCATAACGTCTGTGCTCTTCGCTTGCAGTGAAATGGGAATGAAAACAGAGAGCAAAACCCTGTGTCGCTTGAGCTTCCGAATCGAGCGTCGACATAGGTACACACAGAGTGACACATAGATCTATATATATATACTAGGATTTTGATCTAATCTCCACCATGGAGAGTTTTTATAACCCTCAATGGACAAGTATCCAATGGGGGATTGGACAAGCAAAAGTGGTGGGGATTAAAAGTCAATTGCTTGTCCAATTGTAGTGGGGATTAAAAGTCAATTGCTTGTCTAATTTCCACTGAACACTTGTCCGGTGGGTTGGATTGGATTGGGGTGGGGTGGGGTGGGGTGGGGTGGGGGGGGGGTGGTAAGAACTCCCCATAGTAGGGAGTAGATCAAAACCCAATATACAATATACTACATCTAAATACCAAAATCCAAATTTCACTACTATAGGTTCAACTTAATTTTTTATTTTAAATTATGTGTCGAGTGTCTACGTAGCATAATCTCGAAACTCGAATCATATGTAACTAACTATATTCGTGCATTTTTATTTTATTTTTTCTTTTTCTTTGTGAATTTACACGATTCTTGTGGTTTTTCTTTTTTGTAATTTGTGTATGCGACTTAATCGTTGTTTAATGCAAAATCAATACTTTTTATTGTTTGAAATGAATGTATCATTTTTCATGTCAGAGTGTATGAAATTACAATCCATATTTCATATTTGCAAATTGCAATTGTTTGTTGGAAATAGTAAATTTGCTCTTTAGTCTGTTTAATTGATTAAATTGAAAGATAAGAAATTGGGCATTTATTATGTTTAGTTAATTAAAAAGTTCATTCAATTAAATTTTGGAATTTGCACCGAATTTTAATTTGGCACTTTCTTACATGTTCACGCGACTAATTATCATTTATTTATTTATTTTAGTGTGACGTGACAATGTGAAGATTTTTCAAAATAAAATCTCTTGTAGAAAATGTTGATTGAGAGATATCAAATAAAACGAATTTTGATGTTGCACAACTTTTCAATGGTCCTAGACTAAGGAAAAGATTCTAGACGCTCCAGTTTTTCTTGGTTTAAAGAGTTTGCTAGTTGGTTGGAGTATATTATAGAAAGATTCTGCATATTGTTTGTAGTCTTATCTTTTCAAAACAAGCAGTCGAAAACATGGATGAGGCATTTTTTTTGTTGGTGAAGGATTTATGTATTGGAAAGATAAAAAAATAGGCTTTATACTCATGTTGGAAGGCATGATAGTGTACATAATCAAGCTCGTATGAAGCTTTAATGAATCAAGAGCAACACATTCAATCAGTTTTCTTCAAGCAATCAAAACAAGTACGAAATGAATATAACATCCGTCTTAATGCATTAATTGATTGTGTGCGAGTTCTACTGCGACAAAGGGCATTCATTTTGGGGTCATGATGAATTTGAGAATTCTTTTAATCCAAGTAATTTGTTAGTCCAATTGCAATTTATGGCTACCCATAATGATGATATAAATGCTGTCACATTGAAAAATGCTCTTAAAAATTACAAATTGACATCGCCTGATATTCAGAAGGAGTAAGTGCTTGTGCTGCTGAAACAATCAATGTTATTATTTAAGATGTTGATGATTCATTATTTTCTATTCTACTTAGATGAATCTCGTGATGTGTCAACAAATGAGCAAATATCAATTGTTTTACGTTATGTGAACAGTAGTGGATATATAAATAAATGTTTCAGAGGGATTGAACATATTACAAGTGTCACGGCTCTCTCGCTTAAGGCTGCAATTGATAATATTTTTTTTTATATAACTTAAGCATGTCTAGATTGAGAGGACAATGTTATGACGGGGCAAGTAATATGCAATGTAAATTTAATAGTCTGAAAGCATTCATTTTAAAGGAGAATCCATGTGCCTTTTACATTCATTGTTTTGCTCACCAATTTCAACTAGCTCTTGTAGCAGTGGCAAAGAAGAATATTCACATTACCAATTTCTTTTGTGTGATTGGTGATGTGGTAAATATTGTTAGAATATCTTCTAAAAGTTGTGATTTTCTTCGAGAAAAACAATCAGACTTCATTATTGAGGCATTGGAGAAATGTGAGATTGTAAGTGGACGGGGACTTAATCAAGAAACTACCCTTCAGCGTTCTGGTGATACACGGTGGGGGTCCCATTATAACTCTTTGGTCAGCTTGCTTGCCATGTTCTCTGTTGTTAGTGATGTACTTGAAATGATTTTTAAAGATGAATCTAGTTCTTGTGATCAAAGATGTGATGCAACCAATTTATTAGAATATATACAGTTATTTAATTTTGTATTTAATCTACACTTGATGAGAAGTGTCTTGGGAATTTCAAATGAATTGTCAAATGCATTACAAAGGAAAAATCAATATATTGTAAATGCAATGCAATTGGTGAAAATGTGCAAACACTGACTTCAAGTTATGAGAGACAATAGGTGTGATTCTTTTTTAGAAGATGTATATTCTTTCTGTCAGCAGCATTACATTGATATTCTCAGCATGGATGATATATTTGTACGTCGTGCACTTCGTGGTCGCCCAACAACGTAATCTTCCAGAAATGACAAATTTACATCACTACCGTGTAGATTTGTTCTACTCTGTCATCATTTATAACTTCAAGAGTTGAATGATCGTTTCTCATAAGTAAATACGGAGTTGCTTCTTTGTGTAGCTTGTTTATGTCCTGACAATTCATTCTCTTCTTTTGACAACAAAAACTTGATTCAACTTGGTGAGTTTTATTCAGAAGATTTTTCTAAAGTAGATCCTTTCATACTTAATGATCAACTTGAAACTTATATTTTTGATATGCGTTCTAATAAAGCGTTTGAAGGGTTGAATGGCCTTAGTGATCCTGCAGAGAAGTTAGTCGTGACAAAGAAAAATAAAGTATATCCATTGATTTACAAACTTTTTGACTTTAGTGTTAGTTCTACCGGTTGCTACTGTTAGTGTACAAATAGTATTTTCTGCAATGATATATTGAGTAATCGAATGGGTGATTAGTAGATGAATGATAGTATTTTATGTAGAGAAAGATTTATTTTTAAAGATTGATAATGAAGTCACTGTACAATAATATCAAAGTATGAAAACCCGCAATAAACAATTGTAATGTATGTCATTTTTTGTATTGTTGTGTTATTACATTATCCTATGTTATTACATTTATTAATTTCCTCCCGCACAATTGACTTAAATTCCTGAATCCACCCCTATATTTAGCTAAATATTATTCCCAATTCTAAGATAGTCAATAGTCTCGTGTCTCACAGTAAAGGAAGTTGGCAATTTAGAACCATAACTGAAAGTCTTTAATAACTATTTTAAGCTGGCAAAGTTGGACATAAGGGCAGAGATAGGGGTGAGACTGGATTGTAGTTTGGTCCCGTTCTGGAAAAAATAAATTTTTATAGTGTAATTTTTTTTTTTTACTCGGTAGCAATTCAAAACTACTTGATTTTGAAGTATAAATTTTTCTTTTTGTTTTTTTAAGTAAAAGTCTCCTAAAAAATCATGACTCTAACGTAGTGCCTCCATCCGTCATTTTCTACTAAAAGGCATGAAATGAATGGTGCTTGCTTGGGCTCAGCTTGCATGACCTTATCCTATTCTTCCACCGAGATTTCCATTTGATAATATATTTTCATTTTTTGACTTTTTAGGTGGATAAATTAGTGACACAAAGAGAGGCTAAAAACTGTATGGTATCTTTCTTTCATTTCACCTTGCCATGATTGATATGGTTGAAATGGCCTTTTCATTTGATTCAGAACAGGCCAGAAACTCCAATTACGCTTCAGCACTGCCTTATTTCATTAGCAGACGATCGAACATAGAAAAATGTATTATTTACACGAAATCTGTTAATTTTCTCAATTTATTGGATCCAGATAGGATGGATTTACACCGCCTTTCTTTCGAACGAAGATCGTCCTCGAAATAAAGACTAGTACGACGACTATAAACGGTATCTAACCAAGTCAATAGACCATTTTTTGTGTGAAACGTCCACATCCCCATCCCAGAAGGTGCCTCTTCTCCTCAACAACTTTAACCCCCAACCTCCAACGCCGTTGGCCCCCTTTACCCCATCCCACATCCCCGTCGGTTCTGCTGTTTCCCCACCCCACAGCCCTGTTGCCCCCCTGTTTCCCCCATCTCTCCAACCCCAGTTTTCCCCATCTCCAACATGCTCACAGCCCGGTCGCACCCCTCCTGTTATGATCGCTATGTTTACCAGTTAAGCGATATATTAACAAAATCAGATCGAGATCTAGGTGCTACAAAAATAAAATATTACTTAAAAAATTCATGAAAATTATGTGAGTCCAGGATAAAATGTAAATCACTATATTGTGTTGGTCCAGACTGGAGTGTGGTGCCTGGCTTCAATCATACTAGTATTATTTTAGTTTAATATTCCTAAGTTTGTCCAGATATCCTCGTAAGCTAGTCACTAGAGTCGTGTAGATTCTACTGGACAAATGAATTCTTACAGTCCTTTTAATCTGAAAAGATTACAGACATCAATCATGTATTTTGTTTAAGGTTGAAGCTTTCACTCAATAAGAAAAATGTGCAAATTCTAGTCAAATTGACTCAACATTCTTGCTTTCGATTCGTCTATACCGTTTCGACACCTCATGGAGCAGAAACGGCATCTAAAACTATCCATTGACTCGACAAGCATTCCATTTGGGTGCCAACCCAATTCCCAAAAAGCAAAAGAGAATTTGTTCAAAACACATAATAATCCAGAAGTTCTATTAGTTAATGGCAGACAATGAAAGTGAGTAGGAACAAGTTCAAACTAGATTGTGGTTTTCCCATGATTTAATATCAACTTTATCTATCATGTATGTATGTATGTATATCCAATAATTCCTTATCTAGCAACCACATAAATTGTACATGAACGTACCACTCACTGGGTCACCATGATTCATCACATCTCTCAAAGATGTGATTCTCATCAAGTTTAGGCCAGAAATTTTAACACTTAATTATTAATCTAAGATGCCATTAGTGTTAAATTCTTGCATACGATGCGCACGTCTGTTTAGAGGTCTGTTTAGAGGGAGACAATATTTTAGCTTCTTTTTCTTAATTAGTACGATCCTATTCACCGATGTATGTCAGTGTTTTATGACAACTTCTTGGGCATTAAGTAGTTGTGAGGTGACTAGTTAAGTTAAACCTGAGGTAGTGTAGTGTAGGAATATGAATAAGAGAGACAGAAACAGCAAATAGCCAGAAGGATTCTAAATTGTAGACGGTGAAGAGAGAACCCTGCTGTAGACTAACAAACAAAAACAATAGATATATAGGCCGGCCATTAATCTCTCTCCTCTCCTATTTTTCTATATTTATTTATATTTCTTATTTCTCTTCACACAACAGTTATTACCATATGACCTATTTTTCACAACACAACACATCCCATCTGATCTTTCACTTTTTCCTTCTTTTTTTTTTTTTTAATTCTCTCTCTCTCTCTCTCTCTCTCTCTCTCTCTCTCTCTGAGTGTGTGTGTGTATGTGTGTGTGTGTGTGTCTGTCTGTCACTCAGTATATATATATATAAAATAAGAGAGTGATTTGAGAAAGAATTGAGAAGTTTAGAGATGGAGTGGGAGTTGGGCTATAGGGAGGTGATTGTGGGGTGTTTGAGTGGTTTCTTGGGAGTAATTATATGGGTGTTAAGGAGTGTAAATTGGTGGTATTATGAGAGAAATTTGGGTGAAAAGATGAGGTATAAACTGCCACCAGGTGATTTTGGTTGGCCTTTCATTGGCAACATGTGGTCCTTCCTTAGAGCTTTCAAGTCCAGTAATCCTGATTCTTTCATCTCCTCCTTTGTCACCAGGTTCTCTCTCTCTCTTCTCTATCTCTCCAACATAAAAACATAGATGAAGGTTTATGTGTAAGAGTATGTGCCATATGTCACTCGTGGACGACCTGCCTTGTGAATTTATAAACGTACTAGCGTTCTGACTTGCCACTTTGTAGCTTGCCTCTTGAATGCTTAGGCATATTTGACTTCATTTTACCTTTCAAAATACAGAGATTTTGTCACTTGATAGACTCTGTTAGTGTTGGAGTAGGTGGGAGGGGGATGACAGATCATTTATTTTTTATACTTGATGTCTAATAAATGCACATTATTCTGATTATAATGTCTCAAATGACAAAAAAATAAGAGAATATGAAATAACATGGATCCCTGTTATTGATCTTCCTCTTCTAAATCTATATCTAGCATGGGAAATGATCTATTCTCTATGGTGGAGAGTAATTATCTAGGCCACTGGACACGTGTCCAATAGACATCAAAGTCAAGCACTTATCCAATGGCCACTAGACACGTGTCTAATAGTCTTGATAACTACTCTCCACCATGAGAAGTAGATCATTGTCCTATTTGACATATGCTAAACCTCGTCAGTCTTTCTTCAAATTTATTCGTACTCTTATCTCTCAGTCTCAAATTAAAGAGTATGTCCAAACTTCTAAATTCGACAAACATCTCTTACCAACCACTTAAAAAGAACAATTTGTACTCTCAAATTACCTTTCCATCTTCCGAAAGTTTGGATGACAAAAGGGTTTACACATATCCATTTTGGAGTATTGCGATTTACTCTTACTCTCCATTATCAGAATTGACTCCCAATATTATCTAGAATTGCACTCTTAGATCTATATTTTTCAGTGCATATTTGACAGTGCTGAAATTATTTTTTAAGTACTTATAAGTTGTAGGTCATATGTAATGTTAGATAATAAGCATATAGTAAATTATAAATTGTACGAAATATGTGAATAAAAATTATATTTGACTAACTTAATAAATAAAACATGTTACAAACCCATAATGACCAAATATATTTTAACAGTTTGCATATGGGTTTTCTATAGTAATTAGTCATTTTCTATTGATACGTCATGTCAGTACATAAGATGTCTTTATCTTCAATCAAAATTGATTCCTTTGATTCTTCAGTCCAGTAACGTCTTGTTTGGTATAGTAGATTTTGACTGTATTAAAAAAGACAAAATATGGTTCAACGATTACTCACCATATTGTACAGTATGTTAAACGTCACTCATCTTACAATTTTTGTATGATAGCAAGAATTTAGCATGCCATCTCTCTAAATGTACATAACCCAAAAATATACAAACACGAGTAAGTGAAATGTTAAAGTAGGAGTAATATTGACAAGTGACTGAACATTTCTGTCATGCACTTCCTTTTAGCAACATTTCTTTTCGTGTACAATCATATGGTGCCTTCTTTTATGGAATGCACAATAACCCAAGTGAAATGGATAACTAATTTTGTCTTCAAGTGTGGTTATGTATTTTATAATGTGATTAACATGTACACAATTTTTATTAATAAATAATTTCATCGAAACTATTAGAGAGAAAATAAATCTATTAATTTAAATTTCCAAATCAACTCCAACATGGGCCGGGCCTGTTTCCACCTATCAGAGGAAGGTTGGGCCTTTTTATTATCCTCATCCAACAGTCCATTAACAAGAACAAAGTAGTAATCCTCGCCCCACGCCAGTGGACCTAATGTATTATAATTCTAATTTATTTCTAGCTAGAGCTGTCTTGTAAAAGCACTAGCCATGTTACAGCCTGCACATATTTCATAGCCCGGCAACACGGCTCACTTTGACAACACTCTAGCCATAGCACTACTCTGGGTTTATCTTGGAGGGTGTGAGGCGGGCCGGCCCACTTCGTCCTTCGACCCCACATTAGCTTTGTATACTAATATGACACCATATGACAAATCGCACCTGTAAAGATAAATACGACCATTCCATGTTGCTGATTATCCCCACTTCTTATGACAAAAATAATGCACAACTGTTGCAGATTTGGACATACTGGACTGTACAAGGTGCACATGTTTGGTAGTCCTAGTATTATCGTTACCACACCCGAAGCATGCCGGAGAGTTTTAACAGATGATGAAGCTTTCAAACCTGGCTGGCCTTCTTCCACAGTGAATCTCATTGGGAAGAACTCATTTATTGGCATTTCAGACGAAGATCACAGGCGGCTTCGCAAGTTAACAGCAGCCCCCGTGAATGGACAAGAGTCATTATCTATGTACCTGAGATATATCGAAGACAATGTAGTAACAACTTTGGATAAATGGGCAAACATGGGACAGATAGAATACTTAACTGAACTTCGAAAGCTTACCTTCAAGATAATTATCTACATTTTCTTGAGCTCAGAGAGTGAGCCAGTAATGGAGGCCTTGGAGAGGGAGTATACCAACCTAAATTATGGCGTTCGAGCAATGGCAATCAATATTCCTGGATTTGCTTATCACAAGGCACTTAAGGTGAGGTCTAGTCATGCTCATTTAGCTATAAATTGAGGATGAAGTATGATATTATATCAGCATTTTGAAAATTTATTTCACTATTTAGTTCTTTTTAGTAGAATTCTATCAGGTTCAGGAGAAACCTATTTTTAAAACATTAATATGTGAAATATCATAAGAAAATTTCGTTCTCTTAAAGAAGCTATTATTCCATATCAGGCACGCAAAAAACTTGTCGCTACTCTACAATCTGTAGTAGACCAGCGGCGGGAACAGAGAAAGAAGAATCAACCTACAGCTAAAAAAGACATGATGGATGCTCTTATGGATGTTGAAGATGAAAACGGTCGGAGATTAAACGATGATGAAATCATCGATGTTTTGGTGATGTACCTAAATGCTGGTCATGAATCTTCGGGTCACATCACTATGTGGGCCACCATTTTTCTACAGAAGAATCCTGATATCTTCAAAAGAGCAAAGGTACATGACCTTGATTCCATCAAGTCCTCCATATTTTGTATGATTGTTACTGTTGAAAGTTTTGCTAAATCAAGACCAAGATTAGGAGAAAATCATATTGGTTATATTATTACATTTTTAATGTAGTTCTCTTACTATTATCATGGATGAAAATCAGGCAGAGCAAGAAGAAATTGTAGGAAAGAGGCAACCTGATCAGAAGGGTCTGACCCTTAAAGAAGTACGGCAGATGGTATATCTTGATAAGGTGTGTAATTTTTCTAGTTATCATCAATATTCAGCTTTACGAGGCCAGTTAGTATTGGCATGTTTGAAACACTCTATCCTCTTCAAAATCTCACAGGTAATCGATGAGACACTTCGCGTGGTTACATTCTCACTTATGGTATTCAGAGAAGCAAAGAAAGATGTCAATATTTGTGGTAATTAAGCTATAATCCTTGCGTTCTTGAATTTTCCTAGTATAACTCGTTTCATACAAGTTCGTTCCACATTCAATTTCTATTGAGCTGACTAGAAAATAATTTGATCCAATGAAAAGCAGATAGGAAATGAGCTACAACTCCTAGAATTCAGAAATATTATACAAATCTAGAAAAATTATGCAAAGTGAAGATTATTTTCAGCGTTCTGATTTGTGCCAAGACACGACATTGTGTATGCTTGAATTACGTAAATATGGCAGCAATTTCTTTCTAACCAAATGAAGTTGGCTTTTTTTTTTTCAGGATACACCATTCCTCAGGGATGGAAAGTTTTGGTCTGGTTTAGGAGTGTTCACTTGGACCCTGAAACATACGTTGAGCCAAAGAAGTTTGATCCTTCCAGATGGGATGTGAGTCTTGAACCATTTCTTAAATGCAGGCGACCATACATTTCTTGAGAGCTAGAACTTTTTTTTCTTTCCTTTTAATTATATGGTGCTCTAAATAAAACGAGGACATGTTATGCTAATACTAATTTGCACTACCTGATGTTTGATGTTATCTTTAGGGCTTTACACCAAAAGCAGCAAATTTCCTTCCTTTCGGAGGTGGAAGCAGATTGTGCCCTGGAAATGATCTTGCCAAGCTCGAAATTGCTATTTTTCTTCACTATTTCCTACTCAACTACGAGTGAGATATCATGATTTCCCCACTATTTCCTTCTTAATTACACACTCCTATTAGTCTTATTCAATTAGAAAAAGTGGAAGGTCGGAATAATGTTCATTTCAAAAGTAAAATTATAAAGCAAGCATCTAATCTTAAGTCCTTTTTGCAGGCTCGAACGTTGTAATCCTGCATGCCCATTGATGTACTTACCGCATTCCAGGCCTAAGGATAACTGCTTAGGAAGAATAAACCGAGTTTCTACTCCAAATGTATAGAAAGGAGAAGAATTCACCACATTCTATTCTTCTCCCTTTTCGGTTTTGCAAATAAATATGCTATTAGGAGGCAGTGGTGGCATTCGTTTGAGGCCCTTCCTCTTTTCTTGAACCTCAATTTTCTTTTTGGGATACTTACTCGTACTACTACATTTAGGATAACATATACAATAAATTTTGTCATATTTCTTTACTCCAGATATATAATTCCGAGAATGATCCCGAAGAACTTTTTGTTTTGTATTATTATGGGAAATGGACTCTCCATAGAAAAACAAAGGAAGAAAAGAAGTAATTCTGTAGATGAAATCCAAAAATTATGGATTTGTCTTTGCTAAGATGCTGCATTGCTAGCAACTTACATGATTTCTACTGATATGTCTGGTTCATGTCAATGATCTGTGTGTGTGTTGATGGAGCTTAATTAGACTGAACAAGCAATGCAACTGATACATTGATTAGAATGAGCCAATATATCTCAGTCAAAAGTAAAATTACCAACATCTTGCAAAAGACTCAGTTGTGCAAATATGTGTAGCAGCCCTTGAAAGAAAGCATAGACTATATCAGGGTGTAATCTGTAATGAATTCTTGTTGAGCACATTCAATCTAATAAAGATGAAAGATCCCTTCTCGTCCGGATGTGGACGACTAGGGTTTTGAATACCTGAGTCTGACACAGTGGTTCGTAACCAATTGCCTTATGAAAACTCGCTTTTGTGGCCGCAGGTGTTTACAGTTTCATATCCTGTTTCACCTAATCATAACGGTCGAAAGGAGTTCATTTATTCTGAAATCTGAATTTGTTAATGAAAAAAATAAATTAAAACATTATAATTGTACTGTCTAATACTATATACAAATTATGCCCTTACGGTTTTGCACTCGACGGGATATCCATCAGTTTCAGGGCTGGTTCCTTATCATTCTTCAAAGGGCAGCCAAACTTGATCAAAATCAGTAGATTAAAATATATCAGTGGGGATGAACAGTGTGTTTGAACAAGCAACACAACACTTCGATTCAGTGTTGTGGAGAAGAAGATAAATGAAAAAAATTGGGTTAGAGATCCACCGAAGTGGGTAGCCTTAACCGGATGTGTCGTTAACAGGTAAAGCTCGAAAGCTGTTCCCGTCCCTGTCGGGGGAGATGCCAACCATCTCTCCTTTCTACGAACACAACCGGGTACGTGGAAGTCTTGTTTATAAAAATAGAGAATTTTTAAAGTTGTGTTTCGATGTGGGACAAATAATTTTTTACTCTATTTTTTTTTTCTTTTTTTTTTTGAGACAAAGAATGTCTTCTTATAGAAAACACTTTACTTAGAAGGAAAAATAAAAATAGAACTTTAGACTAAAGAAATGCTATTTGAAAATAAAATAAGTGAATAATGGCCAGTAAGTTATAGAGTTTTTATTCTTAAAAATTTGTGGATTACCTCATCTAAATAAGTTGTTAAAGAAATATTACATTTATTTATTTAAATTTGACCTCCAACATATCCGTAACATGCAAATTGTGTTTAGTTTTTTCATTAAAGTATGTCACGTGTACTGTTTTTATAAATAAATAGCAACAACGTCAAATCTATATACCATGTTAATCATCTTATTTAAAAGTTAAACTTTAAAAATAAATTACATTTATTCATTTAAATTTGATATTCAACAAAATTTCCTACAAAATATTATTTTTGAAGTGCGTATAAAATTCAAACTGGGTCAAACAATTAAAAATTTGACTTCATAAATTGTATTTTTACTTCAATCTTTTGTTTCATACTTGCTTTTGCTCAATTGTTGAAACTATCTTGACTACGAATAATTTAGGTTCTTCGTATTTAAGAATGAGTAGTTTTCTCCAAAACCTGTAAAATCGAACTAAAATTTGACTTGTTTTGATTCTTATAAAGAAGAGAAGAACGGTTCTAATATGACTTCTAATTTTTTATTTGGTTCCTAAATTATTATTTTTATAATTTTAATATAAATTAACAATTAAGCTAATTTATATGAACTTACATATTTTTCAGAATAATCAACACTTTTATTGCTCGAAAGACAATTCACACTTTCAAATTTTTCCAACTATACCGGATGAAATCAACACCAATAAGTTGTGTCACATCTTTCATTATCGTACATGAAACCTTTTGACATCATTTGTAGAAATTTTAATGATGCTTGATTCGATATAGTTTTCAGCGGAATTGAATCAAACTGGATAATACCCAACATATTTGACATTCGCATTTAATATTGTACTTGTTTTAAGGGATTTTTTTACAAATACCCTAAAAAATCAAACTAATTCCTAAAATAGTGTCCTATCTTTTTTTTTCCCTTTAATTTATTTTTCTTTTTACACTATTTTATTTTTTTAATAATAAAAGCGTTGCACTTTCTGTAACACTTGTAAATACGTGTCACACTTTTTGTAACACATGTATTTTGCCTTTCGTTTCCACCGCCGCCGCCACCTATCCCCACCACCAATGTAGAAACCACCACAAAATTTGTCGCCGCCACCACTTGTAACAAACTTAGTTACTCTTGTAACACAGTGTTAAGCTGATGCCTGCCACAAATTACCACAAAATTAGTCGCCTCCGACTTCAAACAGATCTGATTTAAGATAAAAATATTATTAGATTACAACAATAAATAAATAATTTATTGAACAATATGAAAAATCAAGATCAAACTAAAAAGATAAAGAAATAGAGAAGAGAAAATGGTGGTCGGTGACGTGTGTTACACATTTTGTAACACACTATTACGCATATTCCGCCTCTTATTTCCACCATCTGAAGCAAACCACCACAAAACCAGTCACCACCAGCTTCAAACAGGTCTAAGAACATTATTAGATTACAAAAATAAAGAAATGATTTATTGAACACTCTAAAAATGCAATGTCAAACTAAAAGATAAAGAAATAGAAAAAAAAAAATAGTGGTCGATGATGAAGATCTCATTGCAATAGTGGAGATGGAGGAGGTGGTGCTCCGTGGCAAGTGTAGGAGGAGATAATGGCAATAACTATTGATGGTGGAGCTTTCAATTTTGTCATTGTTTCTACAATTCTATTTTTGATTTTGTGAATATGGATGATGATAATGTGGGTTGGGGTAGGGTAATGAATTTGTTTAATTTAAATAAATTTAAATATTAAATAATTACACAATTTTAAAACTATTTTTAAAAGTGTATAAGTAATTGGTGTATTTATTTATTTATTTATTTTTTAATATTCAATAAAATGTTCTAATCTTACAATGTACATGCCATACCTTCTACTAGATGTGTCAAGACGAGTGGGCAGGCCGAACTCGCATAGGCCCATCTGACTCGATCCATAACCACGGGCTAGCCCGTGAACTGGGTGGGCCGATCATGGGCCAAGAATGCTGAACCGCCAATCCCGAAAGAGCCGGTCACGGGCCGAGGACGCTGAACCGCCGACCCGAGCAGTTCAACCGCTGGCCCATTTGATAATTAAAAAAAATGTAAACATTGTTATTTATTTTTTATTTATTAATTTATCACATTTTTTTGCTATAAATATAAATATTTTTTTTAAGTACAATAAGTTAGTAAATTTTTATAGTAATTTTAAAAAAGTTTAATTTTTTATTAATACGGGCCAAACCAGGTCGAACCACGACCCACATGGGCTCGACCCGGATGAGCCGAAGGGTGGGCTGGACTCGTATTCAATTTTCATGCGCTGAGTTGACCCGGCCTGCAACTCGCCGTGGTGCAGGCTTTTTCTAACATGGACCGTCACCAAGCTTCATTAGATGCGGGTCGACCCAGCCCACTTGACCCGGATTGACACCTCTACCTTCTACAAGCAAAACAAAAAAACGTAAATTCAAGGCAGATCACTGTTTTGGCACTTATGGGCTCTAAAGTCGTATGATCAAAACTTAATTCAATTAAAGTCACATTTTAGAACTAAAAGACCAACATACTTTTAAAATTTCAAAAAAAAATCCTAATTTAATAATACTGTTTTATTGTGATACTGTATTGTTGTAATGCTGTTTTATTGTAATACTGTTTTGTATATGATACTGTTTTATTTAGATAATGTACATTGATATATTTATACCATACTTTTATTTTTGATACTGTTTTATTATGACAATATGTAAACATATGATCTTGTACTATTAATGAAGCATTTTAAGAACAATATCATTACTTCAACCATTAAAACATATTGTAATTAGTTTTATACATGTTACTATTTTATATAGAGAATGTGCTATGATACATTTACACCATGTTTTTATCTTTGATACTATTTTATTATGATAATGTTTCAACATATGATACTGTTTTAATCTATAATAATGTTATTGAATGTAAACAGTATCAATGGTCTTATACTACTAATGGAGCATTTTAAGAATAATATAATTACTTCAACTAATAAAATATCTATAATACTGTTTTAATCCATGATAATGTCATTAAATACAAATAGTATCAATGGTCTTGTACTACTAATTGAGCATTTTAAGAACAATATAATTACTTTAACCAGTAAAACAGATCTATGATACGGTTTTATTTAGATAAAGTGATATGGTGTACGTATACCATGTTTTTATCTTTGATACTGTTTTATTATGGTAATATTTTAACCTATAATATTGTTATTTAATCTATGATACTGTTATTTTATTGAATTGTAGTTTGTGTATGAGATATTGATTTATTAAGATATTTTCATGTATGATACTAATTTATTAAGATATGATACTGTTTTAGTATGTAAGATACTGTTTAGATAATAAAAATTAAAAATTGATATTTTAAGCTAAAGAGACAGACTTCAAATAGTTAAAATCCATCATACGCAGTGGCAAAGCGACTTGTCTTGACTGGCTCGTCGAGACCATTCTGAAAACATATTATAATAAAAATTCTGAGTACTTATGCGAATTCTTTGTCATTTCTGTTATGATATTATTTTGTGATACTGTTTTCTATAATACAGTATCAAATAACATACATGACTAATTAATAATACAGAAAATAATTTAATGGCCAACTTTTGTCATAGCAATGCCCATTTTTACAGAAATTCAAGCTACTATTTACAACAACAAATCATGGCAACTCTACATAAATTCATCAAACAAATCTTTCCTAATATTTTTTACAATACAATATTATGATACAAATGTATTTATGATACTGTTTCTCATACCACAAAGGTCAAACTCTTCCAATTCCCATACCTACCTCAATTCTGTAATATTTTACACAGAATACCACAATATATATCTACAGGTAGGAAATCTTATCATTCTGGAAGAAGTTCGTGGTTATTGCTGTACACATATGAGGAAGGCTCCCGATACATTCCCCAGATAGGGAATGAAGTTGTGTATTTGAAACATGTAAATATATACTCTTTAAGTTAATGAAACTTGAAGGACACGGGCCATTGGAAAACAATTAAGGGGAAACATTAAAGATGTAGAATTTGTAGAGTTGAAGATCTTGAGTATTCAACACATCCAGGTTTAGGGGAGAGCTGCTGTAAAATGACGCTTAAATTTGTAGATCATTCTTCTGATGTAGTGGGCAAATCATTTAAGTTGACACTCCCTGAAATTATTGGTTCCTTGTTGAGAGAAGCAGGTACGATTCAGCTGTGCAAAAAACTGGACCTCTCGAGATAAATGTCAAGTTTGGACCTCTTTGTTGATATTCTTATGCGTGTTTGGTATGCTGATTGGTGGCGTTGGCGATGGTGGTAGCGGTGGCGGCGATGGTGGTTGCAGTGCCAAGGGCAATGTGTGTGGAAAATATGGATCACAGGATAATTTTGAGATTAATATGAAAAGTTACTGAAGATTATGACTTATTAATAATTTTAAAAATTGTTTTGACCTAATTTGAAATAGGCAATTTCCCCCAAAAAAAAAAAAAATTTGGGCTGGGCTGGCTTCACACTATTACACGTTACTATTGTAATTTCAGTTCACCAATTCGGATATTTGGATTCGGCTCACACTGTTCAATCCTCCCTCGCTCTTTCCCCGCAGAACGCCCAATTCTCCAGAGCCATGGCCGGAATATTGTATGCGTGCTCATACGTGTAAGTCTCTTTCTGGATATTCAGTAAATCTCATATTTTGGTTACATAGATGTAGATACAGATGTTTCAGCACCTAAGCTTTAATCTATCGGTTGTGAGTTTTTGATTACCGTTTTCCATAAATTTGACAGAAATGAGCTCCCTTCTTAAAAAAAGCCAACCTTTAAAGCATATTTTACTCCATATGTCGAAAACCTCGTTTTTTGTACCAGTCCTTAAACCCTTGGAAAGCCTTCAAATGCAATATTTTCAAGACCCACTGCAGAGACTCGTGTCGACCCAGTCGTCAAAATTCCCCGAATACCAGATGCCTTCTGTTACATGGGGTGTAATCCAAGGCCGAAAGGAAAAGCTCGTGTCGAGGGTCATTATTTGTGACTATTTGAAAACCATAGGTATACTCACCGATGAACTGGAGGACATTGAATTGCCGTCGACAGTTGAAGTAATGCGTGAGCGTGTCGAGTTTTTGCAGAAACTGGGTCTCACGATCGATGACATTAACGAGTACCCACTGATACTTGGCTGTAGTGTACGAAAAAATATGATCCCGGTGTTAGGGTACTTAGAGAAGATTGGGATCCCTAGAGCGAGGATGGGCGAGTTTTTGAAGAATTATCCACAGTGCCTCCACGCGAGTGTGGTGGTGGAGCTTGTACCCGTGGTTAAGTTTTTACGGGGACTTGATGTTGAGAAGCAAGACATTGGGTATGTTTTGATGAAATATCCAGAGTTGTTAGGGTTTAAGCTAGAGGGGACTATGAGTACTTCTGTTGCATATTTAGTTAGTATAGGTGTAAATCCAAGGGATATAGGCCCGATGGTGACACAGTATCCCTATTTATTGGGAATGAGGGTTGGTACAATGATTAAGCCGCTCGTGGATTACTTGGTCTCATTGGGTTTGCCGAAGAAGATTTTGGCGAGGATGATTGAAAAGCGGGCATATATACTTGGGTATGATCTTGAAGAGACTGCGAAACCAAATGTTGATTGTTTGACGAGTTTTGGAATTAGGAAGGAAGTGCTTGCTTCGGTTATTGCACAGTTTCCACAAATTCTTGGATTGCCTTTGAAGGCTAAACTGTCATCACAACAATACTTTTTCAACTTGAAGCTCAAGATTGATCCTGAAGGATTTGCTCGTGTAATCGAGAAGATGCCACAGATTGTTAGCCTTAACCAAAATGTGATTATGAAACCTGTTGACTTCCTTCTTGGTCGGGGTATTCCCGCTGATGATGTGGCAAAGATGGTTGTTAAGTGTCCCCAATTACTTTCTCTGCAAGTTGGGCTCATGAAAAACAGTTATTACTATTTCAAGAGTGAAATGGCCAGGTCAGTGAAAGAGCTTGTAGAGTTCCCTGAATACTTTACTTACGGCTTGGAACTACGGATTAAACCACGGTACCAAAGGTTGAAAAGCAAAGGGATCAGATGTTCTCTGGCATGGTTCCTTAATTGTAGTGATCTGAGATTTGAAGAGAGATTGCAAGGTGAATATATTGAGGCAGAGAGTGCTGGTCCGACATTTATTATGGGTGGCAAGTTGGAGCTTCCCGGGAGTGAGATTGTATCAGAAGAGGAAGACGAGAGTGATGATGAAATACTTTATAGACGCACTGTCTCCTTGTAGTAAAATTTGTATGTCAATGGTTTATTTTTAATATCATCAATATGATATGGTTCTGTCATCTATAAACCATCCACTCAATTTTTTTTTTTTTTTTTTTTTTTTTTTTGGTGTTGCATGCTAAATGTAGTGTTTCTGAGCACGTGATTTACTGGAATTCCATTTCCATCTGTGCAACGTATTACATGGTCCTATGTAGTTGTCAAATGCTTCAGTGTATTATTGGCTGACTCTAGTGGAAATTTTATTTTTCAATTGCAATTCTTGGCACATGTGTCTATTTTTTTCTTCTTCTTAAAATATGGATTTTTTCCTCGAATTTTGGCCTTACTCGAGATACTTATTTTTTCATCCACAATTCACGAAGCTCTAAGGTAACTGTTTCTGCATGTTCGGACTGCAATACGGTTAGATGCTAAATCTTTGGTTCAATCTCGTATATAGTTTAATCTCATTTCTTGTCTAGTCAACATTGTTATCTTCTCTTCTCTTCGCTCTTTGCTTTTATTTTAACCCTTTTTGATTAATCATGCATTATTTGGTTGATTCTGCTAAGAGTATCTTCTTTGTTCTTTGTATTCTTGTTAGTAAGATCTTTTCACGTACATGATTAGGTTTTTATCAGCCTTAGGAATTGCGAGTATCACAAGCTTCTCATGTAAAGGGTTAGCTTTGAACCACTTAATTTCTTTTCTTATATCCTGATGAAACAGGATATATATAGCTTCTAAAGCACGCCCTTCTTTGTGTTTGCTCCTTTCCACTCCTTGTTTGAGAGAATGTGTTCTTTTTTTAATGGCAGTCTAGCACTTTCTACTTTGTGTTTGTTTTCCTGTACTGAATACTATTCTTTGTTTCTGAATTTTTAAGGAAAATATGCCTTCATTATCTTCCACTGTAATTGTTTAAAGTGTTTTTGGATTTTTGAATATGACACTGTTTTACTAAGTTATATTCAAGTTATATCTAGAAATCCTGAAATAAGATAGTTTAGCCATCCACGATGGAGTCCAGAAATAGGTCATCAGCCCCTGTGTAATAAGTTTTCACACACAGGCCTACTTTTTTAAGTATGCATGTGATTACTTATTTCAAATGTACAGTAAAATTTCTGGCCTCAAGCAAGTAAAAGAGACATATATAAAAATATTAAAAAAGAATCTCACAACTCTTTTCAGCATATTCATTCTGACCCAACTAAGGAATGAGTTAAAATTCAACATCTATATATCAATATTCCAAAACCGTTCATTTCTGACATAATTTCTGTCGTGCATATCAGTACTTGTATGTACAAATGCCTTTTAATGTGTTACTGCTCTTCAATTCTGGAGCAGAAGGCCTTGTTAATGAACTACACCAACTTGACGCAATATATCTCTTGATGGGATACTTCATTAGCTTTGGACTTAAGAGACGATAAACATAACAGAGTTGGGTGTATGCATTTAATTATATTTTACTTTTGCTGCATTTCGCTGAGTTGTTGCTAATTTCATAGTTGTATGTACACTGGATATAGTGTCATAATGGGGCTGCCTTACATTACTTTATTTCAGGAAGACACAGTGGAGGAATTTACGAAAAATGGTGTCGAATACTCAAGGTATCCCTTTACCAGATGGACTTGTATAGAACCCTTTTTCTACTGAGATCATATCTACGAACTCGTCTTCAAAATGTAGATATTGCATAGAACTTATTGTTGTCTAGTTGAATGTGTCTTGTACTCGGTCATATTCTTATAATTTAAATTTCGATCTAAAAACTAGAATTATTGAAACTGAGATAGAATCCATTGTTAAAATTATATAGACAAAATAAAGAACAAGAAGAATCACAAGAACAAGAGGAGGCTAGGGTTACTTATGCATAATAAAAGATAATACAAAGTCTGAATGAAACTTAATTACGAATAAACTATTTATAGGCTAAGTTGGAAAGACTATTCTACCCTCAATACAAAAATTGCACCAACCGTTGCCGCTCTCTATAAGCAATGTAGACATTAACTGTTTTTAGTTCATCATCTTCTGTAAGAATCAATTGATCCCAAAGATTTGTCATAGCAGAATAGAATTCCTGAATATTCATATTATTCTGCTGAATAGCTCGTATGTCATTTTCTAAGTGATACTGCTTTGTAAAATTTGACTGAGTGTATAACTTATGTAGATGATCCCAAACCTCCTTTGCTGTGTCATACTTAGCCAATTGTATACCTATGGAATGCTCAACAGAATTGTTAATCCAAGTAATAATTTTTGCATTATTGGCGTCTCAGGTATCTATCAAGGTAGCATAATTTCCTGCAGTATTCACGGGTTTTACAGAAGTGCCACTAACATATCCCTACAGTGTTTTGCCTTTAAGGAAATTTCTCATTACATAATTCCAATACGAATAATTTTTTTCATCCAACCTCACACTCACAGACTGAAGGGGATCATCTCTTTCGGTAGCCATAATCAAATACACGGAAAATTGGAATGCAACGAAATACCAAATTGCAGATTGTAGATACAGAACGAACAATAAACGAATATAAACGAATGCAAAACAAATACCTCAAACGTAGAACATCAACTTCAAACTCTCAGCGCCAAAATCAAACTCTCAGTGCCAACATCAACAAATACCCCAAACGCAAAATCCAAGAAGAAGAAGAATCACATTATTCGTGGCTCTGATACCATGTTAAAATTATATAGACAAAATAAAGAACAAGAAGAATCACAAGAATAAGAGGAGGCTAGGGTTTCTTATGCATAATAAAAAATAATACAAAGTTTGAATGAAACCTAATTACAAATAAACTATATATAGGCTAAGCTAGAAAGACTATTCTACCATCAACAAATAAATAAAACAAAATAACCATATATTTATTAACATCCATACGGGATCAGATTAAAACGATCCTATCATGACAAATATGAAAATTTTGAGTTTGACAAAAGCGTGTTTACTTCCTTCAAATCGTGAAGCTTGACTGATTGTCTTTGTCGTAATTCATTAGTTTCATGTCAGGATATAGATATGATTCTGAAAGAAATTGGTTTATTACTATATAAACACTGATCCTGAATCCTGCATTTCTTTTCTATGCATACTTGGGGACACCTACATTATTTACAGAGCCAAGAATTTTTAGGAGCCTTCCACATTGAAGCATATGCTATATATATATTTCAAAACCAGTAAAATTTTGGAATGGCAGCGGGGCGGAGCTTATCAACACTGAAGCAGATGATTTATATGCTACCTGTGGTTGTGGAGAGTGGACAAATTGTAGTCTGATATTTGTAAGAAGCTGTTGTTGAGGACTGTTTTTTGTTGATATATTTGACATCAATTAGATTCTCAAATGGAGAAACATTTTTTCCTATTTGGAGGAAATCATTTTCTACATCAATCAGACGAACTACTTTTTCCAGTTATTTCTTAAATCAATTTTATTCAACTTATCATATATCTTCTTATTTTTTTAATTTTGTTTTGAATTTATGTGACAATCACAGCTAACTCCATTAAGTCTCGTCGCCAAGAACAAAATACAGATAGAAAAAGTGGAATATATATCTATCTATTCCACTGAACAGAAAAGAAAGAAGCCATAGTGTGGGCAGCTTGATTCTCTTGTCCGGCGATGTAACAATAAAATTCACACTTTACATCAATGTAAGTAAAGACAAAATATTTGACAAGGGTGGTGTATTCAGGGCATATCGGAAGTTCAATTTAATGCTTTGAACCAGGCCACTACAATGTGGGGTCCACATTCGTTCACAATGTTCTAGTATACTAGAACATTGAAGGATGCGAGTACCATGATTTTTCGTATTTCACGCTCAACAATGAATTTATAGAATTATTTTATCTAAAAGCTAAAAGTACCAGACATGGGGGAGAGTGTGGACGCCGTGTCTACCAAATCAAAGAATGAGCACTTTACTCGTGGAGATGCGTCCAACCTTGCCATTTAACATTGTTGCTTCTAATTTCCAGATGTTGTTCTGTACTCGCATGATATTTCCAATACCGTATTCTGTAACACCATAGTGACGTGGCTTAGAATGATCAGTCGTCTATTTACTATTTAGAGTCAGATGGCGCCAATGGCAAGTCTTGTTCAAAAGTTAGGAAAAGCAGTTAAACAAGTGGCAAAAAACAGAGGCTCAAACTGGTGGTACACTCCGCACATGGCTGCTGCATCCCGCGCCATTACTGAGCGTATCCCATTGGTCGATTTCTTTCTTGATGTCCGTGATGCCAGGGTAAACCTGCGACCACATACATATGCATATTATGTTTCTATGTACGTGTTTATTGCAAAACAACTGCTTGTTAAAATGTCTGACTGAGTCTGCTTTCGGTGTCCTGGGACTGACTTGTTACTGATTTATGATTTATGATTTATGATTTATGATGTTGCTGATGTGATGTTTGCTTATTGTTGTTTACTCTTTTAGATACCATTGTCATCAGAATGTGAGCAACTGAGAAATTTTCTACCTTCTTCGAGGCGCATAATAGTGCTAAACAAGACCGACCTTGCAAACCGCTCACTAACGAAGGTGATATTTTTTTATCTCCTCTTAGGTATTTGTAATTTTGTTCACAGTAATTGTTGAGATTTACAACCGTATATCAGGTTTAACCCTTTGACAATTTTGAATTTCACATCAGTTGTTAGATAACAAAATGCTACTCTCTTCGTGGGGGTGATAAGAATGGTACTCGAAATGAGTTTTCTACTTTTGATAAATCAGTGTCATTAATGAATTCGTAAAAGGGAAGATCCCATATAAAAGAAGTCTACAAATCAACAAACATGTTACATGCTTATCATTCTGCATCAGTCTCAATCCTCATTACCATATTTTCTTTCAGCCTTTTCCTGAATATATATTCTTCTTCAGTATTGAAACGAGTAAAGGTGTTCAGAGAATCATCCTAACATTGTGAGCTACATGCACTGAAGCATAAAATGGTTTTATCCTTATCAGACCTCTGCACAAGAAAATTTATGGTTGAATTTTTATCAGACGTCTGTACAAGAAAACCGGTTAGTGCATATTTTCCTACTCCGGGTATAAGGTAGATTACCTACTTTTCAAAGAAAGATCCTTCCTCGCTCCCAATAGGGCCAATACAACACATAGTTGAAAAACTAAAATCTGCGAAACATCGAGGAAGCTTAAACTTGCTAGCCATACTTGAAAAAACCTGTTCAAATGCAACTAACAAACGTTAATCCATGGGCTGGAAATATATAAGTAATATATGTATCCAGAAAACCAAACTGCATTTGCCTTGTGCATTTCTTGAAAATATGTTCTGCATATGGGGCTTCATATTTTCCATCTGAGTAATAATGTTGACCATCTGAAATTTTATCATACTTAAGTAATGCACATTGTTCTGGATATGGACTTCATACTTTCCATCTTTTCAGGTTGTGTCTAATTTCTTAGTCTAAGCTAGTTTTCTATATTTCATGTTTATATTATAGAAAACTTACATTTCATCTTGCTCAGGAGTGGATGAGTTTTTTCAAGGAATCAAAATGTCTAGCTTTTGGAGTCAATTCCCATAATAAAGAGAATATTAAGGAGGTAAGTCTGCAAAATTTTCCAGTGCATGATTCAATCACTTGGTGGTCCATTGGAAAATACAGTCAATTTCATTGGAAATACAGGAAGTTCATGTTGATTTGACTGAAGCTATCATTAGCTTTTATTGATTGCGTGATGTTAAAAATGGATATATTCTGATGAATGCGATGAATTCTTTTCACAATGTTATTAGTTCGATTGCGATGCTTGTTGCATGCTTGCGTGCCTAATTCAGAACAAGAACAGATTATTGGAGTACAACATGTGCGTTCAAATGTACCGTACAGCCTTGTAGCATGCTGACTCTTGATTGTGTAGAAATTAAGGTGGACCCTTGAAATGATGGCTGATCAATCCTGTGAATAAGTTTGTGACTGTTGTTGGACTTGAGGTGGTGCTTTATGAAGCTTATATCTAAGCAATAGTTATCCTGATATTCAGAATCTGTAATTTTTTGATGATTGACTTCATGATCTTATTGTATAGTAATTTTTAAAACTTGCAGTTCCTGAACTTTCTACAAGCCAGAGTCAGGGAATTGAAGAAAATGGATCTTTCTGGTCATACCATAACACTAATGCTAGTTGGCATTCCCAATGTTGGCAAATCTGCGTTAGCCAACGCTTTGCATCAGGTTGGAAGGATTAGTGCTGCAGGTGCTTAATTCGTATCCAGTACTGTATTGTTGAATTATTACACTATTTGTTTCTTGTATTCTTGCATTTAAATGTTATTGTCATGTTTCTTTCCCCCTTTACCGGGGATAAAATCCGTGCTGCTTCTGAATTCATGAGATGTTCATAATTTGAAGAAAAAGGGAAGTTAAAGCATGCTGTCGTGAGTCCACATCCAGGGGAGACCAAAAATATTACCAGCTTCAAGGTCTGACATTCTTTTCTCATGCATTTTTAAAATTTATTTGAAATTCATGGAGGCATGTGAATTCTTTTGAAGACTATTTGATTTTTCAAATGCAACAAGCTGGACGTTCATGAATTGGACTGTTATTCCTCAGACCAACTTCATTCGGTTGGTAAAAAGCAGGGTAACTGAAGTTCTCGGTTATTTGCTGGTTTTTGCTAGCCTTTGTCCCCTTGTTTTCTGATTTTGAACTTATTATTTCTATATCTCTTGGCTTATAATATTGGCACGGCTAAGCTGCATAACATTAGTGCATTTCTTCCTTCCTTTATTATTTTTCCAAGTTCCCATGAAACTTTTTTCCAGTATTGACTGAAGCAGCTGTTTTCAACTTCAGATAGCTAGCCATCCTAATATCTATGTCTTGGACACCCCTGGTGTTTTGCCTCCTGAGGTGACTGATGATAGTTTATGCTCCAAGCTAGCCTTAACAGGTATGGTTACCAACATATCCTTCTCTCCGACCTTGTACTAAGGAAGCCAAGTAACAATGGTTGATTTTTCCCTCTTAGGGGAAAATAATTTAGACATAAATGACACACATTACGCACGGACCTATGCACAAACATGCACATGCTTATGAAGGACTATATTGAAAAACAATGTAAATATTCCATCCATGCGTTTCATTTTTTTTTAATGTGTTTTTTGCCAAAGCAGGAGCTATCAGAGATTGTGTGGTTGGAGAAATAGAACTTGCTCGGTATTTTCTTTCTATTCTTAGCTTGAGCGACGAATACAAGAAATGGGGAAAGTTGTCATTCGTTGAACGTTGTCAAGCATCAACTAATCAAGGAGCTAGTATACTTGCCAGTTCAGAGTTGGGCAAAAGACAGGATAGGCAATATCCGACAGATCACACTCAGGTACAAAAGTAATATTTCCTTAATTACATCGAACGAAGATATACTAAACTTGCGCATCGAACACCAATTTATCATAATCAAGCACGAGATAAAAAGATTAGCTAGCATTGCATATGTAGTTGATCTAATTGGCATTGATGATTGTTCTTACAGGATTTCATAGTCAACAATGTTAGACGAACCTTGTTTGAGGCACTTTCTTCTTTTGCTGGTAATGTGGAAAATGAGGAAGATCTGACACACCTCACTGAAGTCGAATTTAAAGTTTTGCAGAGAGTTTTCCATCTTCCTGTGGAATCAGATGAAGAGAATTATGGTAGAGTTGCTACCAAATTGCTTAATCTGTATCGTACAGGAAGACTTGGCCATTATACTTTAGACCCTGTTCCTAAGAGTGCCTGGTGCAATTCCTCTGAAATGATATAGAGCAAATTATGGAAATATTACGTCACGTGCCTTACATTAACACCTCCACGCTTCTTAATCTTAAATTACATAAACAATCTTTTCAAATGCTATATTTGACCAAGAACGTAAAAAATTGACATTTCCATTTTACACCTCCCTATTCTTATTGACCTTCAACTTAGGTTTTCAATTTTTGTAATATCTCTTATTTTTTGTAAAAATTCTTTGTTTTGTACCCTTATTTCCATTTATATCATCATAATGTACATGTAAGAAAATGAAAATGGTAATGTGTTTTTAATAATGTTTTTTGTTGGAACGAGTCGTAAAAGTGGTAAAGGGATAATTAGTTACTAAAACCATTTTATAGATAATTGAAAGATTTTGCCTTTCAAATAGAATAATAATTTATCATCTGCATTAACGATTTTTATTATAAATAATTTATATCCACATATTTAAATAGGTTAAAGATTCATAATCAGACCACATGAAATATGAGGAACCCTCACACTAATTTTCCCAAACCCGAACTTCTCCAATTCATGTTATGGATAACGCAGCTCCTTTGCCACAATCAACTTGATCAACGACCAAACAAATAAGTAGAAAGAACGTTCACTAATAAGAAAAGTAGTTAGGTACTGAGGGAGGAGAGAGTACCGAGTACTTGAAACTTGCTTCTTCAAGTTACTGCACGTACCAAAATTTCAAAATGACTTCGCAAGGCAAGTCATCCGAAAATTTGTTGAATATGAACCATGAAGTTTAAAGTCACCTTAATAACTTGCTCTAATAACTTTTTCTACAATGAAAGGGACAAAAAATTTATATCTTCAAAACACACTGAATGATACCGAACTCGACCACACTTTTTCTTCTTCCTTGCACCCAATTTTTTTTTATTTCTTGCAACTCTAGTTTTTAATCTGCCCCAGTTCGATCTTGATTTTTAGGTGGTTCGAGGAAGAAGGGGAAACTGTATTTCATTCGGAAAATTATAAAGAATATATTGATTCTTATCAAAGAATTGCGCTTGAATTCATCACCACGAGAATTGGGTGCAAGCTATCCCACATCATTCGAAATGAAAACTCTTATATAATTTTATTTTTTAATAAACTTATTATGGATGTTTTCATATATAAATGCAACCTATTACTCTAGCTATGATTTTTTATTTTTATTTTTTCATTATTTGGAAAAAGTAGAAAGCATTACACGTAAAAGTGAGAAGCACAACATGATGTACCATGTCCTTACAAAGAAGAAAACTTGAAAGATTCAAACTGCATCAAAATTCTATCATTTTTTGGGGGTGGGGGTGGAGGGGTACATCTCATAAAATAAGAACTGCAGCAGAAATGGATGACAAGTCTGTAAGCAGGGACTATTTTTTTTTTTTCCCATTTCTGAGTCTCAAATATCTGCACCAGCCACCTGACAATATTTTGACAACAAATAATTATAGCAGATAAACTTGCATCATAAATAGGGAAAGATAGATTTCTCCATAGCATGTAAAGGTAATCTGTAGCATAGGTCGAGTTTCTTAAGCATAAAGAACATGCCGCAGAAATAGTTTTGAGATCCTAATAAAGAGAATGACGTACCTCAGCTTCAGCCTTCTCAAACACCTGTAGCTTCAGCTCAAGCATCCTTTGCTCCACTTCATCTCTGTGCAGTCGCAGCTGGTGAATCCGTTTGCCCAAGTGAACAAGATTTTCTATACATTTCCTTTCCTTCTCTATAATATCTTGCCAAACTCCCTCTGATTCAGACGCACTCAACTTGTAAGCTCCAGTGTACTCCCTAATCTTTGAACATTTTACAATCTCTAGCATTTTCGTAGCTTCTGTAGCAAAGTCAAATTGAACACCTGCATTTTTTAAAGTGTTTTCCATCTCCGAGAACTTCGACAAGCAAAACTTCTCAACCAGGTGTTTTTCATTTTCCCATTGTACTTCGTCCAACTTCTCCATCCTTAACATCCTAAGTTCGAACAGATCTAGACTCAATTCATTTGCCACTTCAACCCCTGTTTTTCGAATCCATTCTTTTCCCTCCTTCACCCGTTCTTTGAGATCTATAATGCTCCTGACCAAATCCACAATCACTGCATTTCTTGGATCATCAGGACAAGTCTCCAGCCACTCTTGAAAGAACTCTTCATTGGAGCTGTCTGTTATGAATTTAAGAAAACTGGAGAGCACAAAGTTAGACTCTTCTGTTAATTTCTCACTGCCCTTGGAGATAGCATCTTTCTTAATATCTGAAGCCACAATTCTCTGTCGGATGACGGTTGCTATAACAGGGACATTCTGTTTCAAACGAGTTACTAATGCAGGTGTAAGGTTGCCCCTTCTAAAAGGACTAACCTTCTTCGGCAATGGATCAATATTTGACTCAGATGGAATGTTTCTATTGGAAGAAGAAGAGTCGGGAGAACCAGCCATGCCATCCTTAATGTAACTACAACTCCCAAGAGACTCGGTAACAGAAATGCTACTCTTGGTCTGATCCTTACAATGAAGAGGACAAGGAGCCTTGCAGAACAAGAGATTCCACATGGCACCATAACTCTTTCCGTCTTTTCGCAGAATTTCATAGTCAGTGAAGTCATCACTGTCGAGTGAAGCCGTTGACTTTTTAAGAAAATCTTTGAAACTAGAGCCGCCCATATACATCCACATTGCCTTTTTGGCTATTTCTCTTTTATATCCTAAAGCCAACAACTTTTCAAAAGTATCATTACACACCCGTTTAAGTTTCTCGTGAAGTAATTTTTCTAGCTGATCTTCTCCAATATTGCACTTGCACCCACAAATAGCATTTGTGTCAAAATTCATATTTGTGAGTGGATTCTTGTCCTTAGAATCTTTTTGTTCATCAGGATTGCTGCTATGCTTTTGTATCATATCAAGCTTCGAGCTGGATGTTTCCTGTCTATTGTCAACCCTCTCAGATTTTTTTGACTTAGATTTTCCCTTGTTCACCGAGTGTTTACCTCTTTTAGAACCAGCCATGACACCAACTGAAATGAAAGATGAGAAAGGGTAAAATCAATGATTCCCTCGAAAAATAAAGAAAGCAGCAGTTACAGATTCATATACACAGAGCACCGTCCACAACTATACTTCAGAAAGAAAGATGATATCAATAAAATACAATTAGAGTGCAGTACCCACAAGTTATTAGAGAGTAAGATCTAATTCACCCAATAGATCTGTTTGTGCACGTGTGGATTTACAGATAAAATAAGACACACTTTTATCATATATTTTTGTACAAATTCAGGCATAGACATACAAGAAGACAAATGAAATTAACAGAAATACAAAGCATGTATACAAATACAGTAAAATATTATGATAGACCTTAGAATAGATTGATACAAATCATAACTGCATCAAAGCGCAAATAACAACAATTATTAATGCTCATAAACATAGAGGGATGATAAAATCAACAATAAAACCCACACAAACAGATAAATTGAATAACAAAATTGATTTAGTTTATCAAAATAAAAAACCAGATAAATTAAATCGAACCAGAAGGAACTCGCTTGCTGAGCAAAAATCTAAGCTTTTTACCTTAGGGATTGATGCAGGAAAGGGGGGATGGAATGATTAGGAATGTGCTTCTCAGGAGAATGATGTGAATGAGCAGCACATTTAGAGAGGAGCTCTCAAAGCGTGTCGCAACAATATGAAGGTGGCGGTTTCATTTTAGTAGGAAAACCCCACCTGGCAACCATGCAAGATATGCAACTTAATGGAAATTCACTTTCTTTTGGTTTTGCGCTTCGAGAGTATCGTCGCAGTAAAATCAATTTTTCTTGCAGTCAACATAAAACATTTACTTTGAGAAAAAGGGATGCACTTATGAACTAAGACCTCGGTAACCACTGCCCCTTGAATTTTTTTTTAATGGTGTGAATACTAATCCTTTACAATCAAATGTACAGAAACTATAAAGAAATTCTTTATCACATTGAAATCAACTTTCCTCATTTTAGTTTGAGAGCATATGGATAGCAATGACTGAACAACAAATACACATTTCTTTTTTCCTGTTTTGAATTGGTATTCTAATAATAAATTCCAACACATTCATGAGTAATAAATCAGTTTTGCAATAAACTTCTATTACATTATTAGCATCTAAATATCTTAACGAGGTTGTCAAAATCTCATTTCAGATTACCGTGATAGGATTTTGCAAATTCCAAGTGCACAAATAAATTGCATCATTTAATTTAGACACAGTGGAAAGCAAATATAACACATACACTGTAATGTGATAGCAGGTCAAAAATCTTCCTCAAAGCAGGTCGTAACACCATGGAGGAGGTAGTTTCATTCAACCACTGGAAGACCTGGCATTCATGTGTGACCTGAAGTTTAAAGGACTACCAGATTAGGATAACGGGTCATTTTACACGGACCATGTAATATAGCACAATTCATCACATACATGTCTACGTTGACGAGTGAATTACTCCTATATATGATCTCTTTTACAAGGTCTAAAGGAACAATTGAAAAGAAAAAAGAGTAGAACTAACAGTAATTTCACTGCCACAGTTTCCCCAAAACCAAAAAAATTAAATAAAATTGATGTTGTAATGATGAAGAATATCTTCGTTGTTGTTTCATAACTTACAAATAAAGAAAAAATCTAATATTTATTTTCTTTCCAAATAACAATTTAAAGAGCTCGTTACAAAGGAAATCATAATTATTTACTCTTGCAAGTGGCAAACAAGAGAATAAGGAAACTCACATCTTGAGTAAATCTTCTCACAGTGTTTCCGCAAACTTGTAGAAAACCTTGCTTTTACAGCTCTCCTTTTTCAAATTTTCAGTATATATAATAAAATAAAAATTACTATCATGCAAACTCATACTATAATCTATCTTTAGCATAATAGTATTACTCATCTTAGCAATAATCACAACTCAAAGTTATGGAGGACTAAAGGCACCCTTCAAACTTTAATAAATATTGAAAATAAAGATAAAATTGAGGTTCTAATATTGTCAATTGCTTCTTATTACTAAAAGTGTCTTCAATTAGGAGCAGAAAATAAATTTGATTCACATCAATTAATTTACTAGTTCAGAAATTGGTGAATATTTCCAAATCCAAGAAGTCTTAGGGAATGCGTTATATCTCAATGGAAAGTTTTCGCTCAGAGTTTATTCAGACTGTGGTTCTGATTCTAAAATTTTTCTTTGGTTTGACACAACAATTAACTGACAACATGATGAGATATTCCTATGTTCTTAGAGGAAGATAAGTTACTAGATTACAAGATGGATAACTTGGAAATTTGACCGTATCCATTTTTTTTTCTCCAGGAAATCCAGCAGAAATGCAAAGAATCCTTTCTTATGGTCTACTCAAGAAATTGTATTTGCAATAAGTAACAAAAGAAAGAGCAGAATAATAGTTATGAGAAAAATAACCTCTCGTGTATTTAATTTGCAAGTATAAGTTATCTTTATACTTCTGACAGAAAATAAAGAATCTGAAAAAAGGCAAACCTCAGCTTTACCATGGGCCGTCTCTGGTCTCGTCTGCTTCTAACCTATATATTCTCTTTCCTGAATCCTCGTTCACCACTTTGCTTTCCTCTTCAAACTTTCCCGAGTACTCTATTTAACTCCAATGAACTCGTTTTGAGTCCAACTTTTGAACCAAAATAAAGATGACCACATCCTATATTTATAGTAATCCATTGCTCTTTGACTAAATAAGAGCCTTATCAATCAGGTTCTTGTTGATTATTTATAGTTGGCAAAAGAGTTCGCCAAAATATGTGTAAACCATTCATGTCCATGGAAAAGTCTAGAAGAATTCTACTACAATTTGCTATAGTAGAAATCAGAATTTTCCTCAAAATATCTCTCTTCATAACTGCAAGACTCAGTATAATCACATTTGCTGCATAAATGAATATTGCCTGGAGATGCCATCCTTGTGCTTCTCGCATGGATTCACAGAGGATATAAGGCCATTGACTCAACCCACAAACAAATTGCTTGGTAGATGCCACAAGGGGCCAAATTTGTTAAGATGGATAATAACATCCTTCCAGCCCCAAAAATTTTCAGGATCTCATTCAAATCCTCGCGTACTTGCATACATTCTGTAAAAAATACACAATCAGCACTGATAAAAGACTAAATTGCTCTATTAAATGATTACATCCACTCATCAAAATAGATTTATTCATCTCCTCCACAGTTATACACATACAAATTGCTCTGAAATGCGTTGTCACAGATTTTGACCGGTATGCTTCATAACAGTAAATTTTTTCTTAATGACATTCACAGATTACATCCCTTAAAATTTTTCCTATTAGAAATTTAATCTTTTCTTGATTTCAAATTTGAAAATCTAATTTTTTTTCTAGTCTCTAACCCACAGAAAAATGTAGTTGGAATTTCAAGATATATCCAAAATTCTTGAAAAAATATAACTCAATAAGTCAAGAACACTTTTGCTAAAATTAGATTGACACAAAATGTCCATTAATAGAACATATTATCCCTGATTATAGGTATACTAGCGTTTATTACAAGGAGTAATAGAAAACAAAAAATAAAAAACCCAGCTTTGGTACCAAAGTGACTAACAAGAATACATAAGACCTAGAACGCCCTCAATTTCAAATCATGGCGTTTACATTTGTATTGCACTCAATCAAAACCCAGCGAAAATCTTGCCAATTTGGACGTGGGCTTCGTAATTACATGCATGAATGCATACATACACGCGCAAAGTGCAATGTAACACGAGTATAGGAAGTGATTCAACATAAAAAATGTGAAAGAAAAATAGGATATAAGGCGAGGAAATTTACAATTGAATGAAGCTTCAAAAAGCCTTCTGCCTCTTTTCTAGTTTCTACCATATCCCCCATTCCCCTGCAGTATTGTTGTTTCATCTTATCGCATAACAGTATGCAAGTTGTAATAAACAATGGATTAAGAAATTTTAAAAAATCGTCTAATTTTCTTATTCAATTAATGTTTTAAACGATTACATAAATAGAAACTTAAACGCAAGACATTATTGTATTTTCAAAAAGAGAAATTGTACTTGATAAAAATAATTTATGTAAAAGAAATTACAATAATATTAAATCTAAAATATTGACCTTTATTACACTTACGAATTCTCATTTTGAAAACAAGATAACGATGAATAAAATAACATCTATTAATCTAGTGTTGTACTTAATGGCGACACACAAAATTTTAACTTACTATTCCTATACGAGTGACTATTTATGAAATCTTTTGTAAAATTTAGTAACTAATAAAGTAAGAAAATTATTTTAATGATCAGCGTTTCTTACAAACTTGGATGACCAATGGTGAAATTAATGGGCAAAAAATCTGAATGGTCCTTACCTTGTACGAATAAAGTCTCTAAATTTTAAATTATACTTTGTTAGTTTTTCAACTAAATATTGTGAACTCTGTTAATTCATTCGTCTGTCTTTGTCGTTCCAACTAACGAAAATGGTGAATTAACACACAAAATTACTTACTGACCAATAATTTCGTCCAACTCAGCATCTAAAAAACATGGTTGGCCTTTGAACTATACACTTTGCGCACAAAAATGTTCCTTAACTTTAACAACGTGCATGTTTAGTCATTCTACTTAACAACATAAACTCTAGTAGCCTATTCATTTATCTCTATCATTCCAAACTAACAAAAATAATGAGTTAGCAGACATAATTACTTACATGATGTTCCGTCCATTCAAGGTTGATGCTGAGTTAAATGGAATTAACCTTCATTTAAGTAATTCTGTTTATCCACTCTTCATTTTCGATAGTTTGAGAAATAAATGATAATATTAGTTCTCATCGGATTTAAACAATCTTTTTTTTTTTTTAACATGAAAAGATAAAAGAAGTCATTGCGATTGATGGAAATACTGGACCTACTAAAGCACAGAAATAGAAAGAGGTTTGAAATTTGTCATAAAATTGGTATCTCAATTACTATTTGTACATGTTATTATTAATTTTTAGAAAAAAGCTATCTTATAATAATTATAATTCTAAATAATTCTAAATTAATTAAATGTAAAATTCCTTGCAAGGAAATAAGGGAAATTGGCACAAATGGTCTATAACCTTTCAGTTTTGACAGAATGGTCCTTAACATATCCATTTAATTGTGCAATTTGTCCTTTTTTTTTACGGATTTTGTTAAAAACCTTTCATTTAGGTGCGCAAATGGTTCTTCTCATTTTTTTTGTCTTTATTAGTATGGGTAAAATTGTCAAGTTACATTTTTTTTCAACTTTTCAATTGACACAAATAGTCCATAACCTTAGTTTTAATTAAAAAAATATACAATTGGATTCCTAACTTTTACAAAAAGTAAAAATTAGTCCGATACTTTAATTTTTTTATTAAAAATTAAAAGAAACTAACAAATTGATAATATACTAAATTATTTTGTATATTTTATGAACTATTATAAAATTACTAAAATTTAAACTCATAATTATTAACAAATGTGCTAATTTAAATTATTTTATTATTATTAAGTAATCATATTATTTAAAATTCAAACTTTAATTTTATCATTACAACATAAAATGAAAAATAAATTTGTCACAAATAAAATTTTTAATCATGCTCAACCCAGTCCGATTTTACACGGTCTCATATTTACTGGGCCAACTCAGCCCGCTTTTCAGCTACAGGACTACTGGGTCAGCCCAATTTTAAATTTTAATTTATTTTTTTATTTATAAAAAAAAGTCTTCACCACCTGCCACCCCACCCCACCCCACCCCACCCCACCCCACCCCACATTTGAAAATCCGACCAAAGAGAAGGGGATTTCTCCCCCCTTGTCGTCGATATTTTACTGACGACCAGGGGAGAAATCTCCTATCTGGTCGCGAAACCAGGGGAGAAATCCCATGGTTTAGCCGCGAATAGGGGGGATTTCTCCCCCTGTCGCTGCAAATAGGGGAGATTTCTCCCCCCATGTTTTCGATCGTGACCGGAAACATGTGGGGAGAAATCCTCCCTCCCCATCGCAGCGAATAGGTGGGAGAAATCTCCTCGTCGTTGTAAATACCGTTGCAGCGAATAGAGGGGACGGCCGGAAACAAGATAGGAGAAATCCCTCCTATTTGTTGCCGGAGGGATGGGGGATTGCTAGTTGACTTACGATGGGGGGCTGGGTGGAGTGAGGTGCGGAGGTGGGGGTGGTGAAGATGGTGAATACCTTTTTTTTTTTCCTCATAAATAGAAAATTAAATTAAAATTTAAAATTGGACTGGCCTAGTAGTCTTGTGGCTCAAAAGCGGACTGAGTTGGCCTAGTAAATATGAGACCGTATAAAATCAGGTTGGGTTGAGCATAATTAAAAATTTTATTTGTGACAAATTTATTTTTCTTTTTATGTTGTAATGATAAAATTAAAGTTTGAACTTTAAATAATATGATTACTTAATAATAATAAAATAATTTTAATTAGCATATTTGTTAATAATTATGTGTTTAAATTTTAGTTATTTTATAATAGTTCATAAAATATACAAAATAATTTAGTATATTATCAATTTTTTAGTTTCTTTCAATTTTTAATAAAAAAATTAAATTATCGGACCCATTTTCACTTTTTGTAAAAGTTAGGAATCTAATTACAAATTTCTTTAATTAAAACTAAGGTTATGGACCATTTGCGCCAATTGAAAAGTTGAAAAAGAAAAATATAAGTTGACAATTTTACCCATACTAATAAAGACAAAAAAAAAATGAGAGGGACCATTTGCCCACTTAATTGAACGGTTTTTAACGGAATCCGTAAAAAAGGACCAATTGCGCACCTAAATTGATAGGTTAGGAACCATTCCGTCAAAAATAAAAAATTAGGGATCATTTGTGCACTAATGTCATACATTAGGGACCATTTGCACCAATTTCCCTAGAAATACTTATCTATATATCTAAGTGAACAAATGTTCACATTTTTAAAGATTATGGACCTTTTGCACGCAAAGTGTATAGTTTAGGAATCAATCATTTTTTTAGATGCTAAGTTGAACAAAATTAATTACCACATAAGCAATTTCATCTGCCAATTCATTATTTCCGTTAGTTGTAACGGTAGAGACAGACGGAGAGACTAACAAGATTCGCGATGTTTGGTTGAAGGACTAACACAGTACGATTTAAAATTTATAAACTTTATTCGTACAAAGTGTAAAATACGAGGACTATTCATGTTATTTACTCTGAAATTAACTCAATGAACAATTCATTGAAAATTAATAGAATTTGATAGACATTAACTGTTGAAATTTGTGTTTAAAATTAATTTAAAATTTTCTATTGTTCTTTGCTATTCAAATTTTTTTCTTTCTTTCTAATTTGTATTTTATTTACTTTTTATTAATATTATATGTTTACTTATTTACCTATAAAAACAATACTCCACTTACATGGTAAGTTTCTTGTTTATTTTTGTTCATTAGGGACCAATAATATACAATTGAAAATTTGAAACCTTGTGTTTTGTTTCTTTTCTCTATTTGCATGCTTATTTTGAGTATTTTCATTATGACATATTTATTTCTGTATAAATGTATCGTGATGCATGATGGCATGAGACGTAGTGATTTTTTTCCATGTCTTATATAACACGAAATCTCAAAGTAGTTCTATTTATTTATCTTCTGTTCATATTTTAATTCAATTCATTTAATACTGATAAAATTGTATTAAAAATATTCAACTTATTCTTCCACTCTTACCTTATCGTCAACTCCAAGTACTTTCTCTTTTGTGTTATTCAAACCCGCAACTTCTTCTACCTCTTTCTCAACCAGTGTAAGTGTGTAACCATTTCTTAATCTTTTCTCTGCCATTGCAATGACTTCTCCACCTTTTATTGCCTACAACTCCCTTTTCTCAAAACGACTAGAAAAGGAATAGATAAACTCAAGTCATTGTTGTTCTGGTTGATCTTATCTAACGTGTTGATTGAGAAAAAATAGGCAAATTCAGCTCAAGGGCCTATTCCACAAGAAGGAGAAGTCTATTGTACATATGCATAAGGCTTTCTTGATCTTAACTTATAAATGAATTCTCCAAGTGCAACATCCACAATTATTACTATTATCTTGTTAAGATTATGAAAATGAGACGGCTCTTCAGTGTCAATATCACCTATCAAAACACGACATTCTTTTTTTATTTTAGTGTACTACACAAAACTAATGCAAGTAACAGAAGTTAAAATAGAATGAAGAAATGATGTATTTCTTCAAATTTATTAATCACACAATTTTACGAAACACTAAAAAATAGAAATAATATCGGTGTTTATCTCGGTATAAACAATTTGCGACGTACTAAACTTCTTCTTTTACTTCCTATTTTAGTTCTAAAATTGTTTTGAATTTTAAAATTTTGTTACAACTCATACAAATAGAAAAAGTAGGGGTGTCAAAAAGATTGGAATGCCGAATCTCAAGCCACCCGACCTATGATGGGCCAGCCTGCATACACTTGTGGCGATGACAGGCCCAATGGGCTGGAATATTTTTTATAAAAAGTTTGGACACATGAATGATTCGTTGGTGTGATAATTTTGCCACGTACTTGATTTTATAATAAAATTTTATAATTATTTTTTAACATTCTAAATTTTAAATATAACAAATGTAACAAATATTTTTTATAAAAAATGTAATAAACGTAACAAGTGTATGGTGAAACTATCCTTTCTTTTGCTCTTGTTTTATATATATTTTTAAAAATAATGAAAAACTCTATAGATATCAACTATTTACAATTTGTCTCCTACTCTCAATTTTTCTCTATCTCAATTCTATCTCATTCTACTCATTCACTATTTTTAGCAATTCTTAATAATATTTGTTTAAATATATTTCAAATTTCATAACCTCTTGCACATTTTTTTTAAAGAAAGAAAGTCATCATTTTAAATAGGATAAATTACACTCAAGATTCTCAATCTTTAAAGGTTTCTCAATTTCATCTACATTCAATTTTATTTGTACTTATTATCTCAACTTTTTAGTAATTTGCACAAGTGTTACAAATTTTCCCGCCAACTTAAATAAAACTAAAAAAAAAAAAAAATTGCAACAAAAGTCTCAAATCTTTTAAAAATGTATCGTAATGTCATAAACTTTCTAATCCTAGCACAAGGAATAAGAGGTGAAATTGTAATGAAACTTTCTCCCTGGCTACCACACTAAAACAACTAGGGGGTTGAAATTCACCATGATTTGGGGCGGTGGCAGTGGGGGAATTCGGGAAGAAGATGGTATTATTATTATTATTTTTTATTTTTTTGGGAACTTATGTGATAAGATTATGAATAACATTAATGATGAATAGCATTATTATGTCCAAAATTTCATTGGAGAATGAATATCACCTAGACTAATGCTTGTAAATAAAATCGTTCGATAGTATAGTCAATGTTTTAAAAAGCGTAAAATATGGCTAGGCGTCGATGTCGAGTTTCAAGCTTTTCGGACTCAAGCGAGGCCTAGACAAGAGCAAGATAAGAATAAAATGAGGGCGATGCGTGAGACATGGCTAAACGTAGAGACCAAGCTTCACGCCTAGGCTCCGAAGTTTAGACAGACTTTTTAGAATAGTGAGTATAGTAATTTATTTTATTTCCTTAAAAATTTCAAATAATATTAGCATTAATAGGTAATTCATTTTTATTTTTCCCATAAAATCTAAACCAAGAACCATAATATTTTTATGCCTCCTCAATTAAGGGAAATTCTACTTTGATCCTAGTGTATTTTTTAGTGCATTATTTTAATTTTTGTAAGGTCTGACCTTAGTTTGTTTTTCCACATGGATGACATATGCTCCACACATTCCATAATACTAAAATACAAACTCTTTGCCCCCACAAGGTAGTGAAACGAGAGAGTTCTCTACAGAACATCGAATGTTTAAATCTCTGCGGCAGCTGGAAGGCAACATTTAAAAAAAAAAAATTGGAAGGCAGAAGTCTACAAAGATGAGAAATGTCGAATGTCCGGCCTAAATGTGTATAACCTGTAACCATATCCGAAGTTACTTGGGTGGCGAACCATGTGGGAAGGCTGCCACTCTTCAGGATTAGTTATGCGAAGCTTAGATACCTGAGTCATAAAAAAAAAAATACAAACTCTTTATCATGAAAGTTTACAAGCAATTTAAAAATTAAAAAATAAATAAATAAGAAAAATATTGTTTGACCATCACATCGTGATAATTAATTAATTAGATTAGTCATAAAAAATCTACAATATTCTAAAGTTTTTTTTTCAACTAAATATTATTTATTTTGCTCCTATCGATTGTAGCAAATGGCCCAATAGTTAACTCCTATATATGTAATCAACATCTAATGACCATCATTTTCCAGGTTATTGTCATGTAATAAATTATTAATGGATAATAGTTGAACATCCATAGAATTCCACTATAAATGATGTGATTAGTAGCATATAATAACGAACAACATGTTGCTTCTTGTTGATATATTCCACATTATCATCCAATCAATGGATTGCGTTGACATTAATTTTCGTCAATTAATTGACAATAAAAATTATTGTATATGATAATAAAATATAACTACTCTTCTAAAAAATTCGTATAAGCGACATCTAGGCATGAAACTCGACTTCCACGCTTAATCACGTCTCACACATCGCCATCGCATCATCCTTATTTCACCATCGCCTAGGTGCAAAAAACTTGAGGCACGCTTAGCCACGCCTTACGTTTTTTAGAACACTGATTGACAATTGAAATTTACTCTCTTTGTCACTTCCATTGTTATCACTCATTTCTTTTACATTGTGAGGACAATTTTTACTCATTTTTATAATTCGAAAAATACGTACGGAGCACAAATTTGTTTAGCAATTCATTCATACATTGGGGACGCGTGTGTGTAAATTAATTTTCTAATTCATTCAAGCAAGTCAACTAGTTTACCTAGACCATCTCCAAGCAAAATGATTAATGTTTCAAAATTCATCTATAATGCAATTTGATAGAGACTGTCAAAATGACGTGATAAAGAAAAAAAATAGATATTGTATAAAGTTTCGTTCAAATATAAAAACTATTGTAAAACATTGCGACTAAGTAAAATTTATATTTCTTACGCATCATTAGGTATGGCTTAATACTTATTTTAAGAAAATAAAAGACACAGGGACTTCGATGTTGGGTTGTACATAGAACTCGTTGGAGATTAATTTTAGGCTTGATTATTTATTTATTAGACATCAATGTACGTAAAAATAGGCAGAGTTGGGATTCAACCACAGGAGACTACTATAAAAAAAAATTAAAGCAAATTTAGACAATACATAATATTTTTTATTTAAAAACAATTAGACTACATCATCTTGAAATGGACTACAATTGCAACAATGTTTTATGTGCATTGGACTTAAAAATTAAAATAAATTACTAAATCAATTAGACTACTTCATGTCGAATTGGGCTCGAATATGTAGAATTATTGTGTTCATGTGTGCGTAAACTATCTTGATCAACTCTCATTACAATTTATTAAATGATTTAAAAGTTTCTAGGTATAGTTCAGTTGATTGAAAGGTGAGAATGAGATAATCTCAACTTCACTGACAGCTGTATGGTAGGAGTTCGATTCCTACATTTGGTATGAAAGAGGCTCATTGCAAGCACAGTTAAAAAGCAAGTTCTCAACCCTACTCTATTAAAGCACATCCTGCGATTTACATCTTCCACCAACGTTTCAAGATAGGAACGGTGGGGACCCTCAAGATTAGAGTTCAATTTTTTTTATTAAAAGATTTTAAATTTGAAAGATAGGGGCAGCTCAACAGTATCCATGAGTTTTCAAATGATAACGTGTGAATCGCAGTCCTCGCCATAATTATGTAAGCTTGCTTTGACAAAATTAATTTTTATTTAAAAAAAAAAAACTATTTTAATTTCTGACCATTTAAACACAATGTCGTGCACTAACGTTAAATCAATAGTTCTATATTGTCTTAAAGTCAACCCTCCCAAGGGAAGACTTGAATTTGGCCCCTTTATTTTTGGTATACTCTATAATGGCCCTTACGTTTATAGTTCTATAATGGCCCTTACGTTTATAGTTCTATGCTAATTTGACCTTTTACTAATAACTTGAGGGGATTTTATAAATTATAACATTTCAAATATCACATTTTTATCAAATCAATTATCTATTATAGTCTTCTATGCCATTCCAAACGTTTCGTGAAATATAAATAATGGAAGCTTTGGAATAACAAAAATGAATTAATATCCAAACCCATCATTCTAAAGTATTTATGTTCGGGGGAATTTTTTTTTTGAAAAATATCGGTAGTTTTAAGTGAAAAAAAGACAAGAAAGGCTAAAAAAAGAAAAGATAAAACGTAGGGGGTCATTTTGCAATTGAAACACAAAATTGGGGGTTGAAAACATTAATTTTATCATTTAGTGATAAGAATATTCAAAATTATCAGACTTTCCAATACCTTCCTTGTCCCTTCCATGTTTACACACACATCTTGTGATGGGAGTTTTGACTTTGATTTATTCCATCTCCCCACTTGTTACGCAAATTACATTAATCTATATATATGACTCTTAAAGTTTTCATTCAGCTTCAATGGAAATGGAGAAAAATCCATCTATGGATTTCCCTCATTTTAGATGCCCCATTTCCATGGAGTTCATGAAAGATCCTGTAACAATCTCCACAGGGGTCACATACGAGAAAAAAAATATTGAAAGGTGGTTCTATACATACAAGAAGAATATGTGTCCTGCTACAATGCAGTGTATTGAGAGTTTGGATATGACTCCAAATCATACCCTCAAGAGGCTGATTCTTGCATGGAGAAATGCACAATCTGGTGATCAATCATGCAGTTCATCAGAAGGTAGACATTCGATCAAACATGATGAACTGATGGAACTTCTTGGCACGATTGAGTCGAACCCGTTTAAGGTAAGTTGTTTGAAGAAACTTAAGTCTATTCTTGAAATGGGAGATGAGATATTGGTGGATTTCAAGAGATCAGGAGGTTTGGAGGTTCTTGTTAGGGTAATTATACAGGTTTTAGTCGAAAGCTCGGATTTTGTAACATTTAGAGCTTGTGAAGAGGCTCTAGGGGTTTTGCAGCTTCTTCCATTTTCTGAAGAAGAAGATGATGAGTCAACGCAGTTGTTGATGAAGCCTGAATGCATGAAATCCATGGCTATAATGCTTCAAAGAGGAAGCACCGAGGCGCGGTTTTGTACAATTTCGATATTTCAGAAGATGGCTAAATCTGATTACCATTGGAATTATGTTGCACAAGATCAAGGGATAGATTTTTTCAAGTCCTTACTAGAAATAATATCAGATGAAATTTGTACAAAGGCAAGTTCATGTACCCTACAACTGCTGATAGGAATGTTGGACGCTTCGAAAAAAAGCCGGTTAAAAGCCATTGAAGCTGGTGCAGTTTGTACCCTAATTGAGCTTCTTCCAGACTCAAACAGATCAAAGTGTGAGAAAATAATGCAATTAATCAAACTTTTATGTGAATGTGCAGATGGAAGATTAGCCTTTATTGAACATGATCTAGGCATTGCAGCCATATCCAAGAAATTGTTGAATGTATCAGATGCTGCAACAAAAATTGGTGTGAAAATTATATGGTTGCTTTGCAATTTTCACTCCACTGAAAGGGTTTTGGAGGAAATGTTGGTATGTGGAACAGTGAAGAGACTGGTGGCGCTGTTGCATATCAGTGGACGGTCAACCACCAAGGATAGGGTGGTGAAAATCTTCAAGTTGCACAGCAGACGGTGGCGCCGCTACCCTTGTTTCCCTCTTGAGTTGAAGGATTATTTGGGGATGGAAAATGAATCTTGCTAAAGGAAAATTGTAATATATTTATGATTATATGTATAAATGAAATTCTTTAAAAATATATATTCAAATAAATTTTTGTTCCATTTATTTGTTAATTTTTCTTAATATGAATTTGGTGTGCTTTTCGTATTTATTCACTGTACATTCTTGAATTTAATTACTATTTCTAAGAGGTTTTTTCTCATAAGATTTTGGTTAATTACAACCTATCTTTTACTAATAATACAACCATGTTTTTTACTATTAATGTACTAAATATATATATATATTTATGTATGTATGTATTGTTGTCTTGATTTCTGTTGGTAACGAGCGCGCACATGAAAATAAAAACCAATTGTTATGGCTCTTGTTGTAGTGATTGGTGGTATCGGTCGAGTCGAGTGACTTGCAATAAGGTTGAAGAGACACGTTGCTTGGAGATTGTCATTGTCATTGCTCTTGTTATTTAACGTTATTTTTTAGATAATAACAATACCATAAAATGTACCTAAATTTTAGATTATCAAAAATAACCATCTCCTTTAGGGTAAAATAAAGTGAAATACTCGTTCTTCTCAATATATCTTTGACTTGGAAACAATTTGAATTTGAAAAAAAAGACTGAAAAAATTAATATGGATAGGTTTAAATGCATATATGTGACTTTTGGGAAAGGAGAGGTTGGCAGTTGCCAGTTGATAAATTGGAAATTTGATCATATTTTACTTCCCCCATTTTAGAATAACGAGTCAACTAATTTACTTATGTGGAGCTTGAAAGTCTCGTATTTTTGGTAACTCGTATTTATGGTATTGTTGTGCTTTTAAGATAATCAATTTTTGCTGTGCTACAAAAAGAATCAGCCGTAAAAAAAATCAGATAAGTATTTGATAAACTCTTGTTTCATAATTGATGTATGTTTCAAAATCAATATTTAAGTGTTTGGTAACAAAAGTGATTTATTGTTGTAATTGTATAAAATTATTAAAATAGACATTGATTATAATAATATTATTTTGTATTATTATTATCATAAGTAGTATTGTAAAATTTATTTTTACTTCTATAACAATATATAGTATTATCAAATATTTTAAAAATAAAAATAATATATATCTATTAAATTTAATAAAAATAATATTATCAAATATAATATATAGATAAATAGATAAAAAGAATTACTTTAATTAATTAAGATCAAAATTAGTATTTTAATAATAGATAAATAGAAAAGTTAAAAGCAGAATTTGAAAAGCTACCATTTTACTGATTTTCAAAATCTACTGCCAGATGATACAACTTTTATTAGAATCAATTTTTGAAAATTTGTTAAACACCTAAAACAACTTCTGATTGTTTGAGAATCGGAAGTTGGACTCTAAAATCAATCTCAAACGAACTTTAAGTTAAGCGTTGTTCTTAATAACATAATCGCAATCACAACCATCGTCGAAAAGTGCTATACTTTATCCCAAGTCAACGCCCATTAATTTGTAGCTTTTAGCTTTTTATTATCTCATAGGAAAATTTGTTCCCCCTTGAATTAAAGCTTGACAAAGTCATGAATGACAGTAAATAAAGCTGTGTTTGATTTTGATTAAAATCAAATTTTTTAAAAATAGTTGATAAAATATGATGAAATGTGTGTTTGAAAAGTTGTAAAAAGTTATAGGTCTATGAAATGTGTGGTTAAAATTAATTGTTGACTTTGACTTCATCTTGAGTAAAATTTTAATTAAAAACAAACAAACCCTAAGATTCTAATTGAACGATGTATTGCTTAGAAAAAAGGATGATATTAACTTAATTAAATCTAGAAAAATTGGCGCAAATGGTCTCTAATCTTTATCCTCAATGCATAAATAATCCATAATGTTTGTTTTTTGGCACAAAAGACTCTAACATATATATTTTGGTGCACGATTTGTCATTATTTGATGAAAAATATACTATTAGTTTTAATTAGAGAAAATTTTAATTGGATTTTTAATATTTGCAAAAAGTACAAATGAGTTTGTACATTTATTAAAGGGTTAATTACACTAATGGTCCCCATTCTTTCAGGTTTGTAACGATTTCATCCCCATTCTTTTTTTTTTTAGCAGATATCATCCCCATTCTTCCATTTATTCTCACATAGGGTCCCCAAATCACTATTTTTCACTATTCTGACAATTTTATGATAATTTTACCACTTGACTTAAATAAATTAAAATAATGGAAATAAAAATACAATGAAAACATTGCAATTAGGCCCTTAATTTTTTTCAAAAGTACAAATAAAGCCTAAACTATTTTATTTTATACAAATAGGTGTTCTTCCCCAACAAAAAAATAATCTATATTTTCCCCCCACCCCCACCCCCACCCCCACCCCCACCCCCACCCGCTTCCTTGCACACACCATATCACCCATATGTATCTATCTATCCATTGTTTGTGCGACTTCATCCAGGCAAAAATAGACTCTGCAAAAAACTACAGACTTTTGCTAATTCTGAACGTGTATCCAGTTGAATGCCACACTCCCCATCCATTAAATAACATGGCTGCGGATGCTAGTTCTGAAATCAAGATTTCTATAGAAAATGAGGAAGAGAAGAAGATGATTGAGCTGATAGAACGGGGTCAATGGCTGAGAGCAGCAATTCTTGGGGCGAATGATGGGCTGCTTTCAACTACTTCCCTGATGCTTGGAGTGGGTGCTGCTAAAGAGGATAAATGGCTTATCATCATTTCAGGACTGGCTGGGGCTGTTGCTGGGGTACTAAAAAATGCAGAATTTGAAACGGGTTTCACGTGCTTCACGAGTTTATGCAGTAAAGATCGGATTTTGGGGTACCTTTTGTCATTTGCTAACATAATGAAGAGTTTGATGTAGTCTTCCAGAGAGTGGGTTACCTTAAAAGCGTGTTTGGAACATTTTTTCCGAGAATAATGTCGGAGGAGAAGTTGAATTGAAAGAGTTGGTGGAGAAACTGGGTTGGGATGGCCGGTTGGATGAGTGGTTTGAGTTTGGACCAGTGTTGGTTTGAGATTAGCGATGAGACTTGTGATTGTAAGTTTGGGTCAGAGAGGCACCGTGATGTTGATGTTGGGGTTGGGGTTGGGGTTGGGGTTGGGGGTGGGTAGGGAATGTGTGGAGATGGTAGGAGAATGAAGTTGGGACAGGTGGTGGCAGAGCGCGAGGGCGGGGAAGGTGGCGGAGCCGGAGGCAGTACATGGAGGCACGGGCATGAAATTCAGACAAGTGTACGGCACAGTTTTAGAAAACAAGAAACTGAGTTTTAAAAAGTAGGTTTTGTGGGAATAAATTTTTTTTTTTTATCGGAGTGGGAATTAAATTTTGAGAAGCGGGTGGGGGTGGGGGGAAAATATAGATTTTTTTTGGTTGGGGAAGAACACCTAATTGTATAAAATAAAATAGTTTATAATTTATTTGTACTTTTGAAAAAAATTAAGGGCCTAATTGCAATGTTTTCATTGTATTTTTATTTCCATTATTTTAATTTATTTAAGTCAAGGGGTAAAATTGTCATAAAATTGTTAGAATAGTGAAAAATAGTAATTTGGGGACCCTATGTGAGAATAAATGGAAGAATGAGGATGATATCTGCTAAAAAAAAGAATATGGATGAAATCGTTACAAACCTGAAAGAATGGGGACCATCAGTGTAATTAACCCTTTATTAAATAATATTTAATTTAGTATTTTAAATATATCACTCAATTCGTGTCAATTACATTTTTCGTAAGAGAAAAATGTAAAATTATTGCACTTTAAGTATATATAATTGCTATGTAATTTAAAAAGTTTGAATAAAAATTAAATTAAATAAATAACAAAATAACATATATAATTTTATGACATTGAATCAATCTTATTATATTTTTTTAACATAAAAATACTAATAAAAATTAATTTACACATTATATATTCTTTATTTTTGAACGATAAATTAAAATATGAAGAATACAATTGAAGCTTTAATATTTGTAGTTACTAAACGAATATTTTCATTAAATAAAAGTATTTGAGCATCAAGTTTCTGGTAAAATTATTTTTCTTTTTATATTGTAACAATAAAATAAAAAAAAATAAAATTAATTAATAATAATAAAATAATTTTATTTAAATTATTTATTAATAATTATGAGCTTAAATTTTAGTTATTTTATAATAGTTCGTAAAATAAACAAAACAATTTAGTACATTATCAATTTGGTCAATAAAGTGTTAATTAAAAAAACTCGTTAGTTTTCTTTAATTATTTATAAAAAATAAAATTATTGGACCGATTTGCACCTTTTGCAAAGATTATGAATTCAATTAAAAAATTTCTTTAATTATTTATAAAAAATAAAATTATTGGACCAATAAAGGGTATATTTGTCTTTTTCATCAAATAAGGACCAATTGCACACCAAAACACATAGGTTATGGTCTTTTGTGCCAAAAACTAACATTAGAGATCATTTATGCACTTAGGACAAAGGTGATTGACCATTTGCGCCAATTTCCCTTAAATCTAATCATCTTTCAAGAAAATTTATCCCAGTGATAGTCATTGCAAAATAAAAAAGATAAACAAAATCCAAATTTTAATTACTCATTGTAGGGTTAATTTCATTTTTAGTAACCGAACTCTCAATTAGGCCACCAACTTTAATTTGTCACAATTAGATAATTGAATTTCAATAAATTTAAACCACCTTGTTAGCCTCATTACCAAACTTGACATCCCAATCCTCTATTAGCCATGTTTCTAGGTAAATATGCCACCTAAATATGTTGTGACTGCAAAATCTTGAAATTGAGAATGAATAGAGATCTGAGTATACTTTGACGAGTAAACTCTATCGACTTTTAAATATAATTTATTTTCAAATTTTACAGAAATAGCATGATTATATTTTTACCTCAAAACATAAGATATGTTAGATAGATGTCAATTTTTAATATTCGTGTAAGATTGTGACGTTAAGTTTAGTAACATGGTCTGATACGATGGCTAAAATCGAAAATAAATTGAAATTCAATGATTTGATTGGAACCAATTAAAGTTGAACAATCCAATTGAAATTTCACTAAAAGTTTAGTAACCAAAAATAAAATTAACCCCTCATTGGACAAGGTTGGATTGACCTTGGAACACTCCATGAAAAGTATGATAGTGGACGGCCTAGAGGTGACAAATGGGCCAAATCGGTGAGCCATCTGTCCATAATGAACTCGAGTTTGTAGTGGGACGAGCCCAAACTTGAGCCGAACCAAAAAAAAAGGATGGCTCGACAAAAAGACGAGCCACGAGCCACGAGCCACTCGGCTTGTGGTCCAATAGTTACTTTTTTGTGACTGTTGGATGAGAGATAAAGCTACTAGTTGTTTGAGCTGCTCCTCTTAAAGATAGTGTGTTCTAAGAACAAAAGAAGCGTCACCTCGTATTTGTGGAAACTACTCCTATTTCTAGTGGTAAAAGGGAGAACCTATCAACTTTTCTTACAATAACAGCATTACATGGTATGGTTGAGAACTCCAAAAAGTCCAACCATCCAACGGTCACAAAAAAGTGATCGTTTGTTGCTGATTTTTGTTTTGTTTTTTTTCAATTTTAGAATTTTTTCCCTTTAAATACTTCTCTCTAAACTCATTTTTTTCACACTTCAATCTCTCAATCTATTTGTTACCACACGATTACGACATGGCTGCCACGTCAGCACAGGCCCCATCCAAGCCCAGTAAGGGCCCAGTTCATAATCTGTCAAGAACCCTATCTGGGCCCTGCTAGGGCCTTGGAAGGGCCCGTCACACGCTTGGGCCTTCGGCAGCCAGAAATCCGCGAGCCATGTGGAGGGCCTCGGCGCCCGCATGCGAACCATAGGGCCTCGTCAGGCCACGCATCATTCGTAACCAGCAAGCAACTCGATATGCCGGGGCAACCAGAGAAGTAATTAAAGAAAGATTACGTTGGATTGGGCGCGCGAATCTCCACAAGGAAACACAATCATGATCTCCTAAAATCATGCAACGTGATAAACTCAAAGAAGGAAGGCAATCTCGGGTATCTTTATCACATAAGGAAGGAGGATCCGATTGAAGACGGAATTGATTTGTCTTCCAAATCAATTAGAATTCTTGCGCTATAAATACAACGTCTCCGGTTGTTCCAAGGTACGCACTTTTTATGCTTAAGAATCCCATCATATACTCTGCTCAAATCTCTGCCTGCTTGTCTCTCCCACACCCATTTTTGTTCCCGCCCCCGTGTATCTCCCATATACCGGCAGTTGACTTGATCGTTGGAGTGCCAACGATCGTCGGACCCTTTTTCTCCGGAGATCTTGGTGCCTAATGGTCGTCCTAGTGTGCAGGTAACATACGAGCTGGCAGAGGAGTGACTGGAGATCTGTTGGCACGTGGACTGGTACAGGTTCAGACATCAACAGATTGGCGTCGTCTGTGGGAAACGAAAAACCTTACACGACCAAGTGCTTGTGGTAAAACGTGTCTTCTACCCGAAGAAGCATGACATCCGAACAGTCCACAGAAGACGAGGTGGAGTCCCACCACACCAACCTGCGACAGGAGAGCGTTCAAGACCTACAGAACGTCACCCGTCGCAGAAAGAGAAGACATCAGAAGAAACGGACGATGGAACAGGAGAACCAGGACCTCAAGATGGACAACGCCCGGATGAAGGCCACGCTCGAATTGTTGGAGAATCAATCCCTCCAACATAGACCTAAGTGCAGCTGTGCCCAGAGGAGTCCCTCACCCACTGGTTCGCTGGACAGCCATGGTTCCTGAAAGGAACCCCCCGTTTCTGACGGCCGGAACCCTCGAAACCCAGCTCCGAAGCCCCCGCAGGACGGTCACAAAGGGAGACCCTTCCCTGTACGAGAAAGCCACCCGGTTCCTGCAGCTAGCGTGTTTGACAGGTTGGGAGTGGGGTCTTCGATTGCACCCCTCCAACCCACACACAGCAGGCGCAGTGAACATAGCGAGGCCCGTACGGAAAAGAAGAAGGACCCGAAGAATCAAGAAAAGGCCGAAGACGAAAAGGAAAGGCTGGAGTGTTATGAGGACGATGATGACGAGAACCTACCATTCACCAACTACATGAAGGCAATGGAGGTGCCAGCCAACTTCCGAATGCCTATCATGGACAAGTATAATGGAAGAGGTGATCCCACGGACCACATAAACACCTACAAGACAAAACTCCAGGGCCAATCTCCCCCAGTGAAGTGTCGGAATTTCCATACCACACTCACGGGTGACGCGAAGAGGTGGTACAACAAGCTGAGGCCAGGGAGTATCCGAAGCTGGCCACAACTTAAGAGGGAGTTCATCAACGCCTTCATTGGCAACCGGACGATGATTGCTGACATCACCCAACTCAATGATATCCGGCAAAAGGAGGGAGAAACCGTCAAAAGCTACTTTAAACGATTCAGCAACATCATCAACAAGATCGAGACGGTGACCGACGAGAAGGCCCTAGATGCGCTGATAACAGGGCTCCACATGCGAACCCCTTTTGGAGGGACGTTCAAAATAGTCAACCGAAAGTCTACAGCCAGCTGGTGGACATGATCCAGCACAAAATCCGATCAGAAGAAACGATCGAGAACAGAGAAAGAGCTGAAAGGGAGAGAGGAGATCGATACAGGAGAGAGGAGCGTCGCTCTCCAGAGCCTCGGTTCTCCCGTTTTCAGAGGAGGCGTTCCCCAGGAACCAACTAACAACCATTACCGGAGGTTCAATCAAACGGAGGTAGCCCCAGCCCCACGGGCACTAGTAGCGGCCCCCCTACCCGCGGTGACCCCGCCCAAATTCTGTCGTATACACAAGACCAGGGTGCATAACACAGAAGATTACCCGGATGTGAGGGAGCTAATCAATCGCGGGAACCACGGGCCGGGCGAGAGGGATCAAGCGGCGCGAGGACGTCGAGGACCCCCACACAAGGGCGAAGACCTCCTCCTCAGCACCGGAACGATGGACCTCGCCGCGACGGAGGAAGGAACGAGGAGGACAGGGACCAACCGAGGGCCGAGAGGTCCCAAGGAGCCCCACCTGTCCGAGAGATAAATACCATCTTTGGAGGACCGTATGTCGGGGGAAGCACGATGAACTCGCGACGTAACTACGCGAAGGCAGCCAGAGGAGAACCCCTGGAGAGTTGGCAGGTACACGGGCATCGGCCTAGAGTGCCGCCAATCTCATTCACTGAAGAGGACGAATCCGGGATACACTACCCGCATTGCGATGCCCTAGTAGTACGCGCCATTGTCGCCAGAAACTGCCTAGGCCAGATGTTGGTCGACGACGGAAGTGCCGTGAACATCCTATTCGGCAATGCGTTCGACCAAATGGACGTGGATCAAGAACTGACGGCCATCACCGAGCCGCTATTTGGTTTCACAGGGGACAGTCTCGTCCAGCGAGAAAAAATTACCCTGGCGATAGATTTCGGGGAACCACCTTGCCACCTCCGGAAATTCATGGAGTTCCTAATAGTGGACACCCGCTCCGCCTACCATGGGGTCCTTGGTAGGCCCGCGCTGAAGGATTTACAGGCGATTACGTCCATACACCACTTGGCGATGAAATTCCCGACTCCTGGAGGAATAGCTAAAATCCGTGGTAATCAGACGGAGGCACGGGCATGCTACATTAACGCATTACGAAAAGCTGCCAAACGCAAGGATATCTCTCCAGCCGCAGCAACCTGAGACCTTACCGCCAGCATTTCTATTTTGTCTTTTCCCTGCATTGTTTTGATCTCTTTAGAGATTTTTCTTTTTGCCAGACGCCAGGAAACTAGGCGCCGCTTAATAATATTCGTCTTTTATGAATCCGAAGCGTCCCCCAAGCGGAGAGTACCAATACGGCAGCGAGGGAGTGTGGTTCGCGGCCAACTCTATTAACTCGCTGGGTAAACATTTTACGTGTAAGAAAGCAAGTACAAAGAACACGGCAGCGAGGGAGTGTGGTTCGCGGCCAACTCTATTAACTCGCTGGGTAAACATTTTACGCGTAAGAAAGCAAGTACAAAGAACACGGCAGCGAAGGAGTGTGGTTCGCGGCCAACTCTATTAACTCGCTGGGTAAACATTTTACGCGTAAGAAAGCAAATACAAAAAACACGGCAGTGAGAGAGTGTGGTCCGCGGCCAACTCTATTAACTCGCTGGGTAAACATTTTACGCGTAAAGCAAGCAAGTACAATTAACCCGACAGCGAGGGAGTATGGTTCGCGGCTAACCCTATCAAATCGCTGGATAAACAGTCAACGCGAATGTGTGCAACTAGGATTCATTCGATGGCAAATAAAATTCGATCACGACACTCGAACCACCCGCGCCACCAGGGGCATTATTTGCGACCTCATACTTGTACCAATGACTTCGTAAGCGACACTAAACATCGATGAGGCCCGAAACAAGTATGTAAAACATGGGTATCACAAACACGATAAGGGCACGCACACGCAAATATGGAAGTAACTCGGCACCTTTTTATTAAATACGAAATACAATACAGAAGCATCTATAACTGCAATATATTCTAAAACCCTCGCTGCCTCTTTGGGCCGGCACATGAATGGGGTAACTAGATCTATTACACCTATCCTCCGGTTTACGCTGGCATCGTCCAGGTTAGGGAACCTGACTTCACCATGATAGGGGGTCTCCCAAGCCAGCCTGAGTTAATTTGGTGGCTAATTAGACCATGCTGCTCAAAAAAGGCTGTTGATGCCTTTTCTGGCAGTGGGAATATATTGGGGGTAAGTCGAATTACTTCCTGCCGAACCACCTTGAGAATATATTTCCCGCGAAGCGCATCAGCATTCCGTTCCTGCGAGGCACATCAACTTGTGGATATCCTCAAAAGTCCCACGCCCATTATAAATAATAGGCTTGGACTTGGGGGACTATTGTTACCACACGATTACGACATGGCTGCCACGTCAGCACAGGCCCCATCCAAGCCCAGTAAAGGCCCAGTTCATAATCTGTCAAGAACCCTATCTGGGCCCTACTAGGGCCTTGGAAGGGCCCGTCACACGCTTGGGCCTTCGGCAGCCAGAAATCCGCGAGTCATGTGGAGGGCCTCGGCTCCTGCATGCGAACCATAGGGCCTCGTCAGGCCACGCATCATTCGTAACCAGCGAGCAACTTGATATGCCGGGGCAACCAGAGAAGTAATTAAAGAAAGATTGCGTTGGATTGGGTGCACGAATCTCCACAAGGAAACACAATCATGATCTCCTAAAATCATGCAACGTGATAAACTCAAGGAAGGAAGGCAATCTCGGTTATCTTTATCACATAAGGAATGAGGATCCGATTGAAGACGGAATTGATTTGTCTTCCAAATCAATTAGAATTCTTGCGCTATAAATACAACGTCTCCGGTTGTTCCAAGGTACGCACTTTTTATGCTTAAGAATCCCACCCTAAACTCTGCTCAAATCTCTGCCTGCTTGTCTCTCCCACACCCCTTTTTGTTCCCGCCCCCGTGTATCTCCCATATACCGGCAGTTGACTTGATCGTCGAAGTGCCAAGGATCGCCGGACCCTTTTTCTCCGGAGATCTTGGTGCCTAACGGTCGTCCTAGTGTGCAGGTAACATACGAGCTGGCAGAGGAGTGACTGGAAATCTGTTGGCACGTGAACTGGTGCAGGTTCAGACGTCAACACTATTATATACTCAAATTCAACAACAATTTTCAAATCTTATTATCATTCAATATTAGTTTATAATTATTTATCTCAAATCTCATTATCTCAATATTAGTCTATATTTCTAATTTTCTACTTCTTCTACTACATTTCTAATTATCTACTACCTCTTATACTCTTCGCTATATAATTTATTCAAAATGGCTTACAATCGAAGTGATGATGATTTCAGTAGTGTTAATGACATTTCAATTCCTCGCAATATTGTTGATGAGTATTGTAGTATTGATCCGATTGATTTGGATGACATTCAAGAAAATGTCGACACACATGCAAATGCAACAACTGCTTCTAGCACTAAACAAAAAGCCAAAAAAATAAAAGGCTGGGTACTGGCAGCATTTTGAGTTGGTGCCCACCGGTAAACTAATAGACGGAGTCCCTGAACACAAAGCACACTTTAAAATTTGTAAAGATAAATTAGCGTGGAAAAAAGGGATAGGCACAACCCATCTAAACAGACACTTCAAAAGTGTGTGTTCAAACACGGAGGGTTTGAATCAAATCAGGCACAACTCCAGTTTAGATATCCCGGAGCCAGCACCAGTGGTATTCTCGATCTAAACAATTGGATATATTTATAAGACAGCATGCGCGGCGAAAAAATACCACAATTGGTGGCAAGTGCCGAGTTTCCACTGATTTTTGTGGAAAATTCTCATTTCAAAAACTTTATACAAAAATATCTCCAACCAAGGTACATATCTATTGCTTAAAATACTCTTCGGAACGACACTAATATTTTATTTAATAAAAAGAAAGAATCTATTATAAGTGCTATTAATAATTATAACAGTATTTTATCTTTCACTTCGAACTTATGGACCAATAATAACCAAAAAGGATATATGATTGCAACTACACACTACATTGATAAATACTAGACAATGCATAAAAAATTAATAGCATTTAGAACAATTGAGTATCTTCATAATGGAGTTAATATTTTTCATGTTTTACTAGGTGTTTTATGTGAATTTAATTGTGAAATGAAGATTCGTAGTTTTACTTTTGACGATGTCGGCTCCAACAATATAGTAATTGAACGATTAATTCAACATTTTCATCCAAAATTTGATGGTATTTTATTTCACATTCGTTGTGTATGCCATGTTTTTAATTTAATTGTGAAATATGGGTTAAAATTCATAGATGTACAATTACAAAAAATTAGATACACTACTAATTATATTACGGTCTCACCAGCTAGAAAACAAGTTTTTACTCCTCTATATGTTGAAAATGGACTTCAAGAAAAAAGTTTTTGCACTGATGTAGGCTATAGTTAGAATTTAACATATTTTATGTTTGAATTTTGTGAAGGGTACAAAGATTGCATTACTGCAAATTATAACTGTCGACACTCACACAGCTCATAATATGATTTGCAAACATATGACTGGAAAATATCTACTCATGTTAGAAAAATATTTAAATTTTTTTTCGACTCAACAAATGCACGTGTAGATGTATATTATCCGACTACTCCACGAGTTCTCAATCATTTCTATTATATTGCTAACAATTTTAATAAGTATAAGGATTTTGCTATTTTTTCTGATATTATATATGTTATGGAGGCTAAATTTGGAACGTATTGGGAAGAGTTGCCTATGTTATTTCCATTAGAATCTATTATGGATCACTGACTTAACTTGGAGGGTACTAAAGTAACCATAAAGGCGATTTCACAAAAATTAACGTACGAAAATCTACTAACGTATAGTAATTTAGAAAAAACTTTATGTGAAATGTACGAGGTCTACATTGAAAAGACTGGTAGGAATGTCAAACAACCCCTTGCTCCAACACATGTTTCGTCATCGCTTGACGATAATGACTTATGGAGTTACCTTAGTTCAATTAGGAGTAGTCAACATAATAGTGGTTCTTCTTCTGCTTCTTCTCTTTCTAGTTCTAGTTATATACCTTTAGAGTTAGTTAGGTATTTCGCGCACAACATGTTAAATATTTTAGATGACGAGGAGAGAATTTTTTTTATATACTACAAAGGTAGAGACAAAATGAACGTCAACACCAAATTCTTTTAACTATTGCACATGATCTACTAATACATCCGGTATCAACTGTAATATCAGAGTTTGCTTTTAATATAGGTTGCAGGGTTTTGTCTGATTTTAGGTTAAGACTTAAAGCCGACATCTTAGAAAGTATATTGTGTCTGAAGGACTCAGAGGATGTTGAGCTTTGGATCCAAGATAAAGTGGACAAAATAATGTCTGAATAACTTGAAGATTTGAATGCAGAATACTTGAATTTGTAGTAAGTGTTGTTTCCGTAAATATTTGATATTTTTTTCGTCTTATTTTAATAAAAAATTGTACACGTAACAACTTGTTCGTGTACAATTTTAACTATGCCTGCGTTCAAAGTAGATGATCCCATGTACGAAAAAAAGATGAGAGTTTTCAACTTTTAAGTTTTATCAGAAAAAATTTATCATATTGTATTTCTTTTTTCTTTTTAAAATCTCCAAAACAATATTAAAAAAAAAAACCCGAGCCGAACTCGTAGTCCGCTCGGCTCAACTTGTTTGACCCACGAACCAACAGGTCGAACCGAGCCTCAGTTTTAAGGACCTAGTGAGCTCGGTGGATAAGGGGCCGAGTCGACTCAATCCAACCCATTGCCACCTCTTGACGGGCCAACTAGCGAGTAGCTGTTATTACCACCCTAATTGATAATTACTCCTAAAGAATGGGATATGTTTCTTGTGTTGCACAAATTTAATAAATAGAAATAAATTTAACATTGTCAGCACGAATTTTTTTATATCACTCCATTTAATTTATTGCTGTATGATATACTCATAACGAAAAAATAGTGATAACAAATAACAAACTTAAAAAGAAGCTATTTTAAAAATACCATCGCAATTAGAAATCAAATATTCATTTATTAACCATGGAATGACGATTAATTCATCTCCATTAACAAATTCGTTAATTCTAAAGAATGCTGAAATTGGAACAAAAAATAAAAAAAAACTCCAAAGTCTAATTTTATTAAAAAATATTAATAACAATCTACCCTCATTCTAGTTTTATAAAAATAAAAAATAAAAAGAACATACTAACTTAATCTTCTAAAATACACATATAACAAATTCAAAGAAACAAATAAAACTACTAATCAAATAAAAATCCTAATAAACAAACAAATTAAATTATTTTATTTGACAGCCTAAATGATAGAATTTAGCCAAAAACCACTAGGCTCGAGCATTTCTGCATGGAAATACAGTTCTTTTCATCTAATTTTCGACACAACTAACTTAAATTAGGTCATAATATCTAATTGCATCATTACATATACTTATGAAAAGATTCAAAGCTACTAAATCTTTAACCAAAAATTAAAAAATTAAGAAAAAAGTGATCCGTCAACTGCATTATGTAAGAAATAACATAAATTAATTGTATATTTAATTAAAAGTTGATAAAAATTGTAAGCCCATAAAAAAAAGGTGGTTAAAAATGATTTTAGGAAAACAATAATTTATTTAAAACCCAACCAAACATGCACTAAAGTAGATTTTAGGCAATGACTTTAGTACTGTGATAGTGATTTTAGGGTTGAAGTCAACATCAACTTTTGCAAGTGTTGAGGTCAACCAGAATCTTAGTTAATCACACGTTTTCAGTCAGTATTATTAATAAAGTCAAGGCCGATACAATTGAACATCACAATTTCTCAACCACCTGATAGCCATTGACCTACTGACTTTAGGCAAATGTGCTTAAACTCACAAGCTCCACGTGAAGCGTGGCCAGAGCTCGTGTCCATCATTCGTGCATTAATTAGAACATCAAATCATACTCAACAGGGACCCGAAATTACATAATATAGCAATAATTTTCTGAATAGCAAGAAGTCGAAGCAAGTAAATGAAGGTGACTATTTCAATAGCTGGACTACTTATAATTTCTGTAACAATCAACAAAGATGTTTTTGAGTTGCATTCGTCACGATATAGTTTTTACAACTCAAATTTATTTATCTGAATACTAAAAATCAGGGGAACAAGCATAGAAGAAACAGATAGTCCTCCCAGACCAAGTTCTGGGCTAATTTATGTGAATGTGTTTTGTCAAAAGACAGAAAGCTGTTAAGATAAAATTTAGAGTTTAGCAATAGCATGTGGAGGGATATTAAACCTTCTTGGGAGATTTAAATCTTCCCAGTCGTCGTCATTTATCTTCGAGAAGTAACGGTCAACCATATCCTCGGTGACTTGCTCCAGCTTGGAGGGTTCCCACTGGAAAAGAAGACATGGAGGAAGGAAAGTCTTGATAAGAACATTGAAGTGTGCGTGTGTGTATTCGCAAATTTAAATACAAGAACTAGTAGAATGTCCATGCACCTTTGGATTCTTATCCTTGTCCACCAGTATGGCTCTGCATCCCTGCATTTGAAGATGATTTCAGATATCTACAGGTGACTGAGTATATAGAGTACAAGTTGAGTTGGTTCACCTCAAAAAAATCCTTGCTTGTTTCCCCTTGCATGACATTACAAACCATTCTGTATTCTCGGACAAGGCATTTACCTACGCCTTGGAGCCTCCCTTCTCTAATCTGGACAGGACATGCAAACCAAATTAACATATTTGAAACTATAAAGATCTTTCAAATTCCTAAAATCTGGTTCCTTTTGGTCTTTAGGTCCCAGTCCACTACACTGGTTAAATTTGGCGTGTTGAACTTTCACTGATTGGAGGTTAGGCTATATTCCCCACCCCCCTCCTAAACTTTATATTTCCTTTTTTTTTTTTTCAATATGAATAAATACTACACCTGCGTGGTGGTTTGATTGAAAAAAGCTACAATAACATATAATTCCAATTATAAGCCTCCACTTTTCTGGTCTTTAAGATTCGAAACAATGCTCAAGTGCTCCTCCCCCCACTCCCCCGCCCCAACACACACACAAAACAAAAGATATACATAGAATCAAAATGTAAAATTCAACACAGAAAATTGATCTGAGCAAATCAGAGAATGGATAAACAATGAACCATACTGATCTAAGAGAAATTTTAAGGCTTGTAGGGGACGCTTTCTTCAATGACTGAATTGTTGAAGAGATCCACTCATCCTCCTTGTCAGCTGCCTCCCTCTCCTAGAAATATAAAAACAAAAAATTGGTCAATGAACTGTTTAAATTCAACCATTGCCTGAGCATGCACACCACTTATAAACTAAAATTACTAAATAATAATATATAAATTAATTAATTAATACTGTCTTATATAATTTGAGTGTACGTATTCGCCTTTTCAACTTACAAGGGATAATATAATCTCTTCAATTGTTCTCCGGGAAAAACATTTGTTGATGATGTTCAACCTGTAAATGTAGTTGCAAGAAAATGAGACTGGGAATAAGACAATAACAAAGTTCCAACGAAAGACAATAAACATCTTGCTTAAACAAAAGATGTAAAGAAATTTGACTTTGGCAAGTCTAAAATTTTTTAGCACGCAAGCAACACAGAAAAAGGCTTGAAAATAAGGTCTATGAGATTAAGACTTCTTCACAAGAAGGTCACAAAAGTAATGAAGTAAAATTCAGAAAGGTCAAAGAGATGCATATACTCCAAGTGGAATTGGTTAAAAGACATAACATTATTATATTCCCAAGCTTAAAAGGCCTGATTGAGTATCATATGACAGAGGGAAATTTGGGATCTAGAGTGGAGAGGATCATCAATGATGATTAGATTTACTTTTTGACTCGCGCATACATTGATTCTTTAGTCAATAGTCCCCAAAAAATAGATTTTAAGACACAAGACCCAAGATTATACTTACCGGTGGCAAGCACTCTTTTCTTTTAAATTTGGCACCAGTGAGAATTCACTGATAGTGGCAGAAATAACAGCTGGATCACTAGAATCTGCTTTACACAGTGCATCTTCTAATAATGATAATTTCTGCCCAATAACAGAATAGTTATTAAAATAACTGTACACGCAGCTCAGCATATGCAGAATAGAAGTATATGAAGATGTACAACCAAAATTATGGGCATTGTAGCAAGAGTAGTACAAATAATATGACAATGGGGAGGTTGCGGGCAGGGAGGCTATCCCCGTGATCAGAAGTCGGGGTAGAATAGGGGTCGAGCATTGCCCTGTGGCACTCCATGAATCTGTCTGAGGCAGAATTTTCCTGCCCCATGCCCCATTTATTCGTGCCATACCTGCTCTGTTTCGGCAGAAGTAATAATCCATCCCCATTGCCAACCCCCAACCCCACAAACTCCAAAACAGCAATAAAATAACATTGTGTCAGGTCACTCGTTGGACAGGTGCAATCATAACAGTCTATGCATAAGGAAGGTTCCAAGTAGAAGCTTGATGAAATACATACAAAGCAGTTCATAGACAAAGAAAAACAAGTCATGTATGTTCATGCAAACAAAACATGAGGAGATAGCATGACAGGAAAGGGAAAGAAAAGAAAAAGGAAAAGAATGAAACCAAAAAGCAGGAAATGACATGACTAATAAGTTAATCATTAGATTTTCTCTTGTATGAAATTATTTTCTATCAAATTGAAAAATATGAAATCCTAAAAACAGTTGAACTCAAAATTCTTTTCTTACTTGATTCAATCACGTTTTGAACTCAGCAGAAACAACAACAACCTTTATCTGATTGCTTCAGGTAAGTGACAAAGATGCCTTCTTTTTTTTAAAAAAATAAAACAAAATAAGAGCCACTTCGCATGGTTTCCTGTGTAGCTTATAGCTTTCCAGCGATTCAGTTATAGTTAAAACAAATGCTTAAAGCTTGAAGCACCCTGGTGTATTAGCTTTGATGGCAGGTTAGTAAGTACCAAAAAACTGTTCTGGGGCTCGTATGGCCGAAGATCTTTCACCCTAATCCCTAATACTAGCCCAACCCCATTTTTCTCACTCAGTGGCCTGAGTACCAAACTGGCTGAGGGCTACCCTGCTCTTGCCTGATCCTCTTTCCCACTCTCTCTCCACATTACCTATTAACTCCCAATTTTATGTACTAGCAAGTTTCACTTGGATGATTCTAATACTCATTAGCTTGATACAATGAAGTAAAATGTAAAGCTTCGACGTATTTGAATGTACCATTTGTGTATATTTTCTCAACTGGATACATGTATAGGTTAATTTTTATGATAAATGTGTGTTTCTTTGATCTTCCTAATGGATAGTAGATATGCATACCGTTTTCATGTACTTCTATGTTGTTGAATGTATACAGTTAAAAGAACATGTTTGCTAGGAACATTTAAGGCTGGAAATCTACATACATTGAAGTTATTGTAGGCCACTTGATTAATAAGGTCATATTTAGTAATGGAGTATATGTTCCTTTGGCAGCGTCGTTTTCTTTGGTGGCACGATGTTAGAAAAGTCATTAGGAAAACAAAGGTTTTCGACACCTAAAGCTCTGGTGGTGTTAGGTTAGTGCATTTTTCCATAGAAGAATCCTCGCATCCTCATACCAAGCCAAAAGATCATGAGCCTAAATAGTTTGACAACTGCTGATTTGCTGTCTAGCTCAAAGAGAGGGCTTTCTTTAAACAAGGGGAAGGCTTTATGGGGGGAGTTAAGGATGGCTTCCGAACCAGAGCCTCTAGCTTTTTTCTGGGGATGTTAAGGAAAAGGAGAAGGAACAACTGAACAAAGAGATTCAAGAATAGGTGGGTGGAAAACCATTAGGAAAAGTTGCTAAAGGAGTTTATAGCCTTTCTAGGGCCAACAGTTACAAACCTATCACTTAAGCTTGACGCCCTTAACAACCTTAAGTCAAGCTTGGCTTTTGGGCCTCAGGATCTGGGATCATCAATTCCCACGTCTCAAGCATTGCATCAAGTTCTATATGGAAATACCACTGTTTGGAGGAATTTTGAAATGAATAACATTTGCAAACACAAAAAAGCGCTATAAGCCTTAGACAAGCACCTAGGGCATGGTCTGGGGTTTTAAGGAATATAGACACAGTCAAGGAAATCCCGCACTAAAATGGTCAAGAGAACAACCCTCATACTCTGTGCAGACGACATTGTTGTACCAGGAGATAACTTGGAGGAAATAGGAAAACTAAAGTAGAAACTTGCAAAAGGAGTTTAAAAGATTGGAATACTTCCCAGGGATTGAGATTGCTCACTCAAAAGGAGTAGTAATATCACAGCACAAGTATATACAATACCTCCTCAAGGAAATTGGAATGCTATGGCGTGTAGACCAGCTGACATCCCAATTGGCCCAAGTAACAAGTTTGATGTACCGAAAGAATATCCATAGCTGGACGGATACAGACTTCAATGCCTAGAGGGGAAGTTGATACTTGTCACATTCTAGACCCTCCATAGCATTTATTGTGGGTGTAGAAAGTCAAATCATGCTCAATCTTAAGGAGATATGATGTAGGGAGATGCAACCAATTTTTGCAAAAGCTAGAGCTGATACAAAAGGTGCAATCAAGCTATTTGTCACACACGATCAGGCACCCACAGTGGCGGATTTACCTGAAGACAAGGGGGTCCCAGGCCCCCTCTCACCATTTGAGGCCCAAGAAAGGCCCATTCCCCATTCCCATCTCCATGGCCCTCTTAAATTTCCACTATAATTGATTATTGTTCAAAGTGGTTTGTTCAAATATATGCATTGGATTTATATTGATGTAGGAAAATAGCATATAATGATTCAATACTAGACAATAACTTCCAAACACATTAATTGTTGAAAATTGATTTTGCAAAGATCCAATATTGTAATGTACTACACGAGATATTATGTTGAAAAAGCCCACCATATTTCATCTACGACACTTACAACACTGATAAGATGCCCACCACATTTCATATATTATATTGATTTTGTTTTCGATGTATAATTCTTGTTGAAATTTTTCTTTATCATTTACGTAGTGTCCCCCCTCGAACAAAAGTCTACATCCGCCACTGCCCACCTCATATTCAAGTGATGCTCCACATCATTCTCCTCTCATCGGGAGAATTGAACATGAGATATCCAGCTCTGATAGCAACTAATGTAGGGAGATGCAAACATTTTTTCCCAAAGTTATAGATAATAGGAGAGGCGAAATCAATCCCTTTATCACCTAGGCAGGCCCGGGAATCCATGCCAAGCACTATTTCTTTGGGCCTTGCGTCGAAGAATTCTAACGAAATAGGCCCACCCTCATATTCAAGACATACCGAAGCAGTCTTTAGAGTACTTCCATATCTAAAATCAACTCCAAAAAAAGGAATTCAGTTTCGGAAAATGGGAAATATGGTCGTTGAAGCTTACACACATGCCGATTGGGAGCATCAGTTACAGATTGAAGATCAACATCTAGTTATTGTACCTTACTAGAAGGAAACTTAAAAACTTGGACGAGTAAAAAACAATCAATGGTAGCAAGATCAAGTGCATAGGCTGAGCTCAGAGCCATGAAGTGTAGTCTGCGGACTTTCTTGGATGAAGAGACTATTCAACGATCTTGGGATCAAGTGGGAAGTACCAATGAGAATTTATTGTGATGACAAGTCAACTATTAATAGAGCTCACAATCTAGTTTAACATGACTGCACCAAAATTGGTCTTCAATTTTTATGAAAATAAAATTAGATATTGGGCTGATTTGCACTCCCTACATATCTACAGAAAATGTGGGAGACATTTACTAAGAGTCTTTCAACTCGCTCGTTTGATGCCATTACAAGCAAGCTAGTAATGATAAACATCTACCTACCTGATCGAGGTGGAACATGGGAGAATCTTCCTGCTTGTATAGGAAGATTTGGATTGTATGGCTTAGGACATTCCAACAGAAAATATCAGTTTCTTTTTCCTTTTCATCCCAGCAAAAAACTGAAACCACGGTTTTTAGGCGCGGCCCTATAAAGTATAAACAATAGCTTTACCAATTATTCCACAAACAAATGAGGCTTCCAATTATTACCTAATTTCTCAGCAATCTTCTGAAAAGATTGCTCCCGCTTTTCGAGAAACTAGTAAAAATAAGTCCTAGGCAAGAAGTGACGATACGTCCCCCGACCATGGCCACCGGATTCGGCCACCGAGCCCTGACATGGTCCATGCGGGATTTGGTCCGCTCGTACACATACCATCCAATGGGGGTTGGGCCACAACGTGCATTTCTTTTGCATCCTATGCGAGCCCAAGACCTCCCTTAAGAGGCACTTAAGTTGAATGTTGGTATCAATTGGGGACGTTTCGTTTCACTACATCAGGCACGGCATGGAAGTTTTAGACCACGAAAAGTGCCCTAAAAAAATTCCTGACAAATGAGAAAAAGAAAATCCAAGTCTATCATGACTTCTCTTAGAAAAGAAAGCTCTATTTGTACAAGACATATTAAAACTTTGCACCTTTAAGAATCCTTATAACCCAAATCAAGAGAAGTTGTGATTTCTATATTGCAAACTCACGCCAATAATAGTTGTAGCATATTAATTCTGGGAGCTCAGGATCATACCTCTGACAGAACAAAGTGAGTTGCTAGACCACATGCAAGCATCTCAGCACCATCCAACCTGGCACCTGTCAGACCAACATATTCTCCTGGTGGAGGAGCGAAATAAATTAAATGATTGTTCATAATTGAGACAAATTCGTGTAGAAAAATATCTATACCACTGCGACATGTGGATAGTCTTTCTTCTGATAGATACCAACAACAGAAGCAATAATCAGACATAGATCGAGTATAACTTCAACAATAGTGATATCGTCAAATGAGTCCATCAGGGAAACAAGTGTAAAAGGAAAATATTAAATAAGCAAATGAATTTCATCAAGGCAAATCACACACGTCAATCAAAACAAAATATGAAACATTAAAATAAGTTGATACATAACTGAACTATCCACAGATTGGTTCCTCTCAGTGATGAGACACTTAAGAGACTTATTTTGTGGTTCAACTTTATCTGCTTGGAATACCAAAAGTTTGACCGAGTTTCTTTAGCAACTGCAAAACTTTTAACCAAGACTCATCGTTTGTTAAACAATATTGAGAAACTTCTTATGGATTTATAATCAACTATACTGCAGAGGGCATTAAACAGAATTTTCATACATACCTCAAGGAGGATGTTCCTATATCTCCATATTTTAAGGTTAGAATCTAATAATTGTTTTTATACCTCTCATGTAAGTTAGTATTCAGGAAATTTAGACTCTCCTTAAAAGGTTTCTTGCTTTTCCAATATATGGCTCGAGAAAGATTTTATAAACAGAGTTAATCTTTTGTGCTGAGAACTCTGTGGTTTCAATGGAAGAAACGTCAAAAACTTTCAGGAGGAAATATCATCTGCAATTACCAGCATGTTGCAGCCAGTGTCATGTGCTCAAACATCCTCCCTCCGTGTCCAATTACAAAATTTGGACCTCTTTTGGCATGATCCACCTTATGCAACCAACACAGTTTTTATGAAAGTAAAACAAGGAATTCTCGGAGATTGTCAAAGAAACACCAATCACTGTAGGCACTAACTAAAAAGGGAAGATGCCGTATGGTATTTAATTATTTAGAAGATGTATGATAAACCAATAAAGCAGTTTCAACCATCATAAATTTACAATGAAATAGAATGGTTTGATTGCAGTTTCAAAAATGTGGTAAAAGGTTACGATCTTATAAAAATGTCAGAACTGCAAATAGCTTAAATAGATGATCCGACCATCTTTTAATAAAAGAACCTTGTGGTTGTGTAAGACCCGTGTCATGTAAGTTTATCGAACCAAAAAAAATTATATAGTGTCAGCACTAAGCTAAATTAATTGACCCAGAAAACAATATGAAGAAATGTATTTGGGCACGCACAGACAGAAACACAATCTACTGCTTTCCCTTGTGATCCAAAGGGTAGCAGGTAACAATGAAGAAGTATGGTAAATTTATATAAAAGAACCAAAAAAATGAACTTCTGCTGCCTATCAAAGATACAACAGAATGAAATACTGTTCTTAGTATTTCCACATTTATAGCCTTCAAGGTCTTTATGGATAAATTTGTTCATTTATATTTCAACGTCGACTGGAATTTAGTTCAGGTTTAATGTTGCTGTTAGCCTGTTACAATAGTATCAAAAATCCATAATTAGTCGCAGCATCCAATCTAACAGGAGATGGATGACAGAGGGACCAGCCACGATATCAGACTATTGTAAATATCTAAGAAGAATATGCAATCCACCTTGATATAGAAATATGCAGAAACACAAGAGCATTACAGGAATTACCAAAGAATCCAGGGAGTCTAGACAAAAAGTAAGAGGCACCAACATCTGGGAAAAGTCCCAACGCTGTTTCAGGCATAGCAAAAAGCTGTAAGAAGGTCAAAATGAGCACATTTTGCAGAACACAGAATGATTGAGTAAGGCGAAGTTGTGCAAATAATTCTCAGAAGGTACTGCGATTTCACAATGTTATCAAGTATAATCACATCAAGGACTGTAATTAGACACCAGCATACGGGGTAAAGCCTAAAATTCAATACAAGCCAAACCTTTGGCTCAAGGCCCATCATAAATGATATATAATTATGCCAAATAAACACAGAGAGTCATGCTTAAAGGAAGCGGAAAGTGAAGCATAATTACTTGATTCCATCAAATGTGAGTCCAAATTTCAGTACAGTCTTTTTTCCAGACCAATGAGGGTTTTACATCTTCCTGCTGCTGAGGACTAAATTTGGGGGATTACAATCACCGGAATGTAGATGCATTTTTTGCTTAACAGGGCTTTAAACACCACTTTGAATTCACAATAACATAAAGATTTATTTGGAGACACGATAAACCCAGTTAGCATCATCCCTTGCAAAAAAATGGATGGATTGTTCTTTAAGGTACCAAGTTTCTAACAAAAGCCCACGTTGCTTGACAACGTCGGTATTCCATCCCCAAAAACAACAAACTAAAGTTTATTCCTGATAAATTTGGGGACAGCTACATGAAAACCTAAAACAACTTATTGCTGACCATAATCAATCATGAAAGCTAATAGGAACAAGAACAACTCTCATGTTTCAATCGTCCCTTATCCCATCTTATCATACAAAATACAACACCACCTTTGCTTCATTCACACACACAACTCACTATGTTCTCATAAAACTAAAAGTCAAGGGAAATGCTTGAGCCTTCAAATGTGCTCATCATATAAATAAATAATGAAATAGTCTAGTGTCAAACTTTTAAGTTAAAAGCTAGTATCCGAATCTACAATGATAAATTCGTTCAGAAAATACAAATAACAATATCAAGGAGTATCAACTAAAACAGAGTTACACTCCATCTTGAAATAGGAAAAATAATTACCGAATTCTCTGTAGCAACACGGAATCTACCGTGTATTGAAACACCTGCTCCTCCTCCCATGACAATTCCATTGAGAATTGAAACCTTCATACAAATTTGCAAATGAACAGTAAAGTTACCGAACACGTCTAAATGACAACGGTACAGCTAGTTAACCTCGCAACACATTTCACAGGGAAAAAAAACAACAAATTAGTGAATGATTTTTTTACATTAGCACCTGGGGTTTACTGTATGTAGCCATCACATAGTTCAAGATGAACTCTCTTCTGAAAAAATTTGCTCCAAGTTTCCAATGACCTGATGCTCACAGAAAATAGTGGGCATCATCAGCTATTCTGTATGGACCTTATGTTGTTTCAAGTGCGTGCCAGATTTCTCATGGCTATATCCAAGCCTTTGAAAGGAATGATTAAGAAAAAAAGCCAGCTAATATGGAATTAAGGTAATAGAAAAAAGTCCATGGGACAAAATATTTATTAGTTCTAATTGGATTCAGAATTGAGAACTTGCTTGTTTAAAATTTAGCATTGATAAAAGGGTTAACATAAGCATCATTTAACATGTTAGTCCCGAGGTAGCCTGCTTATTCACCAGCCAATGAATCGCATCAACAGATGTAGGCGCATTGCTGCTTGATCATTTGCTCTCACTATACCCTTTCCCTAGCATGTGAAGACCAAGAAGGACACACCTCTGGTGTACCCGTTATTGAGTAGATATAGGAGAAATACCTTTGTTTAGTTTTAATAAAGTAATCACGGGTTTGAACACCATTCCCAAGAGGCTATAGACATTTTCTTTCACATTATTGAAAATCTCAAACACCCATTTCATGACATTGATATCCATATCTAAGTTAAATTGAACTTACTGAATCTATTACCTAATCACCAACTTTCAAGTTAATTCAACCAAAGGCCATGATGTTCTATTTTTAGTCAAGTGTCTAGTCTAAGATCCAAATGAAGTCATCCCTAGTGGATACTAGGTTTTCAAGAGATTCAACCTATGCAGAAATTAATCAGATCTTGATCCAGAATTTACAAATTCAAAGCTAGATAAATCGCTACAAGGCTATTGAAAGTCAAGTAATTAGCCATGAAGCCTCATTCCAAATGCAACCTTAGATCCCATTTGCTAGGAATAGAGATCTTTTCACTGTGTTCAGTATAAAACAGAGTAAAAAGCTTAGTCTACCTTGAGTAATATCATGAACAACGGCTGCAACATCACCTCCAGCACAGAAAGCTCTTCCTTTTCCCTGTCATCAGATGTTGCAAAAAATCACGTGTCTGGCAATCTTTAAGAAGCTGTGCAGTATTTTGAAGATGTAGAAAACTGAGATTGAATATTATTTACAATTTCAGAGAGAATACAACTTGCTAAATACTACATACAAGCTAAAATATCTTAACTTTATCTGAGCTTCTTCTACACCAGATAAATCTGTTTCATGTACCCGGATAAATATTTTCTCCCTCGCCCTCTCCCTCCCTCTCTGGGACAATTCTCATACACCAGTCAGTTGTACTACATAAGCCTTTAGTGCATAATTACTCGATATAATTGCTCAATAGCTTATGCTTACAGAAGTAATGGGTAAATGTATTATCAAAATCACCGCACAGGATGACAATACAAAAATCTCACCCCCTCCATTGATGTGCGACTATATCCGAGGAGATGAAATCCATGTTGACTAAATAAGTCGTCCCTACAATTCTCGAATAAGTTCTCCGGAATCGAAGAAAGTATTGTGCTGTAAGTAGGAACTTAATATGAAACCAGAGTAAGGGTTTAAATCGGACTAAACTTGGCTTGCAAATTCATAGCACAACCTTTTAGCTAAGGTTGATTCACTGCATTAAGCTGAAGAAATTATAAAAGTTTCGACCTCTAATAGAATATTAGGTTTTACAACTTTTTTCTTTTTGGTCATTACAATATTTTAATCAAAAACGAAGTTGATAATCAGGATAATCATATTATATGCTTCCAATTCCTAAGACAATTAGGCTACACTATGTTTTCAGACATCTTTGATGCTGATGGTTGAGATAATCAAATTACCAACGATGCCTATCTACACTCAAGTTTTTCTTATTTCTATTTCCCTGTCAATTCAATCTCGTCTCCCATTTTGTTAGGCATCAGTCACTATTGCAACAATGAAGATCCTTCAATCATACCTAAACTTGAAATAGTTTCCTTTAGATTATATATTAATGAGAAACTGGAATTATATTTTATTTACCGTCATCTTTGCTACTCTTATACTTTATTATTTTCGTCGTTCCATTCTGCATTATCCATTATTGCACTAACCAAAACTTGCATAATTAATTAGAAATGTCTTCCTTCTCAAATGATAAAACAACAGTATTTTCACATAATGACTGAACTGCAAATATTTGAAAGAAAATGACCTCAGAAAATCTCTCTAGTCTCTCAGCTGAACTAGCAACTTTATAATGTTAAAGTACACAAGGGTTATGCAAAGTATAAAAAACCTCAGTTTGAAACAAGCAATTGGAATTGATATGGAAAGATAGAAAAGGAAGGCCTACAAGAGAACCACAGACAGAAAAAGATTCTGTCAAATCTTAGGCCTAAAAGCTAAAAAAAAAAATTCATTACATATTTTCTTGAGAGAAATCTCAAACAGAAGGTTCATTTTAAGCAAGTATAAGAGACAGGATGAAAAATATGAAGTAAGCGAGGGGGAGGGGTGGGGAACAAACTGATTGCATTAGAAATATTTCAAATTAATTAAGTACTATATGCTTGAGGTCTAGAAGATTTCCCAAAGCAATGTTTTCAAAATTCAGATTTACTAAGAGCCCGTTTGGTAGAGTTTATAAAATAGTTTATTTGACCAAGAATGGTAAAAAAATGTCAGACTACCAAGGCAAATTTTTTAGTCAAATAAACTAGTTTATAAACTCTACCAAATGGGCTCTTAAGTTCAAATTTTGCAGATGGTATGACATAATTAGATATGTGCAAGAATGTTGTTTTCATGTTTGTATCCCTCGAAAATTTAAAAACTCAAGAGCCAAACAAAACAGATAATCACCTTGTTAAAAAGAGAAATCAAATGACATCATCACTAACATGTAGAATCAACCTTTATTTGGAACCATCATGACAGACAACCAAATGAACTAAGGGGCATAAGATCCAAAGAGGGACAGAGAAGGGGGGAAGGCCATAATTTTTCATACTAATTTTAGCTTCAAATGTAGTGAACTGCAACATGAAAGACCTTACTGAAAGAAATATGAAAAGTAGCATTTCCTGATACAATAAACTAACTTCAACAGTAATGAAGAAGGTACATGAGAATAGATAATGATTAAGGCTTATTAAGATGCCAGGATTTTTGCCTAAATGGGCATTCTGAAGCTTCAAATCTTTGCACATTGATCACATCACTTTGTTTACTCTCAGCATACTGCGTATAGAACAATACCTTCAAAATTATCAATTTGACAGAGGGGTCCTCCTCAAGAGCAAGAAAAAGCTCCAACAGCCGAGATACCTAGAATATACAGACACAAATTTAAGAAAATTTCAAATATGATTAAGTAATGGGATATTGTTTGGGTCACACATTTACATCATGAAGAGCAATATTATATAAATTTTATACACCCTGAGATAATGTGACATGATAAAGAAGCACTATATAAGACCCATTCATCATTCATCCCACGTGGCAGATGGGATGTTACAGCAAGAACAAAGCTTCAGCTCACCCAAGCGATGCTGAAAAATAATCACCTAAGCTGAACAGAAGAAGTCTACTCGACCAAACCAGAATAAAAGAGGAAGTAGCTCGTAAGTTAGGTAGTAAGATCAATAAGAGAAGTTCAACCCAACAGAGGCTCAGCATAAAAGCAGAATATGCCAAAGACAGGGTCTCCAGTAGCTCAACAATCAGACAAGATTTGACTGACTCCAAGGTGACAAGTCTTGAGGGATTGGGAACAAGTTCCCATAGAGTGGGACCCAAGCTACAAGTTCCAAGGGACAGCCAGGCTCATGTTTCCAAGCCGATAAACAGCAAGCCAAGCGGAGAGGGACACTCTGTCTTATCCGGGCCCCACGTCCAGGATGATAGTAGCCCATAAATTCATCTATAAAGCCACCCCAAAGGCCATTCACTCGTCAAGAAAGAGAGGAAAAGACAGTATAAAAGTAATACAGAGATCGCCCGACTCTTTATTTGTCTGCCAAAGATTAAATATTGTCATTGTCAAATTCCTCTCTCAAACAGCAAATTAACTTGATCACCGGAGCCCAATCATCCGATTCCACTCATTCCGGAGGTCGAAAAGACTCAACAGTGTTTTTTTTTGGAGTGAGATAGATGAAGAAGAAAGTATCATTAGGGATGACATGCACACAAATATAATTTCATAGTTAAAAAAAAAAGGAAAAGGATAAAAACAGTAGTATTTTGTCTACAGAGGTATAGTAAGATTATGAAAGCAGGTAAAAAAAAAAAGGTATAGGATGAGTGAAATTTAACACCAGGACAACAGCCCAAAAAGATTCTATTCTTTTAGAATGCTAAAGACAAGAGATAGAGATTGTCACTTCCTCACAGCAACCATACAGAAGATAAGCAACTTTGGTATGAGGAGCACAGTGAAGATTGCCTCTCAATCACATAATTCATGAGTATACAATAGAATCAATAGCTGACGGAGAAGAATTGCATGTATATCACTGGAACTAAACAAGCAGTCATTCCACAGTCCTTGAACACTAAAACTTAAATTGCAAAGCTTAATACGTTTTTGGATCAAATTTTACTTTTATAAGGCGTGTATTATGCCCCAATCCGTAGAGCATCACTCAGTGTGCCATTTAGTAGAGTTTCACTATTAGAACATTCACTTTTACCAGCTTCCCCATATTTCAAAAGCTTCAATTGGGAGTGCAAATACAGGTTTGCATCGCCTTCTTTTACTCTCTAAGCTTCCCTTCCAATCCAGAATTTCCCCTTCCCTTAACTACTTAGTTTGAAGAGATATCTTGCAGTGTCCCCAAGTGCTGCAGGTGATGCAGCTAATGGAGCTTTAATGCTGACAAATGTCACTGAAGTCGCCAAGTTAGTCTCTTGGTGGTGGAGGGGTGGGATGGGGGGGTGTTGGGGGCATCCATGTCACCATTATTAGCACAAAAATCCTCACAGCTTTGCACTATACCACACTGGCACAGATGCTCATAGCATGGAAAAATCGATAATTGGCATATAACTCAATAAGCCTTCATTTAATCAAGATGATCAGATATGGGAATGACATCACACAGATGACATAATTCCAAAGGTCTCCATTCAAGTTTATAAAGCAGTACATGTGAATACAATGACCAAATGAATTCGTACCATTGTAAAAGAGGCTGCATTGAGTTGCTTAGGCCTGTTTAATGTGAAGATTCTCGTAGAGGATTTCTCTTCCACTAAAACCTGCAAAGCCATTTATCTTTAATTCTTTATTTGTCATCAAGCATTAAACTGAGTCAAGAACTCAAACAGTCGTAATTCGAAATTTCTAACCAAGGACTGTGTTTTTAGCTAATTAGAACGGAAGATGGTGCATAAAAACCCAGACAATCCTACAAAAGGAGAACTCTAAACCAAAAAAAAAAAAAAAAAAATCCTAAAGAAGTCATATTTTACCTTCCCATGTACTAAACAGACAATTAGAATAGCGAGGCATTTATGTTGCCCGAGTCGGGCACATGCCCAAGTGCCAAAAGTTAAAGTTATACAAAACCACTTATATATACCTGATCCGTTTCTCCAAAGCTTGAAGCCATGGTCCTTCTTTGCTATTGCCAGAGTATCGCCCAACTTTCAGAAGATAAAGTACAACAATCGCAGCGTGATCCAACTTTACAAAATTGCCTTTGAAGTCCGACGGTAAACGGTGGGCCAAGTTATCCAACTTTATAAAATTGCCTTTTAGCCCTTTAATCTTTTTGGAAAACCTTATACTGCCCCCCAGACCCGCCTCCCACAAAAGAGAGACAAATGATGTAAGACACATTTATTAGGGAAGTTGGCGCAATTCCCTAATTTGATGAAAGTCGGGCGGTACTCTGCCCCAGTGTCGTCTCCCACAACTTTTAGCTTAAGTACGAAATCGTGTTTAGCTTTTTTTTTTTTTTTTTTTTTTTTTTTTTTTTTTTTTATTATTATTTTTTTTTTGATCGAAATGTTTAGCTTTTATTTTTGGTACATGTCTTTAACTTATGCATTTTAATGTACTATTATTAATTGGTCCTTATTTGATGAAAAATACAAATACGTAATTAGTTTTAATTAGAGAAAATTGTATTTTAATTCCTAATTTAGTAAAATGTACAAATGGATTCGATATATTTATTAAATAATATTTAATTTTGTATACTAAATATATTATTATAGTAGTGTAAATTAAATTTTTTATAAAAGAAAAATATAAATTTATTGTTCTTTAAATATATGTAATTGATATGTCATATGAAAATTGTGAATAAATATTAAGTTAAATAAATAACAAAAGTACGTATATAATTTTATGACACTGAACTAATCTTATTGTATTTTTATTTAACATAAAAACTAATTTACACATTGTGTGTTGTTTATTTTTGAATAATAATAAAATGATAAATTAAAATATGAATAATATTGTTAAATATCTAATATTTGTAGTGAATAAACATATGGCTCGATTTGATAGAAATATTTGACCATCAAATTTGTGACAACATTATTTTTTTATAACGATAGAATAAAAATTTAAATTTTAAATAATATAATTAATTAATAATAATAATAATAATTTTATTTCACATGTTTATTAATAATTATGAGCTTAAATTTTAATTATTTTACAATAGTTCGTATAATATACAAAATAATTTAGTATATTATCAATTTGGTCATAAAATGTTAATTCCAAAAAAAATTGTTAGTTTCCTTTAATTTTTTATAAAAATTGAAAGTATCGGACGTATTTGTACTTTTTACAAATGTTAACAACCCAACTATAATTTTTCATTATTAAAATTAAAGGTATATTAGTCTCTTTCATCAAATAAGAACTAATATGCACCAAAATACATATCTTAGAGATTTGTGTGCCAAAAAATAAACGTTATGGACCATTAGCACCAAAATCTTTATTTAGCAACAATTACTCAGTCATTCAAATTTGTAACAACTACACTAATGATCACTTAGCTCAAAATGTCAATCTAATATCCTACGCATCATCCTTAAATTTTACCATAGATACAAACAACGTTAATTAGTACGCTACATAAAACCTAATCAATTTTTTAAAATAATCGTTGACTAACATACGACTTACAATAATAAAACGACTTTAAGTACTTGATCTCCTATTTTATCCCTGGTGTGCAACTCTTGCCCAAATGGACTGATCTCTTCTTCAACCTTAACCCAAACCCGATTTCATAATCAATCCTACCCCTACTTCGTCTCCAATTTCTCCAATTGCCACTGATGCATGGCTGTCCAGAATTGTGCAAAATTGAAAATTCTATGGTCCCAAATAAACGGAAATGGAATTCAAGCTGTATGATGAAGATTTCAAGCTAAGCCGATGAGAAGATTCTTGGGATGTGCACATCTCGAGGTAACATCATAATTGACTATTAATTTATAATTTTGTGGGATTTTACACAAACATGTTTAAAAGAAAACACAATTAGGTTTGGCCTGTTGTACAATTAACGATGTTTGTATCCATGGTAGAATTTAATGGTGACAAGTAAGATTTTAGATTGACGTTTTCAGCCGAGTGATTATTAGTGTAACCATTACACACTTTGAGTGACTAGTAATGTAAGAACATTACTTACAATAACCATTTTTAATTTATTACAAATTTAAGTGAATTGACCGCTGTTGAAACTAACTCATTTATTATAACAAAGTTGTATCGTATGAAACAAAATTAGATTTGTTTTTCCTTTAATGTCCTTCAAACATGCCTTGAGCTAAATTGAGAAATATAAACATAGTTTTAGTTTGATTCTCTAAAAAAGTTCAATAATATAAGGAAAATAACATATATGGTCATTTAATTTTTCAAAAACGTAAAGGACATACCATTAACCTTTAAAAATAGTACCGAACATTCCCAACGTTTGAAAAAATAAGTCTGATAGGTCATTTATAACAAAATTGTCTTCTTTTAAAAAAAAGAATAAAAGAATAATCAAATATACCACAAGAAATAAAAAATTACAAAAATGTCATCTTCTTTATCAGACCTCAAAATCTAAAATCTACTACCACCGCAAACTCCAAAAATTCAAAAATCCGCCATAATTGTTAATTCTATTTAAATCATATCAAAGACAATTCAACTTTTAACTACATTAAATCCCATATCAGATGTAAATATACCTGTTGTAGTAGAAGTAACGAATCTTAAGAGTCTTCTTTAGCTGTGCGAAGAACCTCAAAAAACAAAAAATCCAATAGATAAAAAATATCCTCAAATAGCCTACAACTATGGATTTGGAAAGGGTAGAAGGAATCAATGGATGATCATGCAAAGTTTTCTTGGACAGATCACTATGTTTAATTCCAGATTCTATTGCATCCATCCCACTTTTTATGTTGTGAAGGCCATTCCAATCAACATACAAGAAAATCCTAGAGAAACATATGCTAAAAGCTATACTCAAGCTTTAGGAGAGTGTCATCAACTCAGATTTTAAAAGATTTGTTAATATTTATGAATTCGAATGGATTTCATGAATTTGAATAGATTTCCATAGAATTTATAAGATTTCAACCGAATTCTATATTATAAATTTCAATATATTCTTATGAATTTCTATGAATTTTCATGGATTGTTGGTCTTTTTATTAAAAATAGTAATTTTACATTGTTTCTATTCTAAATAGTTCAAGTGACTATCTACATAAACAAATATTTTAAGTAGAATTTTGGAAAGAGAAAAATTCTTGAAGTATAAAGAAGTAAAAACTCTTTTTCAGTCAAAGAGGTGAATGATTCGATAGATTGAGAAGTATCCCAATCTGACAGTTGTGTCAGCTAAGCTCCTAGGGAATAAACTAATAAATAGGTCACTTGTTGTCTCTAATCTCAAAGTGCAATTAGATCCATTATTTGAGGGGATTTACATTACTATTATCAATTTCCACAGTTTTGAAAAATTAAAAAATTAATTAAAGATCAAGGTTTCTTGGGAAAAAAAAATGAAATAAATTTTTAATTTTCACTTTCTTTCTACTTGTCTTTTTTTTATAAAATTTTCTCTTTCATATCCGAGACTAGATAATAGATATTTAGGATTCATTCTCTTCCAAAATAAGTTGTTTAACCATCTTGTATAAAAAATTATTTTATGGCTTAAAAAGATAATTTACACGTGTCGCAGTTGACGAGTAAATATTTTCAAGTTCAATTTTTTTTTTTTAGTGTTATGCTAATTTTACAGTCCAATATCTAATGCCATATATAGTTTAGACTAATTATCTAATTAATATTTACTAATAGATTATTTATAGTTTTCAACCTAATTGTTTGGTTCAATGAATGGTCATAGAGTATCAAGAATGAAATTTCAAATACGATATTTGACAATTGTACAAAAATAAAATTAAAAATAAAAATAAAAAATTCAATAAATTTTCATGCTAATATAAATTGAAAATCAAGAACAAGAGTTTACTACAAAAACTTGTGGCACAAATTGAGGAGAGAGGCGAGAGGAAGAGATGCGTAAAAGAAGAGTTAGATTAAAATTTTGAGAGGTGAAGATAGAATTCCTAAAGAATGTGGTATTCATATTTATGAGCTCGAAATCTATGCAAATTTCTTTAAATCTTCTAATTACTGAAATCTTTAGAAATCCACTAGTAATTGGGGACACCTCAATTTTTAAAAAATCTATTTAAATTTGAATTAAGGACACCTAAATTTCAATTGAATCTATTAAAATCTGACTTGATGACACCTAAACTTCAATTGAATCTATTAAAATTTAAGTTGAGGACACCAAAATTTACATGGATTTTTAGAATCTATTCAAATCTAAGTTGAGGACACTCCCCTAAATATCTACTTTATGATAATGCACCAAAGACGTTTCTCACAGTAGTAGCTATAAATTATTTGAAAAAATGGTTGATGTCACCAATTGATCATAATTGTTAATTCTATTTAAATCATAATTGTTTTAGGATGGTTGGTTTATGAATTTTTGGGTTTCTGGAGGGGGGTGGTGGATTTTCAATTTGAATAGTACTATTCATATATAGTTGTCACTACCGGTAGTGAGACTACGTAACATTATTCAATTGAAGTAATTATTTACTCCAACTGATTAATGTTATTTATAGTCAACAAATATGAATAATTACTCCAATTAAGTAATGCCACGTAGATTCACTATCAGTAGTGAGCGACTATGAATATCATTATTATTTGGATTTTGGAGTTTGAAAAAAAAAATGACATCTTTGTTATTTTTTATTTTGGGAGTACATTTGATTAGTTTTGTATTTCTTTTTGTCTTTGTTCTTGTTTTTTGTTTGTTTGTTTGTTTGTTTGTTTTGTTTAAAAAGGAGGACAATTTCGTCATAAAAGACTTATCATCCATATTTCTTTAAACGTTGATATGACAAATACTAATTTTAAAGATTATAAATATACTCTTTTGAAAAGTTAAGAATTAAATATATTATTTTCCCAATAATATATAATTCACTCCGTCAAATATATTAGAATTGTATAGTTGTAAAACTTGTGAAGAGTGGGATCAAGCAAACCTCTCTCAAATATTTTGAAGTAATAATTTATCATTTTTCTCAAATTACAATAAAAATTAGGCATTTACCTGCTTGGCGTTATGCTTGTTAATTTTACTTCTTGTTATTTATACCTGGAACTTTTTTTCTTATCCGTAGCTGAAAAACCTCTTTTTTTTTCTGTAATTGAAAAAATAGATTTTTGTTTTCTCTCATCATAAGACGTTTGTATAAATAGAAAAAATTAAATCACATTAGTCACCAAATATTCACTTGTTATCTCAAGCTAATTTACATTTTATTTTTACGTGAATATTCACATTCCTCATAACCATCAATTCACTATGTTTTTGTTTAACATTGGATTTTATGTCATATTTATGTTTTTGCAATGTGGTCTTTGAGTACCTTAATATGTTTGGGAGCATCAACGTTGCTCTTAAATCCACGGAGGTCGCTCAAATTATAGTGGTCGAATGTCATAAAATGTTTAACATTCTCTCGTTGAACACCAATTGATTTTCAGATGAGATGATTAATGTCCAATCCTACTAATATTACTTGTACTAATAAGATCATATATGTCAAAATCATTTGCTGTATCAATTTTCTTGTTCGTTATGTTTTGTGCTTTTACATCTAAAGTAATTGACGTGACACATCTAAACTCCAAAATAAATTACGTGTAGTTGAAATGTCTGATTAATGTAAATATTTTTCTTGCAATTTTACCTCATTAATACCTCTATTGACATTTTTAAGTTAAAAAATTGCTTACGGGCATTTTCTATAAAATACTTTTATTTTGAAGATAAAAATATTTTCATTCTCAACTTTGTTTGTGTTTCGGGGCTAATGTTGTCGAGTATAATGTCGCGATAATTAATTATTTATAGTCCGTTTTATGTAGATTATAAATCAAATGTTAGTTTTTTGGAACCACAACTTTTGACTTTTCAAACCAAATGGAACATAAAATGACAAAATTATCATTAATCATTTGAAGTTGATTAAGGACAATGTTGTCATTTCATGCTATAGCTAGTTTAAAAAGTAAAAAATAAGAGCTCAACAAAACTATTTTTTGGTTTAAAATCAACACCAAACGAGCTCTTAATTCATGACAATAGTTTATTTTAGAGTTTTGCCACTCTTAACAATATTTAGTTACTCTCATACTTTATGAACACATTCTAGAATTTTATTGGGTCATATATTCATCATCTAAAGTAAAAAAAAAAAAAAAAAAAATTCCACTACATACTTTGGAGTTTATATGACTTCAGAGTTATTCCACTAAATTACATATTTTCCATTTTGATCATGTTTTGTAATTCATAACACGATTTGTTAAGGTGGAGAATCAATTTCTTATTAATAAAAAATTAAAAATCGTGCTTGGAAATAAAATATCTTCTATACTTATCTCCAATTAAGTACAATATAACAATTTTTTCCTAAAATTGAGATTTTAACAATATTAAAGATATCTCTTGTGATTTTCGTCCCCCTGGTCACTTCGAGCATAACATACCGTGATTTTCTAAAATTATATTATTGCTTTTCAGAAATAAAGGAAGTTTTTAAGTTAAAATCGCATATCTTAAATTACTAAATTGTAACTCTGGCCATAGTTATTAGATTCGAAAGTCTTTTACGTAATGAAAAATTGAAAATTAGAAACAATTTATCACGATGGCCCAAAAAAATTACTTACGTCTGTCTTCACTTTCTCCAATTTTGTTTTCTTCAATTTCCTCAATTCCCTTTCTCTTCACAATTCCTCTCTAAATCTTTCTTTCTAAACCTTGTTCTTCCTATCAATCTCTATTTATTTTTTTACGATCGAATTCTACCGATAAGCAGTATACTAATCTAGTATATTCAAGACCTAATATCCATGCACCGAAGGAAAAAATCACAAACTTTTGTTGTAAACTAGAAGACTAGAAACCTTCTCTCTCTTATTTATTTTTAACTTAATACATGTTTCTAACATGACCATGTAAGAAAATATTGAACTTCAGTAAAAGTTTTAATAGTTAAATCTGAGAATTCAGTTGAAGATATTTGTAAAATGAGGGACTAAAATATAAAGGTTTAGAAGACTAGGGACTAAATGCTAATAAAATAAAGAAAGGTAGATGTAAAGACACGTGTATTTCCAAGGACAAATGCAAAATGTAGAAAATGACTGCGCAGTACCTATAATTGTGTAACAAGTAATTAACGTTTTAAAAAATATAAAGCGTAGTTAGATATAATAGTCAAATTTTAAATTTTTCAGATCTAATTGAAACTTAGGCAAAGGTGAGACGAGTGAGTCAAAAGTAAGATATGATGCGTGGCTAGACAAACGTTTTAAAATATTAATAAATATACACTAATTTAATAATTACATAAATAAAAACGAACATACTTAAATCACAGTTGATTTACAACTTCAATTACTAATTTAAAACGTTCTAGACTTCTGTAATTCAAGATATTTAAAATACTTTCTACTCATCATCCCAAAATATAAAATACAAAATTATATACTAAAATTTTGGTAATTTAAGGCTCATTAAGCAGACAAAGAGATTCCATATAACTGTTAAGAGACTAGACTTTGATAGAAAGAAAGAAAAAAATAGTAAAAGAAAAAATAAGGCAGCAATTGCCAACAGACGTTAAGGAAACGCCTCCCTATGACTCATATTCTCTTTAGTGCGTGTTTGGTAAGTTTTAAAATAATTTTTTTGTTTCAAATTTATTTTTAATTACATATTTTATAGAATCCACAAATTTTATCAATTTTTCAAACACATAATTTACTAAAAAAAATTCAAAATCTTCTAAATACTTTTAAACTCTACCAAATATACACGTCAATAATAATTTGGATAAAATACAGTGTAGGCTTCCAACATTTCTAATTTCTAATTTACGTCATACTTGTCATACTTGTCATACTTTTCGTTAATTCATACAGACAATTCTTCTAACAACCTCTTTTCCGTTAATCTCATGTAAAAGACAATTCTATTTCCCAACTTAAATAATTTTTTTTAAAAAGAAAAACAATAAAAAATAAAAAATAAAAGAAAAAAAATGGAAAAACACAATTAGTTTTTTTCTTCACCCCACTCCACCCAATCAAAACCTCCACTACATGTCACCACTATCTAAACCTCCACCACCCAAGAGAAGGTGAAAACCATGGGAAAACTCTAGTATTTTGGATAGAAAGAGGAGGGCGAGGGTTTGGGGGTTGGTGAGAATGGTGGTTGACGTTGTACGTGGTGGAGGTTTTGTCTTTGATAATAATTTATGTTTAAAAAATTAATTAAGATGGTGTAAAAAAAAAATTTACCTCTCGTATTTTTCAAATAAGCAAGATAATTAATAAATAAAAAAGTTTGACAAAATATCTGTCTCCCATTTCAATACACATTAGTAGAATATTTGGACAAAAATCATTATTGTGAAATTATTAAAATATAATGATAAAAATGTGACGAAAAAAGTTGAACACATAAATGTCAAAATGTCTTGGGAGACTTTTATTACAATTAAAAAATGATATAAATAATAACTGTAATTTGAATATAACTAGTATGTAAAACGTGCATTACACGTTATTTAATATTGGTATTGTGAGATATATGTTTATTCAAATATTTTAATAATTCTAACTTAATTTAATACTATATTAAAATATAAAAATCTGACATTAGAAAATACGGCGAAATATAATGTTTGTCTATTGCATATGCTTTCAGAGATTCAATTCTATGTCAGATCTTCTCTTCAGTCCTCTATGAAGATTTTGCGGGTTTTGAATGCAATGACATTTCCCTGTCAGATTTCAGTAACTTCACAAACTCTTTAAGTTCCTTCTCAGCAGCCTCTTTGGCATGCTTCCTCCGTAGAAGTTCGTCAACCTAGCAATTGATATTCACTGAATCATAGCTAGTAGACAAGCCAACAAAGTAAATAAGTATTATGGTGGAGCGCATAACGACAAATCAATTAATCGCCCACAAATTAACAGAGAACACCAACTGGAAATGAGCATAACATATAATACCAAACAGACCAAGTGAAACAAAAAATCTGCATTATTAGTGACCAAACATCTGTGTCCCTATAAGAAGTTACAACATACCTGAACAGCAGGTAGATGCCCATAAACAGAAAATGAACATTTACTCTCCAAAATAGTACAGTATATGTCATCATTCGAAAGCAGTAGATTAGCACAATAGCTCTCAAGAGGCTCGGCACTACCAAAAATTATCTGTTAAAATGAACTAATGTCATTAGAAGAACACAGAAATGCAAAAAGTTTACCTCAGCCAGCTATTCATTCTTACTGATTTGTTATTTTTAAGAAGCTCAATCTAGGCAAATTCAAGCAACGTTGGATCCTGAACAAATAACAAAGCAAGTGGTTTTATAAAGTAGAGACAAATAATAGTATCCAAAACAGCTGCATTTTTACTCTAAGGCTGTGTTTGATTCATCAAAATTTTCCATGGACAATGCCTTTTTTCCACCTATTTTCCAACTGATGTGTTTGATTGCACAAGATTTTCCATGGAAAAAACATTTTCCTCCCTATTTTCCTTGTTTTGTTTGATTGCAACCTTTTTTTTCAATGTAAAACATTTTTTCATTTTCCTTGTTTTGGCCACATTTTCCTTGTTTTAAAGGAAAATATTTTCTTAGGAGGGAGGAGGTTTATTTTCAATGGAAAATTTGTCTTATTTTCCAATCAATAATTTCCTGGTAATTCTTTTCCATGGAATTCATTTTCTTTCCACTCAAATTTCTTGCTTCCAATCAAAAACAACCTAAATGACAAGATTAACAGACCAAATTACTCTGAGCTCTCTGAATAAAGTCTGATATTTCTGTGTCGTCAAAATTTTCAACACCAGAAACAATGAAAGTAATTTGTTGTGGCTCACCGTTCTGCATAAGTAAGAACCAAGGGGACAATTTGAGAAACCCGAAGCATAAATTGCTTAAGCAGTGTAGAAAAAGACAAGAATCGAACACCTATCAACCTATCCAGTATGTCGCATTAATTGTTTCTAATAAAACCTGATCGAAAACCATCCAATTCTTCTCGCCATCTCTTGCCATCAGGCTTCTGTGCAACTGCAAGCAATACTCTTTCCGAATTTTTCTTGAACTCTAGCAACAATCCTTTCTGCAGCATCTGCTTCCCTGACCTATTTTCAAGAAGCTCTTCATTGCTTTTCAGTTCCAACCTGCAAAATAGTTCAACAATAAATATGTGATCCATAGAGATTACCATATTATTTAACCGATGAAGGACTCGACACTTTGTTTCCTTAGCAATGTCACTTACTATAATATTTCTAACAGTCCCTTATATCAATTCATCCAGAATTCTGTTAATTATCCTCCCAGATTTCTTAGAGAACCACATTGAGGTCTTTAAAAAAAAATCTCAATTTACCAATTGATCAAATATGAGCTGAAACCTCCCAAGTAGTCATCATAACGTTTTTTAAAAATATTCTAGTTAGCTTCTGAATAGTTAAAATGCATTAGAATCCCAAAACTCATAATTTCTGATCAGGAACCTTCACAAGCAAAGGAAAAGTTTTGAATTCCCACAAAGTTTTTGAAAAACTTTTCACAGTTCACACATTTTATCACTGTGAGTTACACCAACCGCCAGCTCCAATTATACAAATGGATTAACTTCAACATTACAATTTATTCAAAATCAATTCAATTATTATTCACAAAAATTATATAGTAACTACACATAAACACACAACATGCAGATTATATATAGTTTAATAATGATGGGAGGTGAAATGTTTTAAGTTTTTTGAATATGGGAGGAAAAAATATAATAAAATAATTGTACATAAATGAGATTGTGTTATGTAGTTTATTAATGGCTGTATGAGAAAGGTTTTTGGATTTTTGAACATGAGAGGGTAAAATATTATAAGAGTATTGTATATTAGTGAGATTGTGTTATAAATACGTATTTAGGAATTACATAATCATCACATGAACATTTGTATTCTGAAGTAAAAAAAATGAGAAGATAAGTTGTCCAAATGATCCAAACAACCAATTATTTTGTTCAATAATGATTGGAGATGAAATGTTTTTGGATTTTTTAATTTAATATGGGAGGTTAAATAATCCAAAGATATAATATATGAAGGTAAAATAGTCCAATTTTTATGATCTTAAATACATATTTAGGAATTACATAATCATCATATGACCATTTGTATTCTACAGTAAAAAAAAAAAAACTGAAGATAAGTTGTTCAAATGCCTAAACAACTCCTTATTTTGTTCAATAATGGTAAAAAATGAAAAGTTTTTGGAATCATCATATGACCATTTGTATTCTGCATTAAAAAAACTGAAGATAAATTGTCCAAATGTTCAAAACAACTTTTTTTGTTCGATAATATTGAGAGATGAAAGGGTTTTGGATTTTTTTGACTTAATGTAGGAGGGTAAAATAGTTCGAGAGATGAAATAGTTTTGAATTTTTTAATTTAATGTAGGAAGGTAAAATAGTTCGGGAGATGAAAGGGTTTTTGATTTTTTAATTTAATGTAGGAGGGTAAAGTAGTCCAAAGTTGTAATATATGAGGGTAAAATTGTCCAAAAATGTTTCTCCATTTAAGGGACTTTTCCAAACAACCAATTATTTTGTTCAATAATGGTTGGAGATGAAATGTTTTTGGATTTTTTAATTTAATATGGGAGGTTAAATAATCCAAAGATATAATATATGAAGGTAAAATAGTCCAATTTTTATGATCTTAAATACATATTTAGGAATTACATAATCATCATATGACCATTTGTATTTTGCAGTAAAAAAAAACTGAAGATAAGTTGTCCAAAGGCCTAAACAACTCCTTATTTTGTTCAATAATGGTGAAAAATAAAAAGTTTTTAGAATCATTATATGATCATTTGTATTCCGCATTTAAAAAAAAAATTAAAGATAAATTGTCCAAATATCCAAAACAACTTATTTTGTTCGATAATGTTGGGAGATGAAAGAGTTTTAGATTTTTTGACTTAATGTAGGAGGGTAAAATAGTTCGAGAGATGAAAGAGTTTTGAATATTTTAATTTAATGTAGGAAGGTAAAATAGTTTGGGAGATGAAAGGGTTTTGGAATTTTTAATTTAATGTAGGAGGGTAGAGTAGTCCAAAGTTGTAATATATGAGGATAAAATTGTCCAAAAATATTTCTCCTTTTAAAGAACTTTTAGAATTTGTATAGATATAGATATAGATATATATATAGATATAGATTATCCAAAATGAAACCAAAATTGTTCCAACTAGCAAAGTTGGGGGCTATAGTGTAATTTATCCTACTAATTTACACAAGGGTAAATGTACAATAAAGGAAAATTGGCGCAAATGGTTCATAACATTTTCTTTTAGTGCGGAATGGTTCCTAATATTTACTTTTTGGCACAAAATTTTCTAACTTATATATTTTGGTGCGTAATTGATCCTTATTTGATGAAAAAGACAAATATGTCCTTATTTTTAATTAGAAAAAATTTCAATTATATTCCTAACTTTTGTAAAAAGTACAAAGGGATTTGATACTTTTATTTTTTACTAGTTAATAACACGTGTTTTGCACGTGATTTTGTAATAATATCGTGAATTTATTTTTTTTGTTGAAATTTTTAAATAATAAAAGTTCGATAGTTATTTTTTTATTTTATCTATCCAACCCTCAATCAGTACATCAAGTTTAAAGATTATAGAAATTATCAATTTGTTTAAAAATTCGAAAAAAGCAATGGAGTATTAAACATGATTAATCATGAACTTTTGAAAAAGGGTCGAGACAGTAACAATCAGGTAAATTATAGTTTTTCAAGAACTAAAATTTTGGGCTTATATTCCGTCTTATTGCCAGCTATTTTAACTTCAAATCAGTCAGCGGTTACTTTTTTTATGTGCTTTAAGTTGATTTTCGTTAATACGAGTGCACTCGATATATTAGATGTCGGTTTTATATAAAATTCTTGTAAAAACTTTAAAAACTTCGAGTACCATTATATTTTAAATTTAAGAGATTGTAAAGAAATAATTTAAATTTAAATATAATAGTCTAATATATCACTTTAAATTTTTATAATGAAAGTTCAAGCATAAATAAACTAAAATTGACATTCCCACATAATGGGACACGTTGATAAGCCAATAATGATTGATAATCCATATCCATGTTTTGTACATCTATCCTTCATGTATAAAAGTTAAGGTATCAACAAAAGCTTCATTTACAATTTTATACGCTTGATGCATTTTTATAAGTGAAGTAACACATCTCTATAAATTTTGTCTTCAGCATTATAATTTTAACAAAAGTCACGCTTCTTCAATTTCTAGAAAATATGGACGCTCCACTTCCACTGCCACTGTGAGGTGATGTTAATTTTCTAAACATCTTTTATTCTAGGGATTAGGTATATGTATCTATTAGGGTTATGTGTTTTCAATGTTAGGTGTGCAAAAGTTTTTAATTTTACCCGCCATTTTCACCATCATTGAGAAAATTTATAAACTTATTGATGATTTAATTCACAATAAATTCATTATTCATCTTCATTTTCGCATGACAAAACTTTTCTTGATGACATATCATTATCAACAAATGTTGCAGATTTCATCTCTATTTGACAAATCCTGATAGCACCAAACAATCTCTCTGACAATTCCTTATCCAACCGCGCCTTCACCAAGAAACCCATGTCCACCGTCACTGTCGTAATGCACCCCAAACTTAGGCGCAAAATTGCAGTGGCGACTGCTAAGCAATCAATATCAACATCTATTTCAAGATAATCAGGCCATTTGTGATAATAACAATTCAAAGCTTTATCTAATAGGCTCGCAAAGTAATTTCTCACTACAGTTTTCACAATACATGGTCCCTTCGTAATTTTGTTTACAATCTTAAACCTACTATAGCGAAAAACATCATTAAAGTTACAAGCTAGCGTTTTCAATTAATTATATTCAATTCATGAAATGAAGGGGTGTGGTAGATGGATATGAGAAGAATTTTAAACCTTAATTAAGATTTAATTGAACTAATTTTAAAGACCGTTTAAATTAATTAATGGTAATTTGGGAAATCCAAAATATATGTGAGGCTATTTTGGTCAAAAAATGTTTCTCTATTTTAGAGCCTTTTAGATTTAGTATAGATTAAAAAATTTATTAGTATATTTTTATTTATTTTCATTTATTACAATATATATAATATAATTTAAAGAGACAAATCACTTTCAATGATCAAAATGCAATATTTATATAATATTAAATAGTTTAAATTAAAGCCAAAATAAAGTATATTAATTGAAAGATGATTTTAAGAATTATAAGTTATTTGATGGGCAATATCGTCCATAAATGTTTCTCCCATATTTAAAACAGAGAAAAAAAGTATGAATCAATAATAAGAAAGTCGAAATGCAAAGTCCAATTCATCTTGTTTTGTTATGTTGATGAAGGAATTTACTTAAATTTTCGTGCATAATAAAATTGACTATTTGATTGTTTACAATTAAAGATAATAATTTCAATATATTAAAAAATTTATTAGTATATTTTTATTTATTTTCATTAATTACAATATATAATGGAATTTAAAGAGACAAATCACTTTTAATGATCAAAATACAATATTTATATAGTATTAAATAGTTTAAATTAAAGCCAAAAAAAATTATATTAATTGAAAGATGATTTTAGGAATTATAAGTTATTTGAGGGGCAATATTGTCCAAAAATATTTCTCCCTTTAAGGGACTTTTAGAATTAGTATAGATATAGATAAATAATAAAAAAAAAAACTAACAAATTGATAATATACTTACTGCATTATTTTGTATATTTTACGAATTATTATAAAATAACTAAAATTTAAGTTCATAATTATTAACAAACGTGATAATTAAAATTATTTGTTTCTGATTAAGTATTCATATTATTTAAAATTTAAATATTAATTTTATTGTTATAATATAAAAATAAAAATAACTTTGTCACAAACTTGATGTTCAAATATTTAATTGAGTTATTTTTTTATTAATTACAAATATTAGAACTCGTTTTATTATCGTTCAAAAATAAAGAATAAAGAATAAAGAATATGTAAATTAGTTTTTATTAGTATTTTTATTTTAAAAAATATATAATAAGATTTGTTCAATATTATAAAATTATATACTCTATTTTGTTATTTACTAAATTTAATTTTATTCAATTTTTTCACATCACATAGCATTTACATATATCTAAAGCGTAATAATTTTATATTTTTCTTTTATTAAAAATTTAATTAATACTATAGTGATATATTTAATATGCTAAATTAAAAAGTATTTAATAAATATACAAGACATATTTGCACATTTTGTAAATGTTAGAAACTCAATTACAATTTTTTTAATTAAAATTAAGGGCATATTTGTCTTTTTAATTAAATAAAGACCAATTTTGAGTCAAAACGCATAGGTTATGAATTTTTGTGTAAAAAAAATAAAGGTTAGGGACCATTTTCGTATTGAGGGCAAAGGTAAGGGACCATTTTCGCCAATTACCCTACAACAAATCTTTGCAGCATTTCATCCGTCAGTTGCCCTTTGGAGTACACACCGCTAGCAGTGCCACCATCGTTAATCACGGGCGGAAATTCCGATTCTGTTGTCGGAAATATTCCAAATTTGGTTCTCATCTGTTCATATATAGTACTATTTCGATAGAGAGAGAGAGAGGGAGAGAGATGGAACCATCGGTGGTGTTGGGTGAAAAAGATTACTTGGCATGCTGCGGGAGCGTTAAATTTGCTGAGGAGATGGTTTTAGCCGGTCCCTTTTCCGATTATCAAAAAGCTGCTAACGCTGCGAGAGATATTTGGTTCAACAAAGTCTGTCCCTCCCTCTATATTTGCGCAGACGTTTGTGTGTGTATATATATGTTGTTTTTCTTATTGGGTGAATGAATCTGTTTTCAGGTGGATGTGAATGGGTGGTTGGAAGCCTTTACTGCTCATCCGCAGATTGGTGAAAGCCCTTCTAGGACCCACAAAAGTCCTACCAGTGCTCAGTTCAGTTTTTTGCCCTCCTTCTCTCTTTGATTTTCTTTTCATTCGTTGTTTTTTTTTTTGGGTGGGGGGTGGGAGGGGGGGGGGGGGGGCTAGATTGATTTTTCTAGGGTTGGAAAAGTACCAAGAGAGGTTTTGATATTAGCACTTCCAACTTAATGATCCGACCTCGGACCTTTGAATCAACCCCCTGGAGTTCTCTATTGAATTAGATATACTGCATGTTAGTGTTTTATTTTTTAAATATCCATTACATAATTTTTTTTTTTTTGATCAATGAGTTTAGCAGTGATTTGGAACTTATGAGACGACTACAAGAATTTTATGCTACTCTAATGAATTTGAAGGAAAATCTAATCTTTGTATTGCTTACATCTGATTGTCGAATTTATTTCTCGGAAGAAAAGAATCCTCTTTCTTTTTTAATATTCGTCTTTGTCATCATCCTAATTTAGCCAAAAAACTGAAATTAGATAATTCTGGAGATTGGCACCATTTTGTTTTCTTTTTATCTTATTGGGTTCTGTTTTGAAACCGGGAAGGGGGCCGAGAGGTTGAAGGAAAGGATGGTTGTTCCCAGCTACAATGGATCCAAAAGTGATGCCAAATAGTTTTTAACACACCACGTTGGAGTGCTCCACACTGAACTTTACAAACAACAAGAACAAGTCTGATTTCTAATTTGGCTGGACAAGATGAGCTCTTTTTCTCAACTTCACTTGATTAGAGCTACATCTACTAAAACAGAATCAATGGTTTTTGCAACCATGTCAAGCCATTTTAATTTCTTCCCTTCTCTCTTTAATTTGTTGTGTTGGGATGGTGTCTCAAATTGTAAATGACAACTTTTTTTTTTTGTACACAAGAACAATTGCTATGATTTATATAATTCTTCATTTATTTTATCCTCAATTAGTGACCTTCACTTGTTTTTTTATTTATTTTATCAATTCCTATGTTATTTATTATAGTTTGGCCACCACATCTTGACATTCTCATTTATCCTACTTTTCGTGATATTAACATTTTGTTTTTTAATGGTTCTCACGCAATGCCATACAATATAGCTGGTCAAGAAGTCATTTTGTAAATTTTGTCCTTTAACGTGGTATATCTGTGTAACAATTCTCCATTCTATCCAGAATACTTCAATCTTGTACCTTATACTTTCTTCAATCCCTTATTAATAATCGAATCTAAACACCCAAAGAAATTGCTGTTCAACACAAGGTTCTCAATTTTGATTCCATTGTAATCCTTATTCTAATTATTGAAAATAATATTATTTTAGATTCTGTTTTAGTTCTACTTGGTCCAAAACCCGATACCCTTGAATTCTAAAGAGCTCCTCCAAAATTTTACTTGATGATTTAACCCCCTCATACCGGATATGACACCATACCCGATATGTCTAGTAAGCTATACATAACTACGAAAGAAGGGAAAGGGAAAGGAAAAGGAAAAGGACTTAACGCATAACCTTGATTTCATATGATTTAATGCAACTATTTTAATAATCCATGTAGATTTCGCACGTGTAGTGACTTTGTCTTACGTATCTCTAGTAATGTTAATACATCTAATAAAAGTTCCTTTCTTCGCCTCTATATTACTTTTGTAGGAACTTTTAGCATTTTTTTTTTTTCAAATCAATAAAAACCGTCTAAGTCAATCATGAGATAGGTACTTTCATAATATGTTTTCCTGATGTAAAACTGAATTGGTTCTCGAACAAGCATCCATCTAGTGATATGGAATCTATAATGTATTTTGGTTAACAAAGATGAAAATTTATTGAACTTGTGCAAAACCAATAATTGCCTGTCATGGTATGGATAGAAAATAGCCTCGATACATCTTACTACTATCCCCTGGAGTGAGTTTGACATAATACTCAATTAACAAAGCTGTATCCATGCTTGGGGTTGGGTGAGTATAACATAATACACAACTCAACCTCGTGTTTGTAGTCTCTTTCATGGAATCATTGTAAACATCAAATTATCACAAGAAAACGAAAAATGAGGACAAGAAATCTATGAATTGTACTATATGTTGTTTATTTTATAAGTATGATTAGTATATTCTTTATTCATCATTAACATTGTAGCTACTGACAACTAGATAATCAGATTGGAAGTAATTGATTATAAATCTCATGCTACAGGTGGAGCAAGGGAGAGCAGTCTACAGCTTTAGCTACCGCCACTGACACGACCTTAGAGGTATTTATGACAGCTATTCTGTTTCGTAAGGGATAAGGACCTCATATTTTCTGTAGCTGAATTTGAAGAGCTATTGATGGTTATAGGCCTAAAAATGTTTGTATAACATGATACTCCCGTTTCTATAAATGTTAAAGTTTGATTTGCTGGCCATTAGCTGGGTGCTTACATATGTGTGTTGTTTATTTATGGGCAAATTCACTACTATGCACAAAAAATGATGAAAATTCTCCTTGCTGCACTTGTTTTCTTCTTTTCGAGTTGTGTATGCAGATCTTTGTTTACTTTTTTGGTTGGGGGTTGGAGGGTCTGCAGAAGGGTTATATAACGCTTCGAGAGTGAATCTTCTGGCTTCACTAAGGTTGTTGATCCATTTTATTTTCTAGGAGCTACATCAGTGGAATGTTCGCTACAGGCAGAAGTTTGGATTTATCTTTCTGATATTTGCATCTGGGAGGAGCACCCCAGAGATACTTGCTGAGATGAAGGTAATGAAATCATTTCTCGACGCTTTTTTTTATTGAAAAGATTGCTTTTGCGATGCTTTAGACCTTCCAGAGTAATGAGAATCGCATGGAGTGGCGAAAAATGATTAATGTAGCCGACCCAAATTTATAGGGGATAAGGGTTAGTATGTTTTGTTGTTGCATTAATTTTGAGAGGAGCTATTCTTCGTAAATAAATTGTGCTTCAATTTTAATTTTTTATTGTGAAATCTTGTAAGATGTTTTCTTCTCTATCCTCTAGCTCCACCCATCTACTGTCTTCCCAATATCCATATAGGTTAGTTAGCTAGGAAAATATGAATGCTACTACGGATGGAAAGAGTTTTTCCAATTCTCAGTTCTTCCATTCACACCAACCAAGAAACTCTTTAGGGTCTGTTTGAGAGTTTTTTTCCACCGGTTTTGATCGGTTTTGGGTGACACCGTTTATAAGGGGTTGGGAAGACTGGTGCTTATTAGTTTTTTAGGATACCGATTTTGGGTGGTTTCAACCTCCCAAATTGGTAGTTTTGGCCGTTTTTTAAATTATCTGCCAATTTTACTCTCTAAAATAATTATTTTTAAATCTATTCTAGACCCTAAAATAGATACATCATTCTTCTTATTCTCTCCAAACTCATATTTTTATGTGCTATTGAATTATTTTTGAAATTGTTTGCAGTTAAATATGTATTTACATTTTAATTTTTACATACATCATATTCTTTACACATACCTATCTTTTTTATATATGTAATTTTATTCTTTTAAAACACTTTCATAACTGCTGGATAATAAACTCCCAAGTATGGGTTGGACTCTTTTAGGCCTTGTTTGACATGGTTTAAAAATCCATTTTGGTTTTTTTCAGCCGTCATTTTTGACTTTTCAATCTATTTTTAACATAAAAAGTCAACAATTTCAACTCAAATAAACCAATATTGGTCAAATAAACCAATAATAATTTATAAACTAGTTTATGATCTATGTCAAACAGGCCCTTAAACTGCTACTAAAACCACCCAAAACCGGTACTTTAAAAAACCCTCATAACTGGTAATCTAAAATTCCCAAGCAAGTCCCTAGTGTTGTTTTGACTGTTTGGGATGATCTCACTTGACAATTTGGTAAAATGTTAATAGAAAGTTAGAAAATGATAGGATCAATGTAATTTAGTGTATTATGGACAAGACGACAAATATTCAGGTTACTGGTGTACACCTTTCGCAACTCTTTAGATGATGTACTCTCTCTCTTTTACCCTTGAAGCAAATTGATGAGATAATAGATAAACTTTCTTTTATTTGACCATTCTTGCAGAGACGCTATCAAAATAGGCCTATAGTTGAGTTCGAGATTGCAGCTCAGGAGCAAATGAAAGTAACTGAATTACGTCTTTCCAAGCTATTTACAGTTAATTCTGCTGCTGCTTCCCCAATCCAAACCCAGTATACTGCAACAGATGTGACGAAAGCTGGAGGTGATTTTGCACCAGATTGGCTTTTCCCATTTTTCATATTCACTTTCTGTTGGTCCATGTTGTTCCTAGTCTCTTCTCATGTTTTCCAGTTTTCCAACAATGATCTGGACACCATAGAATTAGACGTTGCTTTCTGACATGATTTTGGTTCAACTTTGAAGGGATTGTTTGCGTTTTACAAGTCACTTAGTATGCTTGATGCAAGTGCAACTGACGACTTTCGAAAAGTTATAAATATCTGAAAAATCTTCTGCACCAGTGCAAAAATGAGCAGTACTAGTTAATATTTTCCTCTCTGCTGGATCGCTCAATTTTATTCTTCCCATTTAGTTTTTGCTACAGTCGAAACTTAATATGTATACATGGTAGACAGAAAATGAAAGAAAAGAACCATAAAAATGTCAGAAATAACGAAGGAAATCAATTATAAGCCTTACTGTGTTCATGGCACAAAATTGCGTTATTTGGCGGTTCACCTGCAGTATGTGCAGAGTTCCAGATAATCTCTGGACTCTGGCCTTAATAATCATTTTGTATACAGGCGTTATTTTGTTTCTACTTTTGCTACATTTATTATAGATCGAACCTGTTGTTCATGTTCTTGCTAATTGAGATTTCTACTTGTTTTTCGCATCATTGTTAGAAGATCGGGTGAACATTATTGGAGCACATTTGACAGCTGCAAATGAAACTTCTCTGGCAAAACCATCTAAAACTTTTACCAGGACTCGCCCCCCAATCACAACACACGTACTGGATGTAGCTCGTGGGTCTCCGGCTACTGGAATCGAAGTACAGTTGGAGATGTGGAGGAACATTGAACGGCGACCATTGTTTGGTGAGGCAGATTCGGGTGGTTGGATGCCTCTGGGGTCTTCGACTACAGATAAAGATGGACGAAGTGGTCAGTTGATTAATATGGTCGATGCTTTGAGTCCAGGGATGTACCGGATTAGTTTCAACACTGGAAAATATCATCCTGAAGGATTTTTCCCGTATGTCTCTATTGTATTCGAAGTCAGGGAGTCACAGAAATTGGAACATTTTCATGTTCCTCTTCTACTTTCTCCATTTTCATTCTCCACTTATCGTGGAAGCTAGCCAGTTTCAACCAGCAAATAACTCTTTCGAGTGCAAAAACTTGAATATTTATGTCCGGTCCAGACAAATGTAATATATCAACTTTGGTTTGTGAATCTATAATCATTATTTCATTTGCTGGGCTGCAAATAGAATCTATCTAAACTCACTACATCATCCACCATAAGTACTAGGCCAAGATCCCATACTAGAAAGTAATAAATATTCATGAAAACTACTGAACCTCTATCAATTTTGTTTCTTCAAAAAGAATCATGTATTAATGAATTTCATCAATATAAATTCTTTGATATTGTTTTTGGGAAGATTGTAACACTAATACATATTTTACACTTGCGAATTAAATGTGTAGTTCCTACTTGTTCAAATATTTAACGTATCAATTGTATACATACCAATAAAATTCCCACCAGCGGTGGTTGAAATACATAAATTACATATTTCTATATATTTAGTTTAGACTACTTAAGACTCGATCAAACACGCACACATGTATGTTTGACACGATGATGTTTTAAAAGTAGAGGTATATATTTACATTATTGAACATGCATTAGGATTCTCATCACTAAACAATTGAGGTGCATATACATAATGAATGAAATATGGAACTTCATCCTCTTTGATTTTTGCCTCTACTTTCTTAACTTCTTTATATTCCACAATTTTTTCTCCTTCTTTCTCTTTAACCTTGACAGTTTCTTTCTTTTCTTCTATCTTCTCTACTTTCTTTTCCTTTTGAGGTATAATCTCTGCATATTTGTGCACCCTTTTTCGCATATATGTTATCAAATTTTCAGATTCAATCACCCCTTCCACCGATACAGTTTGAGCTTTTATGTCTGTTTTCACATTGTGAATACCTGCACGTATTAATAATAAACTTATACGTCGATTTTTTGGATAGAAAAAAAAGAAAAAAGAAAAATTGTATTTTACGTACCTTTGTGCAAAAGCAATCTTCTCTTCACCTCACGTTCGCATTCATCACAATGCAAGTAAGTCTTTATATTCCATGTTTTTATGGTTTCTTTATCCTTCATGGCCAGTAAAATGTTATTGATCAACTCAAAAATTCATGTTCTTTTATGGAAAAATGTAAATATTCAAAGGAATGATGCCTTATAATTGTGGTTAAAATTTATACAAGTTTGCAGCATGTCATATAATTACGATTGTAGGGAGTTTTCTTCGCTACGAGAAAAAAAAAAGTTCTTAAACGTCTGTGTGTCACTACGTCTTTAATTTATCTTCTCACAAAATCATCTCCTCCCAAATTTGCTGACCGCTTCAATCTATTTCCTCGGTTCGATCATCTCCAAAATCTACTCACCTCCTCAATCCATCTCCCTCGATCATCTCTCTCCACCGATCATCTCCAAAATATGTTCACTGTCTCAATCCATCATCATAATAGAGCATATGGTCGAATCCACCTCAAGGAAGCGGTATACTAGTAATGCAATTTGATTTATTTTTTGGGAATACAAATATAACCGACCGTATGATGTTTTCTCCGCTATATGAAGAAAAAAAGACTATGTCCATGTATTTCTCCCTTCAAATAAAACTCTCCCTCAAATGGTCATCCAAGCTCTACTCACCGCCTCAATTCATCATCCTAAAACTATAAATTATGTTTTCTTCTTTCTTGTTTTTATTTTGGTCACGATAGTAGATTTTTCTAGGTTTTATTGATATTATTTTTGTTGTCAAATTTATTATTTGAAAAGAGATCATATGGTCGAATCGACCGATTAAGCAGTATACTAGGAAATATACTTTGTGTTTTTATCTATATCTATACTAATCTAAAAGGGGTTTAAAGGGAGAAACATTATTGGACAAATATATCCTCATTAATATTTTATATTTCCTAAATTGTCTTTGAGTTAATGTTATAATTGAACTCCTAATTTAGTATTTATAGCCACATATAGTCATTAGAAATTGAAAATACTAAATCTCTATTTATTATATTTAATTACTGAATTTTGAAAATATTTTCTTTGAATTGTGAGAACGGATTTGGTTAGTTACAAGATTAATAGTGATTGACATTCTACCAACAATTTATTCAACTTATTTAAGGTCTAATTTGAAGATTAATGTTGTTTTATTTGAAGGTAATTATATAGTTTGTGATGTCCATAAAGACTTCATTTGAAGATTTGTATTTGTGATTGTAGTTTTTGTTAGTTAATGTAAATAATCCTCTCTCAATACTCTTCTTTTTTTAGAAAAAAAAAAAAAATAACAATTTGCATTGGACTATAAAAGTGAGGTGTATTTTTTAATTATTGTTTATGTTCATGCATATTTGTATATTGTTTACATATCTAATTGACTTGCGGCTTCAGATTTTCTAGACGAAAAAATCTTTGTGGGCTAACTTCAATAATAGCTTCAATTCACTATTGATACGTATCTTATTTCTATTATTCTTTTTTATGCTTTTGAATTGAATTGTTATCTATTTTGCTTAAACTAATTTTTCTTAACTATTTATGCTCTAACGTGAATAAGACGCTTAAATCGTTAAAATATTTAGTTTTTGTAATATTATTTTATTTCTAAGTTTACGTGAAGACATCTAGGCATTGAATTGTGCAAATGAGAATGTTTAATTTTGCCAATTTCTAATGTAAATGTTATTTTGTTTTCTTTTATATACTGATTGATAAATCTACCTAATTTGAGGTGCTACGAGCTCAAATTGCATGTGATATTTTGGGTTAAAACTTTTTTATCGTTGGAGAGTTATATTAAATTACAAAGATTTGTTATAAGTCATTTGTCATCTCATAAAGCAAGAAAATTTAATGGATTTGAGTGCTCGATATATTTAAGAACTTATGTACACCATTTTTGTATTCTTTTTGTTTGTGTTCTTTAATTGACATTATTTGACTATATTACAAACCTCTTAACAAATAGACGTTCAATATTGGCCACACAATTGTAGAAAGTACTTTGTTTGAATACAACAACAAACATTATATTTCACCGTATTTTCTAATGTCAGATTTTTGTATTTTAATGTAGTACTATTAAATTAAGTTATAATTATTTAAATATTTAAATAAACATATATCTCACAACAAAATTATTAAATCACGTGCAACACACGTTTTACATACTAGTAATAACAAAAAAGGCATACTTGTAACAAGATCATTTAGAAATTTCTAACCTTTGTCACATCTTCCTTTGTCTTGGTCTCTGATACGATCTCAACTTTTTTCTTACTCCATTTCTCTAATCGTGTATGAAGTTTCTTTGCATCAATGGCGCCTTTAACTATGACCTCACCTTTTTCGAAATTCGTATCCACACTTCGAACTCCTGGAGTAATAAAATATTGGGCTGCCTATTATATATGTTTTATAATGGTGTTCGGGCTATACGAGAACAATTAGTTGATCTAAATTTACAAATTATAATAGAGCGAAAATCATTGGAGAAAGTGATAAGGTCACATTGTTGGACCATAAAACCAGGCTGGGCACGATTGTGGGGGCGGGTTAACCCACGGCTTGACCCGTGCCTAAAGCTGGTCTGTTCGGTCTAGTATGCCGTCATGCACACCCTTAAGTATTGAGGTATTCAATATGTATTCAAAACTCGCCCTATAATTTTTTGCCTTGGTATTTTCATCTGATTTTAATATGAACACAATGAGCTAATTAGTTCCATTTCTAATGCATTTATAAACTGATTTGATGTCGATCACTTGTACAAATCTACCTGGAAATGAATCAAAATTATAACATGGCTCACTAGAGGCACGTTCAACCAGTTTTGACAGAAAGTCACATGCGTCTCTTCTTTAATTGCATAAAGTCTAACATACAAAGCATACCATAAATGTAAAACTCACCTGGGATTCTCAAAAGAGGCTTCTGAATGTCTTGTGCACATTTTGGACAATGCAGATTAGTCTTGTAGACAACAGTAGTTACTTCAAGTTTCTTTTCTTCTTTTGCCATTCTAAGAGGCCAGACCATGCACTAGAAGGAAACAACAGAAATTATAACAAAATTAAGAACCATAATTTGGCTTGATTCCTGATTGAAAACCAAAAAGAAGAAGAGAAGTCATCAGCATCTTCTTTTTGTTCTTATTATAATTTATTGTTTCTTGATTAACAAAGCAATTTTGGTTGGTGAGATTTGCTGATAGTGGCTCACCAGCATGTGGAAACTTGATCAATGAACTTTTATTATGTTCTTGATTACGTACGCTTATAGATCACCATACCTATGATAATTTTCAACCAATTTTTGATTTCTAGAATCAACACATTATTAGGTAAAATTATCTTTAATATTGTTTTTTGTTCGAAGATGACCTATTTAACTATTAATTGTGTCACTACTTTTATACTAAAGTTTTAAAAACAATTTTACTCAAACACTATGGTCGATGAGTCTAAATCTGCTGTTCTAAAGGGAAATTGGCAAAAAACGTCCCTAACGTATGGACTCGGTGCGCAAATCATCCTTACCTTTCAAATTTTGGCAATTACATCTCTTACCTATCTATGTAATGTCCAAATCATCCATTTGAACGGAATCCATCCAATATTTCGTTAAACCTTTGAGATTTTGGCACAAATGGTCCATAACCTTTGTTCTTAGTGTAGAATTGGTTCCTAACGTTTATGTTTTGGCAAACAAGTCTCTGACTTATGTGTTTTAGTGCAAAATTGGTCCTTATGGGATTAAAAAGACAAATATACCCTTAGTTTTAATTAAAAGAAATTATATGCGGATTCCTAATCATTACAAAATGTGCAAATAAGTCCAATACTTTTATTTTTTATAAAAAAATTAAAGAAAACTAATGAATTTTTTTTTAATTAACACTTTAGTAATAAAAATGTCAAATAAAATTATTATTTTTATTATGAAGTAATAAATATATTATTTAAAATTAAAACTTTTATTTTATTGTTATATAAAAAAAATAACTTTGTCACAAACTTGATGTTCAAATACTTTTATTTAATTGAGTTATATGTTTATTAACTACAAATATTAGAAATCCAACTATATTCTTTATATTTTAATTTATCGTTTTATTTTCATTCAAAAATAAAACACATAATGTGTAAATTAATTATTATTATTATTTTTATGTTAAATAAAAATGTAATAAGATTATTTCAATGTCATAAAATTATATACGTTATTTTGTTATTTATTTAACTTAATTTTTAAAGTAAAGGAGGAGAAAAAAATTTATAAGTAAAGAGGGAGAAAAATGATTTCTCACAATGATTTTTCTTTATTACTTAATAATAAAAATAATAAATTTATTCGACATGTTTATTAATAAAGTGTTAATTCAAAAAAAAAATACTCATTAGTTTTTTTAAATTTTTTTATAAAAAATAAAAGTATTGAACTTATTTGTACATTTTGTAATGATTAGGAATCCACATACAATTTCTTCTAATTAAACTAAATGTATATTTTGTCTTTTTCATTCCATAAGGACCAATTTAGCACCAAAACACATAGGTTAGGGACTTGTTTGTCAAAACATAAACGTTAGGGACCAATTCCACCATAAGGGTAAAAGTTAGGGACCATTTGCGCCAAAATCCCAAAGGTTTAACGGAATATTGGATGGATTCTGTTCAAAAGGATGATTTGGGCACTACATGGATATGTAAGGGATGTAATTGTCAAAATTTGAAAGGTAAGGATGATTTGCGCACTGGATCCATACGTTAGGGACGTTTTTGGCCAATTTCCCTATTCTAAATATATGTTCCCTTAGCCATTTCTTCAATAAAATTTTTACACATAATCAAATAAATAGATGATAAGATAATTATGGACAACATTTAATGAATTCACACTTATTATTATTTATTATTGATGATGTATAAAGTTTTTATTGGAGAGACAGCTGCATATCTGAACTCAGGGTCGATAAAGTTTTCGAAAAGGAAAATTTACGAAATACACACTGTATTTAGAGTATTTTTACACAATAATTTCCAATACATAGGAAGTTCCATATCCCATTTCAGTATTTTCCTCTTCCTTCTCACATATTTACATACCTTCATTGTTGATTAGGGTTTGGGTTTCTATAATCAGTATGTTTTATAATATTTTTTTTTTTCATTCTTATTATACATATTGCCTGTTATATATGTACAATAGTTTTTATTTGTTGCACCACATTTAAATTACACTTATGATTTTTTTATACGTATTGATGTATTCAATAAAGACATTAAAAGTCACAGAATATTCAATTAAACATTTTTAAGAGTTAAGTCATGGGATATTCAAATTGAGAAGGATTTTTATGAATTCTCGACTTACAGACTTGTGGAGTTTTTGTAGTGGAAAGTATAAATATCAATTCTAAAAAAAAAAAATCTCCCGTCTACCTGAGATTTGTGAAAACTTCATAGCCCCAAATAAAGAACGGCTTTTTTCTTTCGTTTGTTGAGTTTTCTCGTATCTCTCTAGTCTACTATAAGATGTTGGGAATATTTGATATTTTTTTATTGAATATTATTAAAATGTTATTAATTCTTTTTGTGATTTATGTTATTTGTTAATTTTAATTGATGACTTAAATTTTTTAATAAATATTTTTATTGATTTCTACTTCTTAATTATATTTGTTGTTGATAATTTGGACATACGAGAAGTTACTCAAAATAATATAATATTATATTATATTATATGTGTTGTGGATGATGTATATGTGCTTAATATTTTTTTTTAAAAATAAAAGTTCTTAAATGGAAATCTATAAAAGTCTACAGAAATCTTTAATCAAGATCTACATAAGATTAAGGAAGACTTTTATTAATTTTTAACAAATTCATAAAAGTCACTTAAAAGTCCACGAATTCTATAAAAGTCACCCACTTACAAAAATCTATAAAAATCTTTAAAAGTCTCAATTGAATATACCCCTCATCAAGAAAAAGGTGTAATCAATGAAATAAATGTACCAAGAATATTTGTAATGGAACAATACATATATATACGATGATTTTAATTATGAGCACCATAGTAATTTTGCATGTGCAAACATAGTGCAAACAATGTGTCTTGAATTTTAATAAAATTAATGTATAGTCAACAAATATCCTTTATTTTTTCCTCTCACAGCTTGTTCCACCATGCAAGGTCTATGCTGTGGTATCAAATGGCACATTACACTGGCCAAATCCAGCCTACACACTAGGGCTTACCAAAGGAAATTTTTGCACTTGATTCTCTTCTATTTGTGAATTCAACACCACATTCTTCTGCAATTTCTCCATTTGGGCCGCAATGTCCCGCATTTGTTGATCCACCAAACGTCCCATTTTGGCCATATCACTTACAGGGACCACATCCAAGCTCACAAAACCAGTCATGCACCGAAGCATGGGAATTTCCATGTCTTTTGTTCTGTGCTCTATCTACCGCTTCTGATCTTTCTCTTGAGACATCAAAATCCTATAGGATTCTTGGATGAACATTTTCCGACACTGTGTAGATCTTGGAATCTGGCAATAACACGCTGATCTGAGCATCTTGTTGGCGGAATTTCTGTGGAAGTGACCTCAAAACAGTAAAACAAGAACCGAAAATGGAATGGAAGAATTAACCGAGGCAAGAGTTGAACTCTTTGTCCTTAAGTCAAAATTGCCCCGCAACGGTGCTTTTGGTAAACGGCAAATGACTCCCAAGATACAACGGTTTCTTACTCGTGGTTGAAGCACTTCAAACCACAAGCACAACGAACCTGAAATAGGTTTTGTACTCCAAAAGATGAATGGAAATGAAAAACCAGATTTTATGCAATCTTCAATGCAATAAAAAATTGGTTCAAAGATGAAATGTATGAGTGTTTTATGTTTGCAATCGTTTTGTATCAATTATTTCTGCAGAATGGACGTTCACAGCCCTTTTTAACGTTGGAGAGTTGGTTGGAAACGAAAAGGAATGAACCAAATCGTACAACTCTTCAAAAGGACATGTCTGTTCACGCAAACCTATGCGATCGCATGGTTTAACCAAGCTGCGATCGCACAGTACAAAAATTAAAACAAGACTTCATCCAGAATAACCATGCGATCGCAAGGCTTTCCTGCGATCGCATGGAAGGACCAAAATACACTCTGCTAAAATTTTAGCCATATTGCGATCGCAGGTTTACATACCTGTGCGATCGCATGGTCAAACATTTGACCTGATTTTGTCATTTTTCGTAATTTCTCATTCATTCGATATTGGTTTCGAGATGCCAAATATACCCTTTAAACATACAGATAAATCTGAATTTTCCGCGACCTGACCGGGCAGGTCGATCCCCGTTCCGGGGGCGTTGCCCCCGAAGCGTGCGTCGAAATGGCAAACAAATTTGCCTAAACGGATTGGGCCGGGACTTGTATATTTGGCTAAAATGACACGAAGTCACTTAGTTAATTTATCAACATTTTAAACCAATTTCCAACACATCTGTGGTGACAGCCAAACTGCACAAGCTTCTGCACCATGCACATAGACATAGGGTTAACAATCCTTTTGTAGCAGTGCCTTCTTTCTCTTTTTAACAATGGCTTGTGCTCCGTATAATTCGCAATGAACTGAAGCTTAACTTTTCTTGGCGTTGTACGTGGTATATGGACGTATTTTGAATTTGATGCATTATTTTTACTGCCAGAAGTTGGTATTTATAGATAAAAATGGAATAAGTTCTATTTATTTTGGTACTTTTACCTTCATATTATTCGAATTATGATACAAACAACTATTTTTCGTTTTTGTTTTTTATTTCGACAATGAATTTACATACTAAAAAAATAAAATCACACGGATAACAATAACAATTGTTAAGATTTTTATATATTACCTGACATGCTAGGATAGTCGCCAAAAAATTAATTTAAAATTTAGTAAAAATAAATTTCGATTTAGTTTAGGCAAATAATGTGTAGTAAAATAAACGGTTATAGGAAAAAAAAAAAACTTAGGCCTTGTTTGATATCCATTAAAAATCTATTTTGGTTTTTTTCAGCCGTTATTTTTGACTTTTCAACCCACTTTTAACATGAAAAGTCAACAATTTCAACTCAAATAAACCAATATTAGTCAAATAAACTAAAAATTGGTTTATAAACTAATTTATAATCTCTGTCAAACGGGCCCTTAATTCATAAAGCTAGTTTGGGGCATCATTCCTTAGAGAAATGGAGCTAGTTTCAGCAACAGTATTCCCAGGTGGGGTGCTAAAGGTTGAGTAGTGCAGGACTGTAGTTGAACCTATAGGGCACCGAACATGCATGCCCTTTAGCATAACAATTTTGCATAACAATGAGAACCGAACATGTCCTTAGCATAACAATTTTGCATTTGCCAAGAATTTTTATAATGGATCTCATATATATGAGGATTTAAATTATGGTACCATAGTAATTCTACATGCGAAAATATAAGGCAAATAGTGTCTTGAGTTCTAATAAAACGGATGTAAGTAGTCAACAAAGATCCTTCAATTTTTTCTTGTCACAGCTTGTTCCAACGCCAATATTCACATGTGGTGGGGGGTGTTAATAGCATCTCCAATGCACTTCGTCTATTGTAGTCTGCATGACGGGTAAAATAGATGGACTTTTAGTCCATGTAGCACTACGTCTATTGAATAGACAGTCAAATTATAAATTCATCTTCAATGGGTTCCATCTAAAATTAATATTATCGCTTATGTGGTATTATTTTTTAAAAAAAATTGACAGATTTTCAATCTTTATTTCTCTCATCTGACTCTTTTTTTAATAAAATGTTAAGTTGGATTTAAATTTGCTGAGTCACTTCGTCTAGAATTTTATCTAAATTTAAACGGATTTCTAGACGGAGTCTATTTTTTAGTGTGCCACATCAACTAGACAGAATCTTCGTCAGCATACATTGGAGATAATTTTTTTATAATTATGTCTATTTGTACTTATATGGCAAAGCAAGTGCATTGGAAATGCTATAAGACTTGTACGTGCAAGGCATGTGTTGTGGAATGATAGGGCACATTACTGCAGCCAAATCCAACCTACAAATTAGGGTTCACCAAAGGAAATTATGCACATGGTTCCCACCCGTTTATTATTTCATCGCCCATTCTTCTGCAAATACTCCATTCAGGCGGCGATGTCCCACATTTTTTGATCCACCAGACGTTCCATTTCGGTCATATCACTTAGAGGGACAACCTCCAGACTCACGAAACCAGCCACGCAATAGTGTATGAGAATTTCCATGTCCTTTGTTATGTTTTTCCTCTGCAACTTCTGAGCTTTTTCTTGACACTTGCGAATAGTACTTTTATCAGTATATGATTCTTGGTTGAACATTTTCTGGATCAATTCCATTTTTAGCAATTTCTAGAATCTCCAAATAACCTGTTGAGAAATGAGAATCCAGTTGCGATGGCCAAACCGCGCGCTAGCTAGCTCAGGTTCATAGGCGCCTTGTTTAGCAGTGCCTTGTTTCTCTTATTGAACGATGCCTTCTGCTCTGCGTTGTTTGCTTGATTTTTCTTGGCGTCATGGTTTAGGGGACAATTTTTGGATTTGCTACATTATTTTTGCTGCCAGAAGACGGTATATAGATAGAAATGGAACAAGTGGTACACATTTTGGCAAAATAAATCTCTATTGACAATGCAACCAAACAAAAATAAACTAGTTGTATAAACACTTATAAGTTGATCAAATATCATTTTTATTACTCATAACTTTTATCCACTTTTTATTCACACGTTCTGTAGAACCCAATGCTTATAATCTACAAAAATCGTTGCCAAACATACTCTACTCTTTGCACATATGTAGATGTGACAAAATAGGTTTGGCCGGTCTAAGAAAAATCGGACAAAAAAAAAGGCCTATTCGCTATTCTTTTTCTTGCAAATTTAAGCAAATTTCAAAAGAAAAATAAATACTAAGGTGACCTACAACACATTTAGAGACCCATTACATCCCTTTGCAAGAGCCCATGTAGGGATCGGCCACCAGACCGAAGAGATCATAGTGCATTCGTCGTTTCTCACCAAGACTCAAAATGCTGCTTTGGAAAATATAACATGTATATAAAGGGTCTAGGCTTATGTATATAGTGCTCGTCATGACGATCCATAATCTCAAAGCCACAAAAGGACCTCTTGACACTTCATGTATATTGGTGTTTGATCGCCAACACCTTACCCTTAATGATTGTCTGGAGCTTCAAGATGTATATTTATTCGGATATGAAAAATAGCACGATACAGTACTCGATCCTATTATATTCAATGTTATTCCAATGTCATGTCTAAGTATTTACAATCATTTCTTTTTATTCTCATCATCTCTTCCTTTACGAATTATGAATGACTACTTCTTTCAAGCATACATGAATATCTAAGTATTTACAATCAATGTTATTCAAGCATACATGAATATCTAAGTATTTACAATCAATGTTATTCAAGCATACATGAATTATGTTCAATGTTATTCCAATGTCATATCTAAGTATTTACAATCATTTCTTTTTATTCTCATCATCTCTTCCTTTACGAATTATGAATGACTACTTCTTTCAAGCATACATGAATATCATAGTATATCACATAAATCATTCATGAGTTATAATGACATATGATAGTATTCTAGCGAATACACATGTATAACAATATCATTTTGTATTTCAAATACTCCAATCATTGGACAGTGATAATATATACACGTACATAAATGTGGAATCAATTCTTCCACTTTTCATATAAAAAAATAGAGATAGGGGAATGGCTCGGCTATCCTACCTAGCCAAACCAGAAAAAATAGGTTAGATATAAATGGGTTAAAAAAAGAAAAGAAAAATGATTTCTCTTCTTTCTTTTTTATTTCAGCTTTTCAACAACAATACATCTCGTATAATCACATATGAGCACATTATAAAATTGATACTATCATCTTGCATTGTAGTTAAACTGTTATTTACATCTCTAATTGCCTATCCTAACATTCAAGGTCTCGTTTCCTCCACATCTCATATAGATCATTCACTAGAAGTCTAAAGCAACCATGAATCATCATTTTCTAGCCGAGTAGCCTACTTCCAAGAGAATTTGAAGCCCTTGAAAATGAAAAGCCCCCAACCCTATTTATGATTTTTTCCTGGGGCTTGGTCGCAAATTAGAATAAATATCTTATTAACACTTTTAAATCTTGAGGATAATTCTTGTAATTATTCTTTTTTTTTTTTTTTCCAAAAGTTCCACTAATAACACTTTCAATTCCATTATTTCATTACAATCCCTAAAAATTCTCGACAAATTCCTAAAAATCATCGAAAACTCACATATCACCAACTTGGTCACTAATTCGATCATTAAGGTGCTTAAGTTGGTTAGTAGGTGGGGTTGGTTAAAACTCACATATCACCAACTTGTTTTTATTTTATTATATTTCAAAAATCAAAATTATAAATGCATTGCTCTACGAGCTTATTCCCAGTAATTCAACCTTGTTATGTTTCATCCCATGCTGAATCTTAAACATGAGAAACATAAAAAGTCCATAAAAAAATATGTATGAAATCAAACACTAATAGTAAGGCACTAAAATATCTAACAAGTTCTATCGAGTGGAAGAAAAGAGTACAATCAATGAAATAAAGTTACCAAAAAATATTTGTAATGAAACTCACATTTACGATGATTTATGAATACTATTGTAATTGTGCACGTGCAAATATAGTGCAAATAATGTGTTCTTGAGTTCTAAAAAAATTAATGTAATCACTCAACAAAGATCCTTAATTTAATTTTTTCTTGTCATAGCTTGTTCCCAACATTAGTATTCCCACATGGTGGGGTGCTAAACCTTGGTCTGCATGGCCTATATCGTGGAACCGTAGGGCACGTTACATAAGCTAAATCTTGTTGTAAAAAACAAATCTAACTTGCAAACTAGGGTTCACCAAAGGAAATTCTGCACCCGATTCCCACCAATTTGTTCATTCACTGCCCCATTCTTCTGTAGTCTTCCATTTTAGGCGCGATGTCCCACATTTTTTGGTCGGCTAGACGTCCCATTTTGGTTATATTTACTTAGATGGACAATCTAAAGACTCACGAAACTTGCCATGTACGGGTGCATCATGAGAATTTTCTTTTATTTTGTTCTCGCTCTGTAGCTTCTCGGCTTGTTCTTGAGACATTTGCATCATTTGATCAGTATATATTAACAAATATTTACTTACCATATTTCTACATTCACCTTATTGGTAGAATTGTATTTATAGAAAGATATCATATATGTAATTATATTTATATATTTAGGCAGATTTCTTTTCCTACTAGTATATATACATTGTACTCTTGTAATATTCATCATTTCAATCATTCATTCAATTGAATCAATATAGAGAATTATTTCTCCACACATATTCTCTTTTATATTTCTTCATCTCTTTCATATTTCTTCATGGTATCAGAGCATACGATTCTGAGCAACAATGTCTGTTACAAACGATGATAGAAAAACCATAAAAGCGACGATTGCCCAATCGGATCCCATGGCTCTACAGCAATCCGATCATCCCGACTTAATCCCCGTTTTTAAACCACTTGATGAGAAGATAAAACCACCAGGACAACATTCAATCAATTGGAGATTGAATCGAAAAAGTGAAGATCGGCCGAACCGGTCGACCGTTTCATCTTACCGGTCGACCCTTTCGACAGAAACTAGACAGCGACAGTGCACCCACTGTAGGATGACTGGCCACATTGTTGATACCTGTTATTTCATACATGGCTTCCCTCTATGGCACAAATTTCATGGGAAGGATGTAAAGCCACGAAACAAACGCTTCACAAACACTGTTACCGCTTCTACACTTAACCCAAAGGAAGGAAAAACGCTCACAGCCAAGGAATACGATCATATCATGACACTTTTGAACAACAAGACGGGTAATGATAAGTCTTATGTTAACATACCAGATATCAATTCTTCTACTACTTCTTTGAGTAATTCATGGATTATTGATAGCGGGGCTACTGACCATGTGACGAAGGATGGGATCATTGAGAATAAATCCATGCCAAAGCACAAAACTGTTCAATTACCGGATGGGGGTCATGCTCTTATTAAATTTATTGGTGCAGTTGACTTGGGGAATAATATGACTGTTGATAATGTGCTTTATGTTCCCAACTTCAAAGTTAATCTATTATTTATCAGTAAACTTACCAGAGGATTAGGTTGCTATGTGATATTTTACCTTGATTTTTGTGTCATGAAGGATTTGACTACGAAGAAGACAATTGGCTTGGAAAGGCAGAGTAACGGCCTATATTACCTTTCACAAAAACCAAATACATCATACTACCAGTGGATCCACCAACCTATGGCATAAACGTCTTGGGCACCCTTCCGCCTCACCTCTTCAATTCCTAGCACAAAATATTTCGGATATTAGTTTTGATTCCCATGATATTTGTGATGTTTGTCATTTGGCTAAACAATCTAGATTACCCTTTAAGGTTAGTCGAATTTCTAGCAATAAACCATTTGATCTGATTCATTGTGATATTTGGGGACCTCATAGAATTTATTCTTATTCTGGTGCTAGATATTTCCTTACCATTGTTGATGACTTTTCTCGTTATACTTGGGTACACCTTATGCGTCACAAGTCTGAAAATCAAAGCATAATTAAGAATTTCTTTGCTTGAGTTAAAACACAACACAACCTGACTATAAAAGCCCTAAGATCTGATAACGGCCAAGAGTTTTTATCCTTGCAAGCATTTTTAGATCAAAATGGCACCAATTTTCATAAGTCATGTCCCTATACCCTTCAACAAAATGGAGTAGTAGAGAGAAAACACCGTCATTTCCTTAATGTAGCCCATGCCATTAGATTTCAAGCTAACCTTTCATTAATATTTTGGGGGGAACATATCAAAACGGCTTGTTATCTTATCAACCGGATACCTTCTCCATTACTTTCACACAAAACACCATACGAAAGATTGCACAAGAAATTATCACCTTATTTCCATTTGCGTGTCTATGGTTTCCTATGTTTTGCCACCAACCTTAAACCCAGCCATAAATTTGACACACGGACTAGACGGTGTGTGTTTCTTGGATACTCCTTAGGACAAAAAAGATACCTTTTATATGACCTCACCGATAGAAAACTAGTGGTGTCCCGGAACGTCGTGTTCCATGAAACCATATTTCCATACGCCTCCCAGCCAAATGAAGACACCAACTCCATCCCATTACCACAATCTATGCCTCTAGATGTTGACATGCCACATTTACCTTACCATGAGGACCAACATATAGCAGAAACAGATTTATTGCCTGAGAGTCCCGCACACTGTTCAAACAGTCGACCTACCGGTCGACCGGTTCCATCATCCGTTCTACTAGAGAGCTCAAACGGTCGACCGTCTTCACCAATCGGTCGACCAGTTCCCTCATCCGTTTCAACCGGTCGACCGGATCACTCATCCATTTCAACAGAGAGCTCAACTGGTCGACCTCCTTCACCAACCGGTCGACCGATTGAGCCGGAACAACCCCACATCGTCCCAAATGACCACATTCGATGATCCACAAGGTCAATCCAAACCCCAATTCACCTGAAAGATTACTATATCAATCATGCTCTGCCTACTCAAACCGGGTCCCTTCCGGTCAAATCCAGCATTCGACATCCTATATAAATGTGTGTATCATATAGCAATCTTTCTTCTATTCATCGTGCTTTTACATACAATATTTCTCATATCATTAAGCCAGCAACATATGAGGCAGCATGTCAGGATCCCAAGTGGGTAGCTGCTATGAATGATAAAATTCGTGCATTGGAAGAAAACAACACTTGGTCCCTTGTCCCACTTCCTCCGGGTTCTCATCCTATTGGTTGTAAGTGGGTGTTTAAGGTCAAATTTAATTCTGACGGTACTGTTGAACGTTACAAAGCACGGCTGGTGGCAAAGGGGTTTACACAACGAGAAGGAATTGATTATAATGAAACTTTCGTTCTAGTTGCAAAGTTAACTACAGTCAGATGCTTACTCGCTGTCGCCTCTATTCGCAACTGGACGCTTCATCAGATGGATGTCCACAATGCCTTTCTTCATGGTGCCCTTGATGAAGAAGTCTATATGACTCCTCCACCTGGATTTCATCGACAGGGGGAGACACCAGTTGTATGTCGACTTCATAAATCTCTATATGGATTGAAACAGGCATCTCGTTCTTGGTTTCAAAAATTTGTATCTGCTGTTATTTAGTTTGGGTTCAAACAGTCACATGCAGATTATTCACTTTTTACCAAGGCCAGTGGTGATTCATTTACAGCTGTTCTATTATATGTGGATGATATGATTGTCACAGGAAACGATAAAGAAGCGATTTCTTCCACGAAGACGTTTCTCGCATCTCAATTCAAGTTGAAGGACCTTGGCACACTAAAATACTTTCTTGGAGTAGAAATTGCTCGATCGAGATCGGGGATCTCGATAAATCAAAGAAAGTATACTCTTGACATTCTTCAAGAGGCCAGTTTACTTGGAGCGAAGCCTGCAGCATTTTCCATGGAACAGTCATCAAAATTTAATTCGACAGATAGAAAATTGTTGAAAGATCCCACATATTATCGACGGTTGGTAGGGAAGCTCATTTATCTCACCATCACCAGACCGAAAATCTCATATTCGATCAATACACTCAGTCAGTTCATGCAGGCACCTAGACAACCCCATCTTGATGCAGTTCACCGATTGCTCCGATATTTGAAAGGAGCACCAGGACGAGGATTATATTTTCCATCAAGTAGAAAATTGCAGCCAGCAGGATTTTGTGATGCAGATTGGGCTGGAGATATTACTATAAGACGGTTAGTTACGGGATATTGTGTATTATTGGGAAAAGCACTTATATCATGGAGAAGCAAGAAGCAAACGACTGTGTCCAAATCTTCAGCAGAAGCAGAATATAGGACAATGCCTTCCATTACTTGTGAGCTTACGTGGTTGAGACAGTTGCTGACAGACTTATGTGTGGATCACCCACAAGCAGCAACCTTATATTGTGACAATCAAGCAGCGATACATATCGCGGCTAATCCAGTATATCATGAGAGGACAAAGCACATTGAAATAGATTGTTATATTGTTTGTGAACGAATCGTTAAGGGAGAGATCAAGACTCTATGTCCCAAGCAATAATCAGATCGCAGATTTATTTACTAAAGCACTAGGCAAGGAGGCATTTCACAGTCTCACTCGCAAGTTGGGCACTTTTGACATACATGCTCCAACTTGAGGGGGAGTATTAACAAATATTCACTTACCATATTTCTACATTCACCTTATTGGTAGAATTGTATTTATAGAAATATATCATATATGTAATATTTATATATTTAGGTAGATTTCTTTTCCTACTAGTATATATACATTCTACTCTTGTAATATTCATCATTTTAATCATTCATTCAATTGAATCAATATAGAGAATTATTTCTCCACACATATTCTCTTTTATATTTCTTCATCTCTTTCACATTTCTTCAGTATAGGATTCTTGGTTGAACATTTTCCGGGTCTGTTCCATTTCTAGAAGAATCTCGATATAACCCATTGAGCATCCAGTGGTGACAACCAAATCGCCAGCTCAGGTTCATAGGGCTATAAATCATTGCACAAGCTTCTAAACCACATAAGGTGCAAAGTTCATGCGCCTTATTCAGCAGTGCCTTTTTTTCCCTCTTTAAATGACGCAAAGCTCTGCCAGCTCAAGTTTATAGGGGCTATAATTCATTGTGCAAGCTTCTACTCCACAAAACGTGCAAAGTTCATGCGCCTTGTTTAGCAACTCTTCTCTTTCTTTCCCTCTTTGAACAACGCCTTTGGCTCTGCATCGAGCTTAGTTTTTCTTTGTTTCATGGTTTAGGGAAGAATTTTTGAATTTGATGCGTTATTTTTACTTCCAAAAGATGGTATTCATAGATAGAAATGGAATGAGTTCGGGTTATTTTAGTATTTTTAGTTTTTTACCGTCATATTATTCGAAATTATGACACAATGTGGAGTACAAATAAATTATCACTTCAATTTAGTTTAGGCAAACAATGTGGAGTAAAAATAAATGCTTATAGAAAAAAAAGAAAAAAAAAACACTTAATTCCTAAAGCTAGGTCCAGGACATCATTTCCAGGATGATTAGAGCTACTTCCAGCATCAGTATTCGACCAGGTGGAGTGCTAAAGATTGGTCGTGCAGGGCAGGTCTAGTTGAAAGCATATGGCACATTTTCTCAGTCAAATCCACCATACAAACTAAGAATAGCATTTGTCAAGAATATTTATACGACGATTTGAATGATGAATACCATAGTAATTTTGCATGTGCAAATATAGTGTAAATAGTGTGTTTTGAATAATAATAAAATGGATGTAATTTTTTTTTTCTTGTCACAACTTGTTCCAATATAGTATTCTCAGGTGGTGGGTGCTAAAACTTACCCGTTACCCCAGCCAAATACAGATTGCAAACTAGGGTTCACCAGAGGAAAATTTTGCATGCCAAATATCCCATTTCAGTCATATAACTTAGAGGACAACCATAGACTCACGAAACCAGCCATGCACTAGTGCATGGTGCATGATAATTTCTGTTACGATTCGTTTTAAATTAGTCAAAGTCAAATTCTACTTATTTAAAGTCAATGAAATTTTGGGTCAAGTCTAAGTCAAATAGTCAAAGTTGGACTTAAATTAAGTAAATAAATTGTTTTGGGCTACGTTATAAATTATGGTTACTTAAGGATTTAAATGTCACAATATATATAAGTTGGGGGCTAAGTCTGCAATTTGGCATAAATGTAAAATGAATTTGGGCCTTTTCTTGACATTACACGCAGCGACACACATAGAGAGAAGGAAATCGCGGACAAAGAGAAGAGAAAAAGAAAAGAAAAGAAAAGAAATAAAAGGGAAAAAGGAGGAAGAAGAAGAAGGTGCCGGCCGGACTTTGAGGTGGTCGGAAAATCAACCTTAAGGCTTGGGTTTTTCAACTTCTCCATTTTCAAGAGGTAAGCAAGAACCTACTTATTTTAGAAATGAGGTTAAAAATTAGAGTTTTTGCTTATGAGCTTAAATGTGAATGTTATGAAAGGAGATGAGTTATTTTTAGTAACATGAGCTATATTTGCATGTTAAATGAAGGATTTAATTGATGAAATTTTAGGGTTCTAGACTTAGTGGGTTTAATTAGATATTTAAGTCATTTTAAGCATATTAAGGCTTATGTTGGTTTATTTATGTTATAAGCTTGGATTGATGATTTTAGTAAACCCTAGAATTTCTATTTGGGTCCTTTAAGTGAATGTGATGTAAAAGAGATTATTTTTGAACCTTATGGAAGATTAGAATTGATTGAAAATATTAAGGAGCATTATATGTATTGAATGAATAGAAATGAGCTTCTAGCTTGGTGACTTTATTACGAAATTGAAGAAAATTATACTTGGTCACATATAATTGATAGATGTGAAAAGTGGTGAATTAGAATGAGGATTAGATCCAAGTGAGGAAAGGAATTTTGAATAAGTTTTGCTTAAGTACGGTAAGTTAAGCTTAGTCTTGTTTTTAATAACTAGTGTTACTTGGGATGGTTGCTTATTTTATTTGAGCAATTATATTCTATTTCAGGAGGTGACGAGGAAGTTGGTGCAGCGTACCGACCAACTTAGTCTTAGCCAAAAGCTCTGTGAGTGGAAAAACTTATTTTTTAAAATATAAGAATTTAAATCCTATGTGTGTTAGCTGCATAATGATTATGAAGACAAGCATGATTTTTAGAATATAATAGATTTTATAAATAAATTCAGTTTTATCAGTGCAAATTATTGTTATGTTTTATCATGAGAAATGCTATTATTTAGATACAATTTATAAAACACCATAAAATACTTGATGATGATGTTATCTACTCTAGTGCACAGAGGACCTTTGGGCCATGTACTAGGGTGTATTATGAGAGGTCTTTATGACCCACTCTTATGCACAGAAGGGCTTTGGACTGTGTATAAGGGTGCTTATTTTAGAGGTCTTTGGGACCCACTTTCATACACAGAGGGGCTTTGGGTCGTGTACGGGAGTGCTCAGCTAGTCTACGTGCGTATGACCAGATATGGTGATTTTACCCGCCCTGCATTGGTGTGAATGTGTTTCTACAGTGTATGACTAGATATGGTGATTTTACCCGCTCTGCACTAGTGTGAATGTGTTTCCACAGTGTATGACTAGTTATGGTGATTTACCTGCTATGCTCTGCACTAGTGTGAATCTGTTTTCACAGTGTATGACCAGATTACAAATTACAGATTATCAGTGATTCATGACACTTTCTAGTGTAATTTTTCAGTATATGACAGCTTATTTTGTTTACAGAAACACATGTTTACGTATATTGTTTTCAGATGACATTTCTTTGCAGATTTACTAAATTATCATATTATCCAGTTTCTTTATGAATTACGATTTGCATTTACTCACTATGTATATATAACATGAGAAATCAATTTCTTGAAAATTATGATTTACTTACGAACTCTCTGCATACTGAGCTATTAGCTCACAGATTTTCTATACTTTCTTACTCAGGTAGTAGTTAAGTTTTGAGCAGTTTTTGGGAGATTCTGCAAGAGCCACAACCATTTGATCTAGTTATTTGTATGATTACATTTTGTTAAGCAAGTCATTATCATGCATTTGTCTCATGTCCACTAGGTTTAGTATATTTTATTTTGATATTGTAGTGTCATGTAGAAGTTAGAGGGGCTTGCCGCCATTTGATGTAATTATTATATATTTGGACTGTTTTGTAAAGGATAGTAGAATTGGTCGAGTTGGCTATATTTTATTTTCGATTGGTTCATATTTGGATCAGGTGGACCCCAATTGATTTTGTATATACTTTGTGTTTGAGAAATTATTGCTTTTCAGGTTTAGTTTAGCTCAATTTACAAAAGGAATTTTGCCAAAATTTTTATAAAATCTTTTTAGTCAAAGAAAAGTCAAAAGTTCTAGAAAAGTCTAAGTAGCCTTAATGATTGGTCCGGTATCTAGCTGGCATCCATCATCGGCGCACGACAAGTCTTGGATCCACTAGAGTGATTCAGGACGGGTCGTGTCAATTTCCATGTCTTTTGTTCAGTGCTCCGTCTGCACATTGGGTTTGTTTTTGAGAGTTCTAAATCCTTTGATTAGTATAAGCTTCCGTTTGACATAGATTATAAACCAAAATTAGTTTATTTTAGTTGAAATTTTTTACTTTTCAAACTACTTTAACATGAAATAATCATATTACCTTAATCAACAAAATATCATTTCAAAATAAGATAGACAATTTTGTCATTTTAAGTTAAAGCGGTTTGAAAAGTCAACAATTTCGGGTCAAATAAACTAATATTAGTTTATAAGTTGGTTTATAATCTCCGTCAAATGGGATATAAGATTCTTGGTTGAACATTTTTCGGGTTTGTTCCATTTCTAGCATATCATGGAATTTGGAAGTAACTCGATGAGCGATCCAGTGGTGATAGTCAAACTGCCACTGCAAGTTCGTAGGGGCTGTAAATCATATTTGCAATCATAGGATGACAATTTTTTTTTTTGGTTATAGCGATAAAATAAAAGTTTAAATTCTAAATAATTTAATTACTTAATAATAAAAAAATAATTTTATTTGACATGTTTATTAATAATTATGAACTTAAATTTTAATTATTTCATAATAGTTTGTAAAATATACTAAACAATTTAGTATATTATCAATTTGGTCAATAAAATGTTAATTCAAAAATTAAAAATAAAAATAACTCGTTAATTTTCTTTAATTTTTTATAAAAAATAAAAGTATCGGACTTATTTGCACTTTTTCAAATGTTAACAATTCAATTGCAATTTTCTCTTATTAAAATTAAATGTATATTAGTCTTTTTTTAAATTAAATAAGGACCAATTATGCACCAAAATACATAGGTTAGAGACTAATGTGCAAAAAAAAAAAAAAAAAAATAATTTAGAGACATTTCCGCATTGGGAGCAAAGGTTAGAGGCCATTTACGCCAAAATCCCTAATTTTAATAAAAGTAAATTGCAGTCGAGGCCTAACATTTGAAAAATGTGTAAATAGATCTGGTACTTTTATTTTTTATAAGAAATTAAAACAACTAACCAGTTCTTTCTTTTTTGTTTTGAATTAAGAATTTATTGACCAAATTTATAATATATGTAAAATATTTTGTATATTTTATGAACTATTATAAATTAACTAAAATTTAAGCTCAAACTATTAACAAACGTGTTAAATAAAATTATTAGTTTTATTATTAATTAATTGCATTATTAAAAATTAAAAATTTTATTTTACGGTTATAAAAAAAGGAAAGAAACAATATTGATATTCAAATATTTTATTTAATTGAGATATTCGTTTATTAAATACAAATATTAAAGCTCCAACTCTATTCTACATATTTTAATTTATCGTCTTATTATCATTCAAAAATAAGAACACATAGTTTGTAAATTAATTATTTTTTTTATATTAAATAAAAACGTAATAAGATTAGTTCAATTTATTTATCTTAAGTTTTATTTAATTTTTTCACATGACATAGTAATTATATATACTTAAAAACACAAATATTTAATGTTTTCTCTTATGAAAAATTTAATTGAAACGGCTATAATGATATTTTTAGTACTCTAAATTAAATATTATTAAATAAATGTATGAGACTCATTTACACATTTTACAAAGGTTAGAAACCTAACTATAATTTTTTTCTAATTAAAATTAAGGATATGCTGATGTATTTCATCAAATAATGATCAATTGTACACAAAAATATATAAGTTAAAGACATTTATGTTTAAAAAATAAACGTTAAAGATCATTTTTGTACTGAAGACAAATGTTAAAGATTATTTGCACCAAATTCTCTGCAAATAATGTGTTCTTAAGTTTAGAAAATAGACGTAACACCATAAACGTCTTTACAATTACAATCACTTAAAGCGCAATTCATTGATTCAAGTATTGTGCAAATAATGCGACGTGCAATTCACTGGTGCAAGTATAGTGCAAATAATGTGTCATGAATTTTAATCAAATTAATGGATGAATTAATTATTCAATAAAATTCTTTAATAAATTTTAAGATGCTTATCCACAACTCCTTTATCCTATAATAACTAATTTTTGTCATTGACAGTGTATCGTATTTATCTGTACTAATTTAAAAGAAACTTAAAAAGAGAAATATTTTTGGACAAATATGCCCTCATTAATATTTTATATTTTCTAAATTGTTCTTGAGTTAATGTTATAATTAAACTCCTAATTTAATATTTATAACCACATATAGTCCTTAAAAGTTAAAAATGCTAAATCTCCATTTATTATATTTAATTAATAGATTTTGAAAATATTTTATTTGAATTGTGAGAACGGATTTGGTCAGTTACAAGATTAATAGTAATTGACATTCCACCAACAATTTATTCAACTTATTTAAGGTCTAATTTGAAATTAAAGGTTGTTTTATTTGAAGGTAATTATGTAGTTTGTGATGTCCATAAAGACTTCATTTGAAGATTTGTATTTGCGATTGTAGTTTTTTTTAGTTAATGTGAATAATCCTCTTTTAATGTTCTTCTATTTTCAGAAAAATAATAATTTGCGTTGGACTATAAATGTTACGGTGTATTTTTTAAATATTGTGTATGCTCATGCGTATTTGTATATTGTTTATATATCTAAATGACTTGTGCCTTCAGATTTTCTAGACGAAAAAAAAAACTGTGGGCTAACTTCAGTAATGGTTTCAATCCACTATTGATACTTATCTTATTTTCTATTATTCTTTTTTATGCTTTTGAATTGAATTGTTATCTATTTTGTTTAAACTAATTTTTCTTAACTATTTATATTTCTACGTGAATAAGATGCTTAAATCGCTAGAATATTTAGTTTTGATAATATTAATTTATTTCTCTATTACAATTTGGATAAGTTCAGATGAAGACATTTGGGCACTGAATTATACAAATGAGAATGTTTAATTTTGCCAATTTCTAATGTAAATGTTATTTCGTTTTCTTTTATATATTGATTGATAAATCTACCTAACTTGAGGTGCTACGAGTCCAAATTGCATGTGATATTTTAGGTTAAAGCCTCTTCATAGTTGGAGAGCTATATTAAATTTCAAAGATTTGCTATAAGTCATTTATCATCTTATAAAGCAAGAAAATTCAATGAGTTTAAGTGCTCGATATATTTAAGAACTTACGTACACTATTTTTTATTCTTTTTGTTTGTGTTCTTTAATTGACATTATTTGACTATATTACAGACCTTAAAAAATAGATGTTCAATACTGGCCACACAATTGTAGAAAGTACTTTGTTTGAATACAACAACAAACATTATATTTCACCGTATTTTCTAATGTCAGATTTTTGTATTTTAATGCAGTATTAAATTAAGTTATAATTATTTAAATATTTAAATAAACATATATCTCTCAAAACCATTATTAAATCACGTGCAATGCACGTTTTACATACTAGTTTAATAAACATCAGCTAAAAATTGCCATGACTTAAAAGTAATTTAACAAATCAGGTTAACAAATTTTCATAACATAAGTAGCTTTCCCTCACCCATTGACAACTTTTGGAGCAATATTTTAGACAATGGAAAATCTTAAGTCTGTAAAAGGGTTAATTACACTAATGGTCTTCATTCTTTCAGGTTTGTAACGATTTCATCTACATTCTTTGTTTAGCAGATATCATCCCAATTCTTCTATTTATACTCACATATGGTCCCCAAGTCACTATTTCTCACTATTCTGACAATTCTTGGATAATTTTACCATTTGATTTAAATAAATTAAAATGATAGGAAAAAAATACAATGAAAGTATTGCAATTGAACCCTTAACATTTTTAAAAGTACAAATAAATTTTAAACTATTTTATTTTATTCAGATAAGTGTTCTTCCTCACCTTCACCCTCACCCTCACCCTTAATGGATCGCACTCAGTTACAGCAATCTTGATATCCACGGTCCCTAGCCAAGATCAAGCCATCCCGCACTGCCATTGCCTCGGCATCCTCAGGTGAGAGCTGCCCAATTATCTTTCTCTCTTGCATTGCCACAAAAAATCCGCACTCATCTCGAATGACAGCACCCGTTGTGTAAAACCCTGCACCAGACCTTACTGAAGCATCAGTGTTGATTTTTAAGCCTATAGAAAGTGTTGGTTGCCATCGTTGGGGAAGAGCACGTCTAATAACCAACCCATCTTTCTCACCCCAAACTTAGTCCCATTCATGAATACTTCCAACGGAATCCACCAACACCTGATTATCCCGTTGCCCCAAACCATGTACAACCTTATTCCTTTCACCCCATAGAACCCACAAAATGCATCATAGCTGTCCCAGTTCTCTCCGGGAGCCTGCCTTGGTACACAATGATGGTACTCCACAACAAGCTCAATCTCCTTAAACATGTGGACGACACTTTTGCAGTCTTCCACACCCACGCCATAGCCGGAGGTTTAGGTGGTATTCTCACCGGCTTTTTCGCAATGCCCAAACTCAGCAGACTGTTTTTCCAGGTCCCTGATTGGGAAAAGCACATTGGCCTAGCTTATGGTCTCCAAACTGGTAGAACTTCAGCTGGGCTTAAACAAATGGGGATTCAACTTATAGGGATCGTTTTCATAGTGTGTCTTAACATAGTTACTACGAGCTTGATTTGTTTGTGCATAAAGTTGATAGTTCCACTTAGATTAAATGAAGAGGAATTGAGAATTGGGGATGATGCTGTGCATGGAGAAGAAGCATATGCGTTGTGGAGCGATGGGGATAGATTTGAGAATGCAAAGGGTAATTCAATTTATGATGTTGATGAATACCCGTCTATTATGTCCAAGAATGCTAGTGAACTGCAAATGGTGTAATATACAATACTCACGGACTTGGAGAGTTAGAAAGCGTATTCTATAGAGAAAACATTAAAGTCGCATTATGTATGTCTGTTGCCCCGTACTAGAACTATGTAATTAAATGCAAAATTTATGAATTTAGAAATATCATTAATTTAAGAAATGAAAATAATACATGATCTTTAAAAATAAACACGTATGAAATTGAAAAGAAAAAGATTTCACGAGCATACATGAAATCGAAAAGATTTATGAACTTGTATAAACTTAGAAACTTAAAAATTTATTGAAATTAAAATTTTCACACATTAGACACTCATAAAATAATCTAAAGAAATATTTTTAAAATTTTGAATTACGTGAATTTAGTTTTCTAACAAAACAAGCCTTAACAAATAGTATTCATATTTAATTTATAACAAAATTTAGGAATGACAAAATACTTCAGTCTTGTCTTTCTCGATTCCGTAATTATGTGCTCCGAATATGATAGAAATTCCTCGCTCAGTCATAAAATCAAGCGAAAACAAGGAACATGGTCCCCACCCAACTCTTATTTTTAAATTTAGTTTTATGTTTTTAAATTTAAATATAATTTAAAAAATAGTGAATGGGGATATTTCAGTCCATATTTTCACCCCGCCTCCCGAAAATCTTGATGGTGATGGGGATGGGGATGGGGATGGGGATGGGGATGGGCATGGGCCTTTTCGCCTCATTGCCATCTCTAGAAAATTGTATCTTCTAGCGAATGATCTCAAACCTCAAAAACGAACAAGTTGGTCCCTAACTTTTCAATTTGTTTCACAATCAGTTTGTAATGTTGCGCTCGTGAAAGTAATAACACATATAGTTCCAAATTTTTAAGTACGAGTTCGAATTGTGACGCAAATTGTAGCTTTGTGAAAATAAACACGTAAGGACCATATAAAGAATTAACACGGATAACTAATTCTCCTTTATTTTGATTGGTTTAGTGATTGTGTTTTCCAAACTTTGAAGCTTAGGATTTGAGAACTAGTACCTCTTCCAATAAAAAAAGAAAAAAATTAATATGGATAGTTCTCTTCATTCGAGATTGGTTGTAAAATTATAACGAAATATTATACTAACTTGCTAAATTTTACAAATTGGAAACCGACTTGCTACTAGAGCAATAATTTGGGATGAGTGGTGCCATTATCCCTTAAAGCTTTTACTGAATTATTTAATACGAAAGAGGAGTTCCTTTTTAAATTGAACATATTTGATGGGCCAAATTAGTATTAATAAAACGTGGTGGGTGAAAATATAATTTATGAAAAATAAGGGCGACAAACTAGCTCAGGGTTTTGAATTTGCTCCAGTATCTTCTTCCCCTGCACACTGCAAAGAACACGGGCAGAAGAATAAACAAAGGGGGCAACCAATTTGGACGCAGCAACTGTCCTCACAATATTGTCAGCTCCGTCTCACCAGGTTAGTTTTAGTATTCGTTCGTCTGTCAATTTTGTTTTGTACTGGGCATATTGAATTGCTTTAATTTGTGCTTTTGCTTTTGGGAAATTTATAGAATCCAATTGTAGGATTTGTTGAGAATTAATTGTCCAATTTTTGAAATAATTCTTCTTGGTCTGGTGATTTTAATTTTATTTTTTTGAGAACCGAATTTTGGGGTTTAGGATAAATGTTGTTTTTTTTAATGTATTACTCGGATGATCTTTTGCCCATTCATAAATTTATGAATAATTATGTAGAAAGGACTGGGAACAGTTATTCTAAGGAATATAATCTTATCCATAACCTATGACCTCTACAATCTCAGCTGTTAAACTCGGATTAGTGATTATTTCTATCCCATTTTTGCAATTTTCATTACTTGTATACCAAAGTTTATAGCCTAGTCAATAATATCTTCAAGATTTCACAGCTTCCACTGGATTCAGATGCCGTTTTTCTTTTGGAACTGTCCGTGATTGACTTCCTTGTTTTTACCCCTTTTTTGTGGTAACCCTAATTCCTCTCTTCCTCTCATCACGCACGCGGGCCTGTAAGACTTTTTTAAATTCGATTAATCTTCTGTAGTGAAAGTTCTATTCTTTAGCATATTCTGTAATTTCTTTTCAATTTTGATTTATTATCACGAATTTTGAGAAAAAAAACGATGAGTGAAGCTGGGGAAAATTGTTTACAATACAAAGAGAACCCATACTGTGTTTGAAACAGCTTTGTCACAATGGTTTCAATATGAATAAAATTTCCTTTTTCTTTTAATTAGTTCTCAAATCAATTAAAGTTATATTCTTTACACATTCTGTTATTTCTTTTCATTTTTGATTTATTATCATGAAAAAAATTGCCCTTTTCTTTTAATCAGTTGTCAAATCAATGAAAGTTGTATTGTTTTTTTACCACATTCTGTAGTTTCTTTTCTTTTTTGCTTTATTATCATGAATAAAATTGCCCTTTCCTTTTGATCAATTCTCAAATCACTGAAAGTTTTATTGTTGCCGCATTCTGTAAATTCTTTTCTTTTTTTGATTTATTATCATGAATATAATTATCAGTAATAGTTCTGTTATTTACTAGAACTCTGTAATTTATTTTCTTCTATTTTTTTTCAATTTATTATCATGAATAAAATTGCCTTTTTCAGTTTTTATTTTAATCTGTTCTCAAATGGATAAAGTTGCATAGGTAGTTATAAATTATCATCATGTTCTAATTTTTAGCACCACCGCTAGTAATGTGTGAAATCTTTCTTTGATGTAACTATGTGTTCTAGTTAGAAGTTATAGTCTTCTTCTTTTATATCTTTTGATAACATAGTGTAAGAGTTTACAAACTTGAAATCTTTGAAGTTCGACATGGATTTATTACTTTTATTTTTTCAATTGATCAGAAGATTGATATTAGGAATATGATATATACTTGAACAAGTAAGTCATTTTGTGAACATAATTTAATTAGGTTGTGCATTTAAAGGTGATCATGCTGATGAGTTTATGCATCTACAACTCTGTAATTTATTTTCTTCTATTTTTTTTCAATTTATTATCATGAATAAAATTGCCTTTTTCAGTTTTTATTTTAATCTGTTCTCAGATGGATAAAGTTGCATAGGTAGTTATAAATTATAATCATGTTCTAATTTTTCAGCACCACCGCTAGTAATGTGTGAAATCTTTCTTTTATGGGGAATTGCTCGCAGTCGGGTTTTATGTGATGCCCGAACACATAATCCCTCAATCTGTTAAATTAATCAAGCCCGTTCAAAGTTCCGAAGAATAGGTTATCTGTGTGTGCTCGCTAAGAGTTGAAAGCAGGAGGCAAAGAGTAATGATAATCGTTCCTACAAAATTAGCCAGGACACAGCCGCGAGCCCTCTTTTTCAACTATCTTTTCCAACATTCCCGAGGTTTTTTCCCTATATTTTGTTGATTTATCAGTCTTTTTCTGCATGTACTTTAATGTAGTAGTTCCAAATTCAATGCTTTGATTAGCTTTTAGACTAGATATTTACTTTGTAATTACAGAAAAGGGTATTCGGATGTGCATATTATGTGTTTGATGAATTGCTTGTTAGAGTGTATTTCATATATACAGTGGTGCAGAAGTTGCGGGTTGTGAATATATTGCAGAGTAGAAGAGGATTTGGAGAGTTGTGTGTAGAAAGGATGGCTTGGAATTTGGAGAAATGTGATGGGAATGGTGTGAAGTTTGCTAGAATGGGATTGGTTCACCCAGCGACGGAGGATTATGTTGAAGAGGCAATTGTAGCTCTCAAGGTTGGGAAAGTTATAGCTGTGCCAACTGATACTCTTTATGGCTTTGCTTGTGATGCTTGGTATATTTTCCTCTCATTTGCTTGTTTTAGTTTCAGTATTTGAACGTGTTATTGTTATTGTTATTGTTATTGCTATTGCCTTTCTTGCAAGGGATCTTCGAAATTTGTGAGCTGTTTTGGTTGTCAACTGTGTTCGATCTTTTAGTTTTTAGAAATGAAATCTTGAAATTGTAAAATACTAAAATTAGTACTTTGGTTGAAATTGGATTGTTCTAGCAATCAATTGAATGGTGCCACGGAAAAAGGATTTAGCTTGATTTCACTGCTTCTTCATGTTTTCTTTAAGTTACATGATTTTCAATTGAACTAAATGGTAGTACAAACATGTTTGGTTAAGCTTAAAATTAAGTAAAAGTTACTTTTGTTTTAAAACATCTTTGTATAAATTAATTTTGTTCTTACTTTCAAGTAGAAAAAATTTACTTATTTGAAAATAACTCTTACTTTAGTGTCAACTAAGTACTTATTATCGATTTTGATCAATAAAAATTTACTTATATTAAAACCGACTCGTAAGTGAACTTTTTAAGCTTAACCAAACATGCTCTTTTCTTTGAATTTGTGCTATAAAGCCATGTTTTTATATAGGTTTGTAAATTTTTTTTGTATATTTTAGGGACATTTGCTAATGAAAATTTCATGATTCATATAGGCAGGGCTGATCTAATGTTTGTTTCCAATGAGAGTAATTTTGTGATAATAAGGAAATTGTATAGAAAATGCATTGAGAAAGGAAATTTTTGACACATTAATTTGATGGAGGCATCAATAATTCATGTCACTTTTCTTCTCCAAAGTCTTCCCTTGGTGCTTGTTCGCACTGAACTTGTAATTTAATGAAGAAAATTAGGTTTTTTTTTATTCCCTTTGGGCAACATCATCTGCAAGTAGTTAAACTATATAAAAATAGATAAACTAATGCTGTTTCTCCCAATATTTGGTGGAAATTAGAAAGGCAAATTTTCTGCAGTTATAATATCTTCAAAGAATATGATAAAGATAAAACATAGACTTAGATGTTGTGTTCTCAACATTTGATTTTATGTGGTGGCGTAATGCAGCTCCATGGAAGCAGTTAAACAGATATATGAGATCAAAGGCCGTAAATATACGAGCCCTCTAGCGATTTGTGTTGGCGATGTTCAGGACATACAGCGATTTGCTGTCACGGACCATTTGCCTCACGGCTTGCTTGATTCTCTTCTTCCAGGACCTGTGACAGTGGTGCTAAGACGAGGTTTGTAGAGATCATTGCTATGTTTTCTTAAATAATTTTAGTGCAAGGTTTTAACTAATATTTTTATGTTCGGTTAAAAAAAACTTATTCATCATCTTATTTTGTTTTTCTTCGTGTCTGAGTTAGAGCCTATTTGGCTTAGCTTAATTAGTTTACTTATAACTGATTAGTAAGTTTGAAAATAGATCATTTTTTTTTATTTGTTAAAGTTGGAAATAAGTAAGTTACTTATTTTGATAGTGACATAAGAGTTACTTTTGAAATAACATTTTTTACTTAAATGTAATGTATACAAACATGTTTGGAAACAACAATAACCTTTACTTATTTTTAACCTTGGGCAAACATACTATTAGTTCTCAGTTTTGTAATTTGCGAGACTGCATTTGACGTGGGGCTACACAGATTTTCTTGCTAATTTTGAGGCATTTCCCACATTATTATATTATCTTCAGTTGTTACAAACATTTCATATCTGTCATTTTATTCTGATATGGTACTCTATAGTCTTGAAATTCTAGTTTTGATATTATGCAGGGGAGTCGAGTGTCCTTGAGAAATCATTAAACCCTGGGCTAGATAGCATAGGAGTTCGAGTGCCCGATTGTAGTTTCATTAGGGCAATTGCCCATGGTTCTGGAAGTGCACTTGCCCTTACAAGTGCGAACCTTAGTGGGCAACCTAGCAGTGTAGATATCAAAGATTTTAAGAGCCTCTGGGAGCACTGCGCATACGTTTACAATGGAGGCGTGCTTCCATCAGGCCGCGCAGGATCAACAGTTGTAGATCTTACGAAGCTAGGAAAGTACAAGATCCTAAGACCCGGGAGGTAAACATCTAATTTCTCGACGTTAGATCGCATATATGTCTCTCACAAAAATATTGCCTTGATATATAAAGTTCCTTTGAAACATTAAGCTTCTTGATAGAAGGATTTTGTACTTCAGAATATTCTAAGAGATCCTAAGTTCAAAAGTTAAACCATAATGACATGTTTGATAGGGACCATAATGACATGTTTGATAGGGAGGTTTCGATAGCATGGGTTAGTATTAAGGAATTAATATGAAAAAATAGTTAAAATCTTGTTCATTATATAGTCTATGCTTGTTCATTGCTGTGTACCAAACATGCGAAATTGATTTACAAGCACCATATGATTTTAGATATGTGATTAATTTATTTAGCATGGGACAGCTACCAAAGAAAATTGTAAAGCTTCCACCCGCACTGGTCTTAAAACATTGTATGAATGTATATCACGTGGCACTTGGAAGGTGTGAATTGAGAGAAATGACCAGAATGTTGCAAATTATATGGATGCTATATTACTGTGCTGGATCTTATTTTGTTCTAATAAGGATTTGAAAAATTGATTGGAGATTGGTTGAGTGCCCTATTAGAAAAGGCCGATGGTTAGGGCCATTATCAATCAGTACTCACAATCTGTTGCGAACTCATATTGCATGCATATGCAGTATTTAAAGAGATGTCGTATTGATGAAGCACAGAAGTATATTCTGGTCAATAAGTTTTCTGGAAAAAATTGTTTCTTACGGTTATTTGAATTATATTTGTTATCGTGTTGTGCTCCTTGAGCTATCATGTAAATTGTTACATAAAAATCATTTTACGTATGCTTAATATTATTTTGCACAAGATTTGGCTCGAGCATATTTATTATATTGTGTCATATAACTTTGATGGGCTTCTTTTGTCTTGGCAGTGCGAAGGGGGAGACAGTCGAAATCCTTGAGAAACATGCTATCGTTGAAGACTCCAGCACCTCTTGACAAAACACCTAAATCCACGTTCATACCGGATAATATTTATGTAAGCTTATTGAAGTCTACTGCTATACATATCGATATCAATGTTTTATAGTTTATGCTCTCCATTTCGTGCCTTGTAACATAGTTATACGTTTAATCCACTAATTTGGGTAAAACGGTCATTCTACAGTTTTTTATCCCTGCTACCTCCCAAACAAAGCAATAAGAAAAAAGAAGGGATTCCTTCTGCATTGTTTGGCAAGAATTGATGGAGAGTATGAATGTTTGAAAATGAAATTTGCTCATTGAAATAGCTTATAATGTCATTTGTAGATTCAATGGATTCTTATTTTTTTCATTTTTTTCAGTTTGATTCAAACTGTTTTTTTCAATTTTGATTATGTATGGTATTAATTTTACTAAGTTAGATTAATAGGGATTTACATTAGGTGCTTGAAAACTTGAGCATGGATACATATTTCTCTATTGCATCACATGGCTGTCAGATTTGCCAACTCTATTACTCTTTAATAGTTTATGTCTCTGTTCTCGTTTTCGTCTTGTTTTTCGATTTTGGTTTAGGAAAGAATTATTTCGCGTAGATTCTTCGTATCGTTCCTTTTATACTTGACATACCTCACATCCTTTTTAATTTTGTGTCCACGTTGTGGTACACTGAACACCGAATAGAGGAGTTTCAGACGACATAAGCTAAAAATATAGACAAAAGTGGATATATCATATACGAGAGAAAAATAGGACTATACAACGAAATGGTTTAGACAATTTTATTTTATTATAACTTTAGATTGAAAATCTTTCATACTCCTTATAAATACAGGATCCAACCTGATCAAAAAATGGGCAACCAATCCAGGTTGTCGATTGTTATATAATCCTTGTTGAGTCGAAACATTGTTGACAAAGTTGCTTTGAACCCAAGGTGGTCTCCCAATATTTCGCTGCCAGCCCAGTTTGGTATTTAAGTAAAGTCAAATTGCATCCGTTTTTAGGGTCTGTAAGAACAGCTAGAGCATCCATAGCACAGGCAAATCTGTTTTTATCAGGATGAAGTAAGAGAGCCAATTTCCAATACTGAATTTCCAATACTGATTTCTGATTGACGCCTCGTTGGCTGTTTGCTAAATTTTGAGAATACTATACCAGTCTTTTTCATTCCCATAAACCTATTCTCAGCAGAATGGTGTAAATCACAAACCACAATCATCTCTGAAATGTTCTCCACATCAGGATAGAGCTGCTGGGCCTTCATCGCAGTCTTTTGTGCAATATCTTTGGCCCTCATCACCTCTTCTTTGTTATACTCCATCAATGATCCAGAACGCAGAATCTTACTCAAAAATCCCCAAGCAGATATATCAGCAAAATAGCCAAATTTATAAATATTATACGAAATGCTGAAGTGCGCCCACGATACTCTCCTAATAGCAAGACATCAACTCGACATATAAGTGTCCCTGCAAATTCAAATAATCCACAATCTGATTTAAGATCCCTAACTAACTACAAAAATAGAAGTATAAAACAGAAGAGTTTCACCCTTTAGTATAGTGACACTAACACACTCCATATGCATAAATTATCAGAAATGATTCATAAAAGATCAGGACCAATTTATTAGATCATGAGACTCACATACATCATTAAATTTAGAATTCGTAGCATAATTACAACATTATCATTGATAATGCAGACCGACCCAGCAATTATAGCATGCCATAAAATTTCCTTCAAAGCTCAAATCAATCATAATCATTTTACACTATTCATAGCAGATACAAATCAAGATTCCATGCAGGAAGTTTGAGGAACTAAAGAGAAATATCAATAATGGGTTGACATATTGTGTAAAACTGTCACGTTTATAACACGAATCTTCAGATTGTTTCATAAGGGTGTCCCTACTGGTGACGTGATTTATCAGACTCCGGGTGCAGTAAAAAGTGTGGACGGGTTAGCTAAGGCATACTCCATAAGTGAACTCTAGGATGCCTCATGAAGTAAGCAAGGACTCCAATAAACCGGGGTAAATAGAAAAAAGTTAGTCCAGTATAACCAAATAAAGGAAGGAACTTGGAACATAAATACACTTGCAAGAAAATTCCAGTAATTAGTAGGTGTGAGCTGTGAGGTGTAAGGCGAGAGCAAACATAGCTAGCATACAAATTGTGAAATAGGCAGGAGAGAAGGTAAAATAATGAACATGGGATACAAACATTGGTATACACGTAGTGAAAAGAGTAAAAAACGGCTAGGAATAACTATTGAACCAAATTTTAAAATGAGGAGGTAAAAGTGAAGCTGGTTGACAAGTTTGACCTACCAGAAGAGTCAATTAGTGTAATCAAAATATTTTCTATGCAACTAAAATTATATAAAGTAACAAGGCAACCATTTTGAGGTTAGAATAAGATTTAGATATTAATCTATAAAGAGGTTAGAATATTAACAAGGTTGTTGTGGTATAGCGGTGAGTACTCCTCTTTGCCTTGTGGGAGACCTGGGTTCGATCCCCTCCCTTGTAATAGAAATTCCTTTTTATCCAATTTAATAGAATAAATGGTTAATGGGGCGGGACACCACGAGGATTGGGTCGATCGGTATTTTTTGCCATCCCTAAAAATGAGAATTACTTAATGACATGAAAATTTGCCTAAGCATTTTCCTAGAGTTACCCAAAAAGTGGTCTTCAACACCCCCCCCCCCCCCCCCCCCCCCCCCCAACAACACATAGAAAGAAAAAGAGAACATGGGTAATTTTTCTCGACTAGTCTGGGTATCAAGTCTGAAAAACCTAAACAGGATCAGTTTAGTAAGCTAGCAAAGAAAGAAATTGAAGTGAACTAGAATGACAAGCACAACAAATTCAATGAAAACAAAATTTAGGGGAATAAACTTCTTGCCAAAACCTTGTAATAGAATGCAAGGTAAGGTGCAAATGTTGTTGATGGGTTTCCAACTTTTACCCCCTAACACCTTCTGTCTTAGATGTCCTATTGAAAAAATATTGTTTGGCTTAACTTTTAGGCTATTAAAGTAGATGTAAGTTTTGAAATAAGTAACTCACTTATTCCCAACTTCGACAAATAAAATGACCTATTTATTTCCAAACTTACTTATTTACTGATAACTAAACTTATAAGGAACTTTTATAGCTCAGACAAACATTCGTTCCTATCAAATAAAAGTCGATGAAGGTTAATCCATAATTGCAAAGTCCAAAGTGGATTTGTTTGATTTGTGTTGTCATTATTTATGGCAAGTTGTTATCGAGTAATTATTGTATATAAACTTTTAGTTTATAAAATTTCGACGAAGTAGAGTCCATTGATTAGCATACTAAAGCTTGTGGAGACTATAAGCCTCGGAAAAAAAAAATTTCTCTCTCCCCCTACCATTTCATGATTTTTTAATTACTGAAAAGAAATTTTAAAAGGTATAAGGGCTTACTTGAAAGAAAGAAATGGTAAAAATGCAACAGATCTAAAGAATAAGGGAAAATTTAAGATTACTTATTTTCCTTATCGTCTTCATTGTACTCCTACAGATTATGCTCATCTCCCAGACTTAAATGAATTTATTTACGAGGCCCTAACAGATGCAGCACGCACTGATGTCAATCCTCCGTGGCCAGGTCATGAACAACACCAAGTTATTGCAACCAGATTGATGATAGCAACAACATCTTCTCCAGGTGCCTTCTAAAACTTACCAATATTGCAAACCTCATCTCATATAACAAATTAAGAAAATGAAGATAAAGCGAAGTGAAGGAACCACTCCCGCATAAGAACGTCCACACAGAGTACAAAGGATAAAGCATCAAGCTTAATCACAGAACACGACTTTTTCTCACTTTCAATTCTGTGAAACTTTCCTTGGTGAAAGTAAAATGGCCAAACAAAAAGGGACAATATTATCAACGTGTAAAATAATTAAGAAAAAGAAGATTTTGTGATGAAAAGTATGCGCGCCCTTCTTAATGATCTTGTGTCAACAAGGCAATCCTCAGATCAGTAAGAGGAGTACAAATTTGACAAATGGTTGCTTACTGAATACTAGAAGGAACAGTCTATCCTGGTTTATAATTTATACTCTAGTTCTTTCATAGCATGCACAATCAAGAATGCAGAAAAATGAAGTGGTTGAAATAGAAAAGATATTGTTTGGGAATAGTATTACAATAAGAGAGATGGATTGGGATAATCTGAAATGTTAAAACAACAAACATAAGTATATTACTATGTCTTGATAGATAAGAACTAACTTGAAAGATGCTCTTCAATACTCAAAGTATCTGACGGAGCTTTGCCAACATCGTCGGCTTTTTCACAAGGATCAGTGTCTACCTCGTTCTCCCAGTGAACTGAACAACCGCCATCTCCCAGTAGAGTCATACGTATAGCAAACATAGACAAATTAGCGTATTCATATTCTGCGTGCACATTGTGCAAGCAAATCACTTGACTCCATTAACAATATAATACATCCACAAGAAAATCAACTTTTCTTATTTTGGCTCCCTAATTGGACTGCAAATCAGTAATAGGGTTTTCGAGCTCAGCTACCACATGCCCATGGAGTCACAATTTTGAATAATTCATACTAGAAAAGGGAAATATGACCAGCCAATTGGAATTAATCAATAATTTTTTCATATTAATATGGTTAAGCTGGAAACTGGCCGGTTCGATTATCAATATTTATTGCGTGTCTAATATCGAGTCGAGCCTAATAAACATGGTTAATGAGATTGAAATTTTTTAATTACATCTCAATCTACTTATATACTTCGTCGTTGGAATAAAAACAACATAGTTGATGTCCCTCTTACTCGAATTTTATTATTTGTTGAGCAAATTAAAGAGCTCAAATGGATAAAAGAAAATGGCTACATGAACAGGATCGGTTTCTTCATGAAATGCTATAACACAGTATATTCAATTTAAAGAATGACAAATAGAAATACAAAGTGGTGTGGAGCATGTATATATTAATCATTTGTTTCCAAATTCAACTTACTGGAATGATGAAGAAGTAATGATTTGAGCCGAGCAGCTGAGATTGGCCAAGGTTAGGACACGAACAGAAAAATGGCTACTGCAATATTCGAGCTCCTGCTGCTGCGATTTCGAAATTGGGGCTGAGTTGAGCTAAAGGAAGGAGGAAGACAATGGTAGCTGAGATTTTCGAGCTGTAAAATGAAGGGGCTGCGATTTCCAATTTGGGAAGTGAAATGGGCGGGCTTCTCAATTGGCAAAGCCGCTTCGCCAATTTTCCCTGGAAATTTGATTATCCTGGATAGGTAAGAAAATGTTTTCAAGCTTTCCAAAGAAAAACCATCACGTGCCGGAAAAATGGAAAAATTTTACCTGGAAAATTTTGTCAATCAAACATACCCAAAGCTGGAAAATTGATGGAAAATTTTCATTTTCCATGGAAAAACATGGGAATCAAACACAGGCTTATAGTAAAATGTGATTTGGAACACTACTGAACTTTTCATTTTATTTCTACATTAGTCACTTTTTCACTTTTGTCATTAAACACAATGGGTGACATGTCAGTTTACTTTTAAAAATATAAAATATTTATAGGGAAATGTGATATGGGACAATGTAGAGATGGCAATGGGCCGAGCCGGGCCGGCTCGGCCCGTGCCATATAGGGTCCGGCTCGGCCCTTGTCAAGGGTCGAGCTCGGCCCGTGAAGAAACGGGCCGAGCCTAAGCTCGGCCCGTGTAAAAAACATGGGCTCGGACCGGCCCGTGGTCCACGGGCCATACGGGCCGAGCCACGGGCTGGCCCGCGGACCCACGTGAAAAACAATTTTTTTTTTTTTTTTTTTTTTGTTTGTAAAGTAAAAAAAAAAAATATGGAAATATAATTCTTAATTGCAATTTTTGGTCCCCAACTTATAGTTAGGGACCAATTTGGTCTCATTTGGACCACACGGACCACGGGCCAAGTCCGTGGTCCACGGGCCAAGTCCACGGGCCGGCCCGTGGACCGGACCACGGGCCGGATCCACGGGCCGGTCCGTGGACTTCACGGGCCGAGCCAAGCTCGGCCCGTGATTTGTTTTCCGGCTCGGTCCGGGACCGGGTCCGTCGTTCGACGGGCCCGGGCCGGCCCGGGTCCGTCGTTTCACGGACCGGGCCGCCGGGCCGACGGGCGGCCCGGTCCATTTGCCATCTCTAGGACAATGGTTGTTTTTGTTATTTTATTTTGTCTTTTATTCTTTTTGTCATCTCCTTTATTTTTATCATTTTTTCCCTATTACATGATTTTCGTGGTTGAAAATTAACATTTTATTTTTTTTAAAAATGAATTCATATGTCCACATTCCATCACAGAGCCCATTTGGTGGAGTTCATAAACTAATTTATTTGATTAAAATTATTTATTTGACAAAGAATAGTAAAAAATATCAGACTATTAAAGTAAATTTTTTGGTCAAATAAACTAGTTTATAAACTCTATCAAACTCTACCAAATATTGCTACTGGGTCATTAAATAGACAATTACTTCACAAACCCACTCCAAAACATCTCCGCAATACCACTTTCAGTTTTTCAGATTCACAACAATTGTTTTTTTCCCTCTTTTTTCGCACTTTCTTTCTATTTGTGTTTGAGCGCCGTTTGATTTCTCTGGAAGTTGAAAGAAAGAAAAGAAATATCAATTGACAATTTTACCTCAACCAATAAAGACAAATAAAATGAGAGTTTAACCTATTCGCGCAACTAACATACCCTTCTAATGGAATTTGTTCAAACGAACCAATTGCGCACCTAAATGAATAGGTTAGAGACCACTCCACAAAAAATGAAAGGTTATGGACCATTTACAGGCATACGTTATGGACTATTTGCACCAATTTCTCTAAATTAAAATATGTAGAATAGAGTTGGAGTTCTAATATTTGTAATTAATAAACGAATAGCTCAATTAAATAAAATATTTAAGGATCAAGTTTGTGACAAAGTTATTTTATTTTATTGTTATAACCATAAAATAAATTTGTTTAATAATATAATTAATTAATAATAAAATTAATAATTTTATTTAACACATTTGTTAATACTTATAAGCTTAAATTTTAGTTAATTCATAATAGTTCGTAAAATTTAAAAATATTTTACAACAGGTCAATAAGTATAAAAATATGTTACATATATTATAAATTTAGTCAATAAATTCTTAATTCAAAACGAAAAAGAAACAATGGGTTAGTTTTCTTTAATTTTTTATAAAAAATAAAAGTACTAGATCTATTTGCACATTTTACAAAGGTTAGGACTCAACTGCAATGTACTTTTATTAAAATTAGGTATTTTGGCGTAAATGTCCATAACATTTGCTCCCAGTGTGGAAATGGTCCTTAATATTTGTTTTGTTTGCACATAAGTCTCTAACCTATATATTTTGTTGCGTCATTGGTCCTTATTTGATAAAAAGACTAATATACCATTAATATTAATAAGAAAAAATTGCAATTGGGTTGTTAACCTTTTAAATAAGTGCAAATGAGTCTGATACTTTTATTTTTTATAAAAAATTAAGAAAAATTATCAAGTTCTTTTTTTTAATTAACATTTTATTGACCAAATTAATAATATAGTAAATTGTTTTGTATATTTTACGAACTATTATAAAATAATTAAAATTTAAGTTCATAATTATTAATAAAGATGTCAAATAAAATTATTTTTTTATTATTAAGTAATTAAATTATTTAGAATTTAAACTTTTATTTTATCATTATAACATAAGAAATTAATTTTGTCACAAATTTGATGCTAAAATACTTTTATTTAATTAAGTTATTCGAACTGTAATTTTCATATTTTATTTTATCGTTTTATTTTTGTTCAAAAATAAACAACATCTGTTGGGTCACAATATCCTGCCTGAAATGACGGATCAAAGGGAGTAACGGGCTAGCCTATATGAAGAAACTACGACCCCCACCCACGGAATTAGTCCAGTGACGGATTCGAACGAATACCCGGGCTAGCTTTAAGGTAAACTAGAGTAGTAAAAGTCCACTTGAAATGGTTAGGGGGTCATCAAATCGAGTGCACTTTAGGCGCCGAGCGAGAAATGTCTCTTCTTTTGTTTTGGATTATTCACTGATCTAAAACTCTGCACTTGTTTTCTTATTGATTCCAAGGGCGGCGGCATTCTTGAATGAAGCATATCCGAACTGAATTAGCAATTCTTAGATCAGGCTAGGCCGATAGTTCTTCTTGCTTCAGTCCCTATGAGATTGAATGAACATAACTTTTTGCTACATAGAAATGCCCTACAAAAAAAGCAATGGAAAATGTTAATGCGAATGGAGAGAGGAGATATTTAACAAAACAAGCAAGAGCTTCCTTGCTAAAGGAATGTTTACCGAAGGGCATAGCCCTATATATGTATATTATTGTCAGCCTTTCACTCCTCAAGTCAAGAACCAAACTAAGGACATATTGTGTAAATTAATTTTTGTTATTTTTTATTTAAACATTGAAGAAAGAAAAAGAAAATTACAAACTAAAAGACGTTTTTAATTTTTGAAAGTCATCCAAATTTTTAGGGGTAAACGAGAGACAAATTTTGTTATTTTTTATTTAAACATTGTACTTAAAAGTTAGTAGGTAAAGAATAAAAATATTAAAAGTCATTAATATTTTGAATACTCTTACATATTACATGACGTTTAAAGACTTTTAAAAATCTATAAAAGTATATACTGAATACTTTAATAATTTTATAAAGTTTAAAAAGACTAGATTAAACACACCTAAATTTTATAGCTCCATAAAAATCTTTAAAATTTTAGATTAAATACGCCTAATACGTGTTTTGAATTTGGCCATTAAGTCCAACCATTTGTCACCATAGGGCATAGAGAAACTTCTATTCTTAAAATCAAACTCGAATTTTAAAATCTAAAACAAAAAACACGTTTTAGTTAAAAATGGATTTAGCTCAATAAAAGCTACAAATTGCATTAGCTTATTAATGAATCTGACTAGAATTTATCGTTGATTTTAAGCAACGTCACAAAATTGTTGTCCGCGAGCAAAAGTTCAATTCTCAATACGCAAAAAAAAAATAGTTTAGTGACTAAAAGGGCCAGGGGGCACACTTGCTGTTTGGTAGTACTGAAATTATAGAGTTTCATTTTTGCGAGTCAGATAAAATATATTTGACCAATTTAATAAAAGGTTAATTACACTAATGATCTCCACATTCTTTCAAATTTGTAACGATTTTAACCACATTCTTTTTTTTAGCAGATATCATCATCATTCTTCTATTTTATACTCACAGATGGTCTCCAAATCACTATTTTTCACTATTCTGACAATTCTTAGACAATTTTGTCACTTGACTTAAATAAATTAAAATGATATGAAAAAATACAATGAAAGTATTGCAATTGGGCCATTAACCTTTTCAAAAATACAACTAAATCCTAAACTATTTTATTTTATTCAGATAAGTGTTGTTCCCCAACTAAAAAGGAATTCCCACCCCCATAAGCCATTCCATAAGAGAAATAAATGTTCTGCAAATGGCTATCACTCAAATTCCCATCTCTTCCAGATTTCACTTTATCCACATTAATCTTTTCTCAGCCATCTTTATTTATCTAATATTCGAAACCCCAATTTTTTTTTTCTCTAAATCTACTTCAGTTTTGCTCAATATTCCCTCAATGGAGCTATATTCAAGCAAAAAAAATCTGAACCCAGTAACCCATTTGAACAAATCTTGTGTTGAAAAGTGGCAGTCCATTTTTATTGAGAGAACTGGGGTAGCTAGGATGCATTTTGTGGGTTCTATGGGGTGAAAGGAATAAGGTTGTACATGGTTTGGGGCAACGGAATAATCAGGTGTTGGTGGATTCCATTGGAAATATTCATGAATGGGACCAAGTTTGAGGTGAGAAAGATGGGTTGGTTACTAGACGTGCTCTTCTCCAACGATGGCAGCCAACACCTTCTAGAGGCTTAAAAATCAACACTGATGCTTCAGTAAGGCTTGGTGCAGGGTTTTACACAACGAGTGATGTCATTCGAGATGAGTGCAGGTGTTTTGTGGCAATGCAAGAGAGAGGTAATTGGGCAGCTCTCAGCTGAGGATGCCGAGGCAATGGCAGTGCGGGATGGCTTGATCTTGGCTAGGGACCGTGGATATCAGATTGCTGTGACTGAGTGCGATCCATTAAGAGTGGGGGTGAGGGTGAACACTTATCTGAATAAAATAAAATAGTTTAGGATTTATTTCTACTTTTAAAAAGGTTAATGGCCCAATTGCAATACTTTCATCATATTTTTTTCCTATCATTTTAATTTATTTAAGTCAAAGGGTAAAATTATCCAAGAATTGTTAGAATAGTGAAAAATAGTGATTTGGGGACCATCTGTGAGTATAAATAAAAGAATGTGGATGATATCTACTAAAAAAAAATGGAGATGAAATCGTTACAAACATGAAAGAATGGAGACCATTAGTGTAATTAACCCTTTAACAAACTTAAGATTTTCCATTGTCTAAAATATTGCTCCAAAAGTTGTCAATGGGGTGAGGGAAAGCTACTTATGTTATGAAAATTTGCTAACCTGATTTGTTAAATTACTTTTAAGTAATGGCAATTTTTAGCTGATGTTTATTAAATAAATACGATACACTGTCGATGACAAAAATTAGTTATTATAGGATAAAGGAGTTGTGGATAAGCATTTTAAAATTTATTAAAGAATTTTATTGAATAATTAATTCATCCATTAATTTGATTAAAATTCATGACACATTATTTGCACTATACTTGCACCAATGAATTGCACGTCACATTATTTGCACAATACTTGAATCAATGAATTGCGCGTTAAGTGATTGTAATCGTAAAGACATTTATGGTGCTACATCTATTTCTTAAACTTGAGGACACATTATTTGCACTATACTTGCACCAATGAATTGCACGTCGCATTATTTGCACAATACTTGAATCAATGAATTCCGCATTAAGTGATTGTAATCGCAAAGACGTTTATGGTGTTACATCTATTTTCTAAACTTAAGGACACATTATTTGTACTATACTTGCACCAATGAATTGCACGTCACACTATTTGCACAATACTTGAATCAATGAATTGCGCGTTAAGTGATTGTAATCGTAAAGACGTTTATGGTGTTACGTCTATTTTCTAAACTTAAGGACACATTATTTGTAGAGAATTTGATGCAAATAGTCTTTAACATTTGTCTTCAGTACATAAATGATCTTTAACGTTTATTTTTTTAACATAGATGTCTATAACTTATGTATTTTTTTGTATAATTGATCATTATTTGATAAAATAGGTCAGCATACCCTTAATTTTAATTAGAAAAAATTATAGTTACTTTCCTAACTTTTGCAAAATGTGTAAATGAATCTCGTACCTTTATTTAATAATATTTAATTTAGAGTACTAAAAATATCATTATAGCCGTGTCAATTAAATTTTTCATAAGAGAAAATATTAAATATTTGTGTTTTTAAGTATATATAATTACTATGTCATGTGAAAAAATTGAATAAAACTTAAGATAAATAAATTGAACAAATCTATTTACGTTTTTATTTAATATAAAAATAATAATTAATTTACAAACTATGTGTTCTTATTTTCGAATGATAATAAGACGATAAATTAAAATATGTAGAATAGAGTTGGAGCTCTAATATTTATAATTAATAAACGATTATTTCAATTAAATAAAATATTTGAAGATCAAGATTGTTTCTTTCCTTTTTTTATAACCATAAAATAAAATTTTTAATTTTTAATAATGCAATTAATTAATAATAAAACTAATAATTTTATTTAACACGTTTGTTAATAGTTATGAGCTTAAATTTTAGTTAATTCATAATAGTTTATAAAATATACAAAACATTTTACATATATTATAAATTTGGTCAATAAATTCTTAATTGATTGCTAGAACAATCCAATTTACAATCCAATTACACCATCGAACAGCATAAAGAGTATCAGTTGGCACAGCTATAACTTTCCCAACCTTGATAGCTACAATTGCCTCTTCAGCATAATCCTCCATCGCTGGGCGAACCAATCCCATTCTAGCAAACTCTATGGGGTCTACTTTCATGCATTTTTTCCCATTTTTTTTGTCTTCATTTCCAACATGTATAATTATAAGGAATAATGCATATTTGATTCTAAACCTTTCAAAAATGTTGGGAATATACCTATAACCTTAAAAAATAGTATCACACATCTCCAACATTTGAAGAAATAGGCATCGTAGGTTCCTCTTAACTGTTTTCGTCCATTTTATCCGTTAAAGTTCTCAATTGGACTGTACGCATTTTTTTTCTAAATTAAGCGATTGGAATTGATGTTTTGTATTTTTTTTCAATTCACTTTTCTTCTTCTTCTCTTTTTCCCAAAATCATATCACAAACACTCTTTTCAGTTCACGCCCTAATCATCAAAATCGTTTTCCAGTTTCAGGCCAATGAATTCAATTAGATCATCTCCACCTCCAACTGAAAGCAAGATTTCCAAAAAAAAAATTGCATGGGCATGAACAAAAAGTGGAATTAAATTAGCACATTTCCAAAAAGTGGAAATGTAAGGTACTATGATTTTTATTGCCTCTTAGAGCACATTTCCAAAAAGTGGAAATGTGCAAACACCACCAACCCAATAATTGAAATTCCAATATTATACACACATACACAAAACTCTTTTTTCACTTTATTCTTCCGTACTGTCCTTTGAATAAAGAAAATTTCGATTGGAGAGGAGACTGTGGTAGAAATTTGAATCCCAGGGAGATCTGTATCTTCTAAATAAATTTCTTGATTCAGATCAAAATTGCATAGGCCTCTCACTGTGTTGGCTTCTTCTTGAGAAAAAAGCGCGTGCAATCCAATTGAGAACTTTAATGAAGAAAATGGACGAAAACTACCAAGAGGGATCTACGATATCTATTTCTTCAAACGTTGGGGATGTTTGGTGCTATTTTTTAAAGTTATGGGCATATTTTCAACTTTTTCAAAATATTGAGGACCAAATATGCAATTATCCCTAATTATAAAGAATATTATTTTATCTAGTAATCTTTCATGCAATTCGTTTAACATTTGAAGATTTTTTTAACTTATTAAAGTAAACTCAATATGACCGATCCAAAAAAATATCTATGAAAAAGTTGAATTACAAACGGGACAAAGAATTCACTCAAAAATCTCTGAAACTTCAGTGAAAAAATTATCATAGATTGGCGTAAACATATGGAAGATTAATGTTTAATACGAGACTACTTGAAAATTTTGTAAGATATTCTTTATATAGTTAGTAGAGTTTTCGCGAAATAAAATCTTGTTTAGATTGAACAAATAGAGTCGTGTCTTAATTAAATTAACTTCCCATTTTATGTAAAGAAAGACATTTCGTGTGGACTTTGTACTTAGTACAATGAAATGTTTGGATAAAAGTATAAGATTAAGCGTATATTTGATATTGTTAAAATTATTATTTAATTGCTTATAAATTGAAGGTAATATAAAAATAATGGATAATATATAAGTACTGAGTTGTGGGTCCTATAAAATATGTAGATAAAAAGTATGTTTAATTAATTTAAATCTAATCAAACAAGCTTTAAGTCAATTAACAAATGTCCATCTTAATTTTAAATGAAATCATGTTGATACAAGAAAAATGATGGGGAAGCAGACAGGCCCAAATTAAGTTGATATGTTTGTTTATTCTCCTCGCGGAACATGTGCAGATGTGCCCCCATCGTACTTGTAGGTAGAAATAGATTGGAATTGAGACTTTTCTCCCCTTTTCAAAAATTGAGACTTCTTGGCTGAATGACAGGAAACCATTTCACCCATATGTTAATCATTGAGAGACACGAGTCTTCAACTTGTGCTTACTAAGAATTCCATGTTAAAGATTAAAAATTATAATAATATATTCTCGTTGCAGTTAGATTGTTAGTTTGTAAATGTTACTGGAAAAATTCTTATAATCTCATTCTCTTGTTTAGTGATATGCTTAAATTCAAACTCAATACGTGATTCTACCTATATGCATCTTATCCTAAGGTCATTCAGTACCACTACTCCAAGTGCACTTCGAAGGAATGGTATTGATTCCAGTTAACAAACTATTCAGATTCTCACATAGGATTCCTTCGTTTCAAATGACTGGGAGGGAAGGACCAAATGTTCCAAAGGATCTCTTGAACTCGTCCCGGCTTCCTTGTCCCCCAATCTTAGTGGAATTGCGGATTCTGAAACTACAAATGCTGGAAAGAGGTACACTACTGCTTCTTGTTCTAAATTTATGGGAGACCTGGAACCAAAGGCAATTTTGAGAAAAATGCACTTCCCGAGGAGAAACTGAAAGGGAAGTTACACGGAAATGCATCGCTAGCAGGTTTGACGGAATCGGGTGGCGAATCTGAAGAGACAGCATACAGAAATTATGCTGTAGGGCCAGAAGACAACAATGCGCGACTAAATCCCAGTTGCAACGATGCGCCAGTTTCTTTGGAAATTCCTAAGCTGGACTGTTACAACTTCGATGCAGAGAAATCCATTGAGAAGTTTCAGGTTGGTCAATAAAAGCATGCCAATATGTTGTGGGAAATTTATGGTTTAAATGCGAAAAACTCACAAAACGGTTGAGACCCTTTCCTTTTTCATGGACAGTAAAACCCATGGATAAGGACGTGTTTGCCATACTTCGTGGTCGTGGAGAAGATGAGATAGATCTAGGCTTTATATGAGAACTAGAATATAGGTGCACTCCTTGAGTCAGTGTGTAGTTAGTTACAAGTCGGTTTTCAATCCTCGAGAGGAAAAACTGGTGGACGGGGTTGTAACAGTGGAAACACTACAGACTGAGATGCTTAAATTTTCCCATTGGATACCTGCTTATTTTTTGAAAGACGAGCAAGGTGGAAGCCTGAAGCGTTGTTGGGTCCTTGATTCAGCAGTCATGCGACTCATGCCACAATATTTATTATGTTCGAGTTGACGATGCATGATGATGGGGAGCCTCTCATTTTCTCTTTCTAGTTTGTTTTTTTCTTTAATTTCTGTGAAATCCAGGCAAAGCTAGATTTTTAGATGATGTGTTGATACCGACTGAAGATTCAGTGGAACAGATCAAGGTACTTGCCCAATCTTAGTTACAAATTGGTAGCTTGCACATGTTTGGTAAGCAGAAGTGAATAGGACTAGACAGTATGGTGAACAATAGTTTAGTTTATTTTTCTTATTTAGTATTATCTAGTGCTATCCTATCTAATGCTTGTCAGTTTTTTTAGGTGTTCTGTTAAGTTTTTGTTAATAATCTACATATTCTTCAGGATAGTATAGCTGCTTCCAATTCCAGTAGTACTATACCACGTTTTGCTATCAACGTGGACTGTTATTGACCTTTCTGTTTCTTTGTAAGGCTATATATATAGCTGAAAATCTTGCTAAATAAATATAAGTTGATTTCCCAGATTTTGGGTCTGTGTTTTGATTTTTTAGTCCTTTCAATTTGGTATCAGAGCCACTTATAAGAGCTTGATTCTGAGAAGTTAGGATCTGCATTATCCTAACAAGTGAGAAAGAGTGTCTGAGTGAAACACTTTGAGAGAAAAGTGAGTTTGTGAGAAACCCGTAAGAAAGTGTGTGATGGCAACAGAAGAAGGCAGTTTCGCTCAGCCTTGCATCCCAAAGTTTGATGGGGACTATGAACACTGGAGCATGCTAATGGAGAATTTTTTAAGGTCGAAGGAATACTGGAATCTCATCGAGACTGGGTACTCAGAACCGGGTGGTGTAGGGACCATGACGGCTACACAAAGGAAGACCTTGGAGGACCTGAAACTGAAAGACTTAAAGGTGAAAAATTATTTTTTCCAGGCAATTGATAAGTCTATTATGAAAACTATCCTCCAAAAGGACACCTCCAAGCAACTGTGGGATTCTATGAAGATAAAGTGTCAAGGAAATGTGAGAGTTAAGCGTGCTCAACTCCAAGCACTTTGGAGAGATTTTGAGGTGCTAGAGATGAAGGTTGGTAAATCAGTCACCGATTATTTTGCAAGAGTTATGCTGGTGAAAAATGACATGCGTAATTATGGTGAAGATATGCAAGATGTCAAGATTGTGGAGAAAATTCTCCGCACCCTCACTGAGAAGTTCAACTACATTGTATGTTCTATAGAGGAGTCGAAAGACATTGATCGTCTCTCTGTGGATGAACTCCAAAGTTCCTTGATCATGCATGAGCAGAAGTTTCGAAAGAATTCCAATGGTGACAAGCAGGCATTGAAGGTCACATGAGGGTGGAAGAAGCCGTGGTCGTGGAGCGTACAGAGGAAGAGGTAGAGGGAGAGGTCGAGCAGCCTTCAACAAAGCCATGATCGAATGTTATAAATGCCATAACCTTGGACACTTTCAGTATGAGTGTCCAAGGTGGGAAAAGGAAGCAAATTATGCAAAGCTTGATGAAGAGGAAGAGATGTTGCTTATGTCCTATGCTGAATTGAATGATGAGAGAAATGATTTTTTGTTCTTAGACTCGGGATGCAGCAACCACATGAGTGGTGACAAAGATTTATTTTGTGAAATGAATGAAGAGTTTCGACAGATGGTGAAGTTGGGAAATAATACAAAAATGTCAGTCATGGGGAAAGGAAATGTGAGGTTAAGGGTGAATGGAAACACCATGTGATCACAGAGGTTTTCTTTGTTCCCAAGTTGAAGAACAATTTGCTCAGCATTGGACAATTGCAACAGAAGAAGTTGGCTATACTCATTCAAGATGACACGTGCAGAATTTACCATCCTCAAAAGGGCCTGATTATCCAAACTGGAATGACTGCAAACAGAATGTTCATAATTTCAGCAAATATTCAACTTAGGAAATCTTCCTGTTTTCACACCACCATAGAGGACTTAGCTCACTTGTGGCACTGCCGTTATGGTCATCTAAGCCACAAGGATCTGAGAACTCTTCAATATAAACAGATGGTTTATGGTTTACCACGGCTGCAATCTACATCTACTGTGTGCAAGAGTTACGTGATTGGCAAGCAACATAGAGAACCTTTTCCTAAGAAGAGTAGTTGGAGGGCAACAGAGAAGATTCAACTCATCCATGCAGACATATGTGGACCAATTACTCCTGAATCCAATAGCAACAAAAGGTACCTCATTTGTTTCATTGACGATTTTACTAGAAAAACTTGGATTTACTTTCTAGTTGAAAAATCAGAAGCATTGCATACTTTCAAGATATTTAAGAGCTGTGTGGAAAGGGAAACTAGTGCAAATATTAAGTGCTTGCACACTGATCGTGGAGGTGAAAATACTTCACAAGAATTCAACAATTTCTGCAAGGAGAATGGGATTAAAAGGCAGTTGACGGTTGTCTACACCCCGCAACAAAATAGGGTAGCAGAAAGGAAGAACATGACCGTTCTGAACATGTTTAGGAGTATGCTATCAGAAAGGAGGGTTCCCAAGACTTTTTGGCCTGAAGCTGTAAACTGGACAGTGCACATTTTGAATCGAAGCCCTACTTTAGTTGTGCAAAACATGACTCCTGAAGAAGCTTGAAGTGGAGGTAAACCTTCAGTTGAATATTTCCGAGTTTTTGGTTGCATTGCTCATGTTCACGTACCTGATGTGAAGATAACCAAGTTGGAAGATAAGAGTGTTGCTTGTGTGTTACTTGGTGTGAGCGAGGAATCAAAAGCCTATCGGCTGTATAATCCAGTTACCAAGAAAGTAATCATAAGCAGGGATGTGGTTTTTGATGAGAAAAAGACTTGGGAATGGGATAAGGATCACGAGGAGCAGCTTCTAATGGATTTAGAGTGGAGTAATGATGAGACAAATGCAGCAGACAATGATACAAGTGAGTCGGAGAATGAAGATGATAATGGTACTGAAGAAAATAATGCAGTTCCAACCGAGTTGGAGAATGTTGAGGGCTCATCTATTTCGGAAGCAAGCAGAGGCAAAGCTAGAGGAACTCCAGGTTGGATGAGAGACTATGAGATCGGGGAAGGTTTGTCAAAAGAAGATGCTGATGTGAACCTAGCCTTCTATGCAAGTGCTGATCCAATCTTATTTCAATGAAGCCATCAAAAGCAGCAAGTGGAGAGATGCTATGAACTCGGAGATGAGGTCCATTGAAGAAAATGATACCTGGACACTTACTGAGTTGTCAAAAGGAGCTAAAGCAATTGGAGTAAAGTGGGTATTCAAGACAAAGATGAATGAATTGGGTGAAATTGACAAGCACAAAGCACGCTTGGTGGCGAAAGGCTATGCACAAGAGTATGGAGTCGATTATTTGGAGGTATTTGCACCTGTGGCTCGGCTAGACACAATAAGAATGATTATAGCACTTGCGGCAGAAAAGGGGTGGAACATCTATCAGCTTGATGTGAAATCAGCTTTCCTTCACGGAGAGTTAATGAAGAAGTTTTTGTTGCACAACCGAAGGGATATGTTAAGCAAGATGAACCTCACAAATTTTACAGGCTAAGGAAGGCACTATAAAAACTAAAACAAGCTCTTAGAGCTTGGTTTAGTCGTATTGAATCTTATTTTCTGAAGGAAGGATTTGGATGAGGCCACAGCGAGCAAACTCTATTCACCAAAACTAACAAGGAAGGTAAACTATTGATTGTTAGTTTGTATGTTGATGATTTAATTTATACTGGAGACGATGTTAATATGATTATTGAGTTCAAGAAATCAATGATGGGAGAGTTTGACATGTGTGACTTGGGAAAATGAGATACTTCTTGGGAATTGAAGTGTTGGAGTAGAACAGTAGGATGTTCATTAGACAGAAAAAATACGCCATGGATGTGCTTAGGAGGTTCAGGATGGAGGAGTGCAATGCTGTGCACAATCCCATTATTCTAGGTTTCAAAATGATAAAAGATGAAGATGGAGTCAAAGTGGACTCAACATATTTCAAGCAAATTGTAGGGAGCCTAATGTACTTAACGGCAACACGTCCAGACTTGATGTTCGTCGTGAGTTTGATCAGTAGATTCATGGCTTATCCCACTGTACTTCATCTCCTTGCTGCAAAAAGGGTGCTAAGGTATCTTAAGGGTACTATCAATTTTGGAGTGCTCTATAAGAAGGGAGGGATGGATGACTTGGTAGCTTACACGGACAGTGATTACGCTGTAGATATGGAAGATAGAAAAAGTACTAGTGGCTATGTATTCATGATGAGTTCTGGTGCAGTTTCGTGGTCCTCAAGAAAACAGCCTATCGTCACTCTTTCCACAACTGAGGCTTAATTTGTGGCAGCAACAGCGTGTGCCTGCCAGGCTGTATGGGTGCAAAGGGTTCTCAAGCAGCTTGGTAGCTCTCAAACTGAAGGTACAATTGTTTTCTGTGATAATTGCTCGGCAATAAAGTTATCTAAGAACCTGGTTCTACATGGTCGCAGTAAACATATAGATCTACGCTTTCATTTTTTGAGGGACTTGACTAAGGAAAGAATTGTTGAGCTAAAACATTGTGGCACGAAGAAACAAGTTGCAGACATCATGACCAAGCCACTCAAACTTGATGTATTCCAGAAGTTGAGAGGCTTGTTGGGAGTGTGTAAGGAACCTACCATAAACTAATCGTCAATGACATTTAGTTTAAGGGAGGGAATGTCAGTTTTTTTAGGTGTTTTGTTAAGTTTTTGTTAATAATCTACCTATTCTTCAGGATAGTATAGCTGCTTCCAATTCCAATAGCACTATACCACGTTTTGCTATCAACGTGGGCTGTTATTTACCTTTCTGTTTCTTTGTAAGGCTATATATATAGCTGAAAATCTTGCTAAATAAATATAAGTTGATTTCCCAGATTTTGGGTCTGTGTTCTGATTTTTTAGTCTTTTCAATGCTATCCAATCTTTCTTACCAAACATGTTTAGTAGTGTAATCATAATTATGCATATGCTACTTATATTTATGAATGTTTTTACTTCAGTTTTAAACTTGAATGTTCCTATCTTATGCACATATATAAAACTCATCTCGTTAACTATTTTCCAGCTGCCAATGTTGTGCCACGGGATCTTGCTATGGTTATGGAAGGCAAAGACTAAGTGCAGCGGCATTTGGGTCTGGCAACACATTTTTCTGCAGAAATGGGAGCAGATTTCTGTTTAGGTGCCCGAAGCAGATGTAAAAACTGCAAAAGTAGACAAGACCTGATCTTTCAGTATTGTTTTTCAAGCATGATTGGCTAAAGCTTATAAGCACCTCTTCTAAAAAGTAATATTTTCCTTGAACTTTTATTCTTGTGAAGAGGTTGGATTTGATCAATTGCACTCTCTTTGACAGGCATCTTTGTTGAATATTACAAGTATTATGTGGAGAGAGCCTATTGAAATTGTATTTTAAAATTTGTGGGTTCTTTTATTAATTTTTGGGCGGGTACGTTGTGAAGTCTTATTTGATCATCGATTTCTTATTTTTTTATTGTTCCAACTTGGTCGCTCAACTTGCCCTTCTGTTTTACATCATGAAGTAGTTTTCAACAAAGATGATGGAATGCACAATGTTGCAATTGCGACGTAGGACACTGTTAGTTTTAGTGGTGGAAGGTAATTTGGTTATGAAACAAAATATATTGTTTTAATAATTGAGTTGAAACAAAGAAAAGTCTACTAATTGAAATGAAGTTTGGTTGAGAGTTTAGTGAATGTCTTTTACCAAATACTGCTTTTGAAAAGTCCATGTTTCCAAGGTTTCCAGTAAGTTGCAACGCCATTTTGAAACTTCTTTGGAAACTAAGCACTTGTTTAGAGTTTTTTTTGGGGAAAAAATGGGTTTTTTTTGTTATTTTTTGACTTTTCAAACCTTTTTGTAGTATAAAAATGGTTGAAAAGTCAAAAATTGTAGGCAAAAAAATAGATTTTTTGGGGAAAAAACTCTACCGAACATGATCTAAATTTATAGCTGAAAGTTACTTGGTCAGTTTGGCACGATTGTTGTGAATAGAGTTTTTATCAGTACAATTTTTATTAAAGTATTAATAGTTTGGTTTTCAATGAAAAGAGTGTTGTGACGATTAAATTGACTGCAGTATTACTACAAATGTGCTTTTGATTTTTGAATTGTACGTATTGCATAATTATTTGACTAAACATTATTTATATATAATTTATCTCATTTTGTCCTTTTAAAAATAATGTTTATTTCATTTTTTATACATCTATAAAAAATTAAATATTTTAATTAAACTATCATGGCACAATTGTTTTAGTATAATTTATATTATGTAAATTATTTGTTTTAGATGCATTAACATACGGTTTTGTACGTTGAATTAATGAATTGAAAAGTTCTTTTTTTGGTCGAATATTTAGGGTGTAATTTTGATGTATTCTGATATTTTATTAAAATATTAAGGATAAACTTGTAAATACAAAAGTTCTATTTCAGCTTCATGAAAAAGTGCTTTTTTTTTTTTAAAAGAAAATTTCAAATTTTGAGCAACTTTAAAACAATTTTAAAAAATGGAAAACAGCTATATTTTTAAGGGAAATTGGCGCAAATGGTTCTTAATTTTTGCCTTTAGTGTCAAAAATGGTTCCTAATTTTTATTTTTTGGCGCAGTAGTCTTTAACCTGTGTTTTGGTGTTTAATTAGTCTTTATTTGATAAAAAAAGACAAATATACCTTTATTTTGATTTAGAAAATTTTTTAATTGGATTTCCAACATTTGCAAAAAGTACAAATATGTTCGATACTTTTATGTTTTTATAAAAAATTAAAAGAAACTAACAAATTGATAATATACTAAATTATTTTGTATATTTTACAAACTATTAAAAAATAACTAAAATTTAAACTCATAATTATTAACAAACATGTTAATTAAAATTATTTTATTATTATTAAGTAATCATTAAAATTTAAACTTTAATTTTATCATTACAACATGAAAAGAAAAATAACTTTATCACAAACTTGATGCTCAAATATTATTATTCAATTGAGCAATTCGTTTATTAACTACAAATAGTAGAGCTCAAATTGTATTCTTCATATTTTAATTTATCGTTTATTATTGTTAAAAAATAAAGAACACAAAATGTGTAAATTAATTTTTGTTAATATTTTATGTTAAAAAATATAATAAGATTGGTTCAATGTTATAAAATTATTTACGTTATTTTGTTATTTATATAACTTAATTTTTATTCAAGTTTTTCACATCACATAGCAATTATATATACCTAAAGCGCAATAATTTTATATTTTTCTCTTATGCAAAATTTAATTGACACGACTATAGTAATATATTTAATATGTTAAATTAAATATTGTTTAATAATTGTATCGAACTTATTTGCACATTTTAGAAAGGTTGGAAATCCAATTGAATTTTTTTAAACTAAAATTAAGGGTATTTTTGTCTTTTTATCAAAAAAAAGACTAATTGTACACCAAAATACGTAGATTACAGACTGTTACGTCAAAAAACAAAGGTTAAGAACCATTTGCACAATAAAAACAAAGATTAAAAACCATTTGCGCCAATTTCTCTATTTTTAAGCAAAAGTACGTTTAGCCTCCTAGTAGAGGTTTGGGGCTCTCATAAAAAGAAAAAACCCTCCCTAGACTAATTTCCCTATTTTTAAGCAAAAGTACTTTTAGCCTCCTAGTAGAGGTTTGGGGCTCTCAAAAAAGAAAAAACCCCCCCTAGACTACTACCCCATTCATTAATCAGTAATATCACATTTTGTGTACATATACACCTTATTGCAAATTCACCAAAATGTGCACCTGGTGTGACATACAAAAATTGTGTATTGAGCATACAATTTTTTTATTCCAAGATCTGCAAGATTAGTGATCCCTCCTTCCTTCGCTACAACCTTTGCAACATTGGCATGCACCCATTAGTCCACTAATGTCACAATTTTTTCTTCTTCACTCAACACGATCTCAATATCTTGCTCTTCATAAAAAATATAATTAAGAATCTTTGTAACTTTCATCATCCAAATTCAATAGTGCAAGTATTGTGCAACTAATGTGACTGGAGTTCTAATTAAGTGAACAAAATGATTCGATAATTAAAAATCTTTTACTAAGTAGTGATTTTGGGAAGATCAGTGGTATATGTAGATACAATAAGAATTTGTTAATTTGCAAGATTGATAAATAATTAGTTGTTATTGTTAATTATGTTTTCATGTTCTAATAAATGCTCTATTGTGATTGTGATTTATCTTTCTTTGGATTTGACAATATCTTTACCTGCCCCAACGTAGGATATTATCTAATTATTGGACAACCTTTGAAATTTCAAAGGACCCTTCACAAAATTCCAAACTATTAGGAGCTCCATAGTTTTTTTTTTTTTTTTTTTTTTGCCAATTTAAACTTCAACTCGAGCTTTCAACCGGGACGTGACACCCTATTCTTTTGCAGTGCCTACATTCAGGATGTAATGTCCTTCATAGCTTGGCCGGCCAAACGTTCCATTTCATTCATATCACTTATCTATACATTCTATAAACTCTACATACTGACCATACAATGGTATATAAAAGTTTCCGTATCCTTGGTTTTATCTCTTTCAACAGCTTTTGAAGGATTCTTGGTTGACCATTTTCCGAGTCTGTTCCATTTTTGAGAGGTTCCTCACTTTGGCAATCACGAGTTGAGCCTCCCATGGAAAAGGCCAAGTCTTTACAAGGGGTTCATGCGGGCTAAAAATTATGGCACATTCATCCTCCGTGCTGTTTTTGAAGTATAAGTGTCTCCTTTTTTGCATCATTGACAATGTATACATGCTTCTTTTTCTAGTCATGGTTTTGGGATTAATTGTTTTAACCATAAAGTTCCAATGAGGTCCAATTCAAGTGCTAAAAGTCAAAGCATGAACTATAAGGTCTCTAACTCAATGAAATAAATTGCACCAATTAAGAATATTAATAAAATGCAGAAAGAGCCTTCCTTACCTTGTCCATTGGAGGTTTAGCTTGGGAAGTTCAAGGGATCGGCCACAGGTAGTCGTTGGTGGTTGCCGGTGGTGGGTGGAAGGTCTGGCGGTTTGGTTGGGGAAGAAAAGTGGGTCTTAAGATATATGAAAATGTGACACTAAAGTACAAATTATTTTTATGAAGGTACTACTATTATATGAAACCAAAGATTAAAATTCAGTTTATTCAATCTAGCTAAAGAGGACTTCTTAGTTTAACTTGTCCATTTCACATCTGAAAGTAGTTGAACGTCTAAGTACTTGTTTATTATAATCTATCACAATCAATTCTATAAACAGAAAAATTGAAAAATAGTAAATAAAAAGAAAAAATCAACTTTCAGGAGAGTTCTTTAATAATTTAGAGAAAATGATTGTTCAGAGTTTGGTAGAACAGATCGCCTATTTTCCTCTTTCGAAACTGTTATTGTTGAGAAAGGATCAAGAACTTATTCAAGAATTTTATTTTACCTTATGTTCTATATATACTTCTTCAAGTTGTACATAAAAATATACCATATCAGTGTCCAGATCAAACATCCACCTTTCTTGTGCTAATAAGTTATGTGGACATGAGTTATACCTGAACAAAGGAACCACAGCTATACCTCTTTGAATTTTTCATCACGACTAATCGTGAGTTATATGTGTGTATCATAACAACATTCTTTCCAAGTCGTCAAGATCGATAATATATAGTGATCACCAATCTCCAAGACTCGGTAAGAAAGCTAGGGTTTTTACAATAAGGGATTCCTATGGATAAGCTCATACTGATGTTTCAATTCAATATTATTCCTTAGAGAGTTATCAGGAAGCAGAATGAAGGTTTCATAATAATGATTTTATGGACTGATTTGATGTGCTGGACTCTAGTGGTACTGTCACGTAGAGAGTGTTCATTTCATGCTTTCTTGAGAGCAAGAACAAATTTTGTTATTCCCTTAAGTAGGTATTCCACTAATTATACTAGCTTAAGACATCCCTAGGGCCCTATCCACAACAAAATGTTTCACAAGAAGCCTAAACACACCATGATAAGTAACAAAACTTAAGAATTAAAACATCACTATCCATTGATATCCCAAGCGAAAAGAATTTCAATAAGTTAGATGAGAATAAGCAGCTACCGTAGTACGTAGGTGATTGACTTTGATGGTATTGATTAATGCCCAATTATGTATTACTTCAAAGGGAAATTAATAAAAGCTAAAAAAAACTTCCTAGCTTGTGTAATGCCATATTGTATTCCAAGGAAGCTCTCCTACATGACTCTCTCTGTGTGCGCTCGTTCTAAAATCGGCAGATTTCGAGATTTTTCAAGAATAATTTGAGGGTTCTATGTTATGAAGGCATTGAACATTTTAGTAAATGTTTGCCTATAACATATAAAAAAGACAAGTCATCTGGAAAATCATTAATAGAACAAATTAGCTGGAGGTAGAAAAGGAATCTATGTGATCTGCTAATACATGTAATAATAAGACAGGTAGAACACATATATACTATTGAATATTTGGACATAATTAATCTAGTAAAAATGATATTCTAAATGGATTAAGATATAGCATAGATTTTAGCATGATAAATTATTTCAAATTGCAATAAAGAAAGGTTACACAGTCATAAAGTCTCAACCTTGAGAAATTTCTATCTCACAAGTATCACAAAAGAGCAAAGAGAACCAAAAGGATTTGTCACAAATCACAAGGCAGAAGTCAATTAAACTGAATGTACAAGATGGGGGACGATCTACTGATTTTCTGACCTTTTGACCTAATATTGTGGCCGGCTGGCTGAGTTTCCGGTCCATGCACCATCCATTGGAAGCTGACCATTAGGCATATTCAGTGGCAAATTAAGGAAAGGAAGCCCCAAAGATGGATCGGGAAATTGGTTGCTAATGCCTCCGCCACCTGATGGCTGCGAAACCGGTGGCTGCATCTGGAGCGCATCGTCTTCGTCCAACGGAAGCCTCTCGTAAGCCACGTTAGTGAAGGAGGCTGCGATAATGATAACTGGTCCGGAGGCAATCAAAGCTCCCACAACATTTCCTCCCACAACCTGGCCTTGACCACCGGCTAAATAAATTGTCAAACTGGTGGCCCCTGGCGGAGCCGGTGGCGGCAGAAAGGATCCCGACAGGGATAATATCTCAAAACGCCCATGAAGGGTCACAACAGAACCGGCTGCAGCGGGTTGCCGCAAACTCACGTTGTTGACTGTGCCTGTTCCACTCAAAATGCAAATCCCTCTTTGCCTCTTCCTTGCGTAAAGGGCCACAGCCTCAAAAACATCACAGCCATTGCTGACTTCCAATATGTGAGCCCGAAGCGTATTCGCGCTCTCTCGGGTGATGATAACCGGCGGTTTTGGCTTATTTTTGGAACCCGGTGGGCGGCCCCGCGGCCTACGCCCCCCAAAATCGCCTGAACTTGTATTAGAGGTGATTAGGTCAAGCCCTTGATGCATGTTATCTTCATTTTCTCCAGAAAACTGGTTTCGAGTGCTTTCATCTTCAGAATCTGGTGGTCTTTGGAGGTGTAGATCAGGCCTGAGTAGCTGAGGAACAAAGTGAGAAGCTGATCCTAAGTCCAAACCAGCCATATACACTACAACAAAGACAACAGGAAACCAAGAACAATAAAGTATGATAAATTAAGCAAACAATAAAAAATAACTGAATTTTTTATATAAGTAGAGAAATTAAAGAACAACAATTAAAACCCTAGACCAAATAGAAAATAAAATCGAATCGATTGGAGAGAAAGCAAAGGATGAGGAAGAAGTGTAGAGAGAGAAAGCAGACGCAGACATTCAGAAAATTTAAAGTATAGATATAAAATATGAGCATATTTATTCAAAGACGAGAAAAATATATATATAATTATTACCTTTTGGATTAAAAAATGGAGTAACTTGTTGTTTGGGAAAACAACAGGGGTAAGTTAGGCTGTACGTATATCGCATAATTATTGAAAATTTGTATTGATAATGTTGCATTATTTAACTTGTCATTAAGGTTTCTATTATTCCCAACTACCTAATCATACCAAAAAAAATGTTCCTTAAAACTTTATTAATGTTAAAAATCAAATATAAATAAATAAATTTATAAATAGATAACTAGAGAATACAAGTCGTCTATGAATATTATCCATGTCCTGCACAGTGAGAGCATATTGAAGACGTACAGTTTAAATATATATATATATATACATATTCAAATAGATAATGTAAGAAATTAGTTGAATGTAGTTGAGATGAGTTTTTCCCCGAGAAAGTGGAAGAGAGGAAGAATAATCAAAATTTGTCAATGGCCGGCTGTTCTTCTAATATAGTGATGATAGCTTTACAGTCAATCATTTTGTTGAAAAATATTAATTAATATAGTAAATTTCAAATTGTCTCAAAAACCTCAAAAATAAAATATTTATTTGTTTCAAGGGATTATTGAAGAGTATTTAAATTAAAATCCCCAATTAATAATTCCTTTGTTAATTTAGCTACCATTTTATCAACGTCCACGTTGCCTAAAAGGCCGTGTCAAACAAATCGAATCGAAAAAGTGCCTAACTTATATCATTTAAGTTGAAAATACATCTTTTACGTAAAAGTGACTTAAATATCCTTATTTAATAAGATATGTTAACACATGGTCTATTAACGCCACAATTAACAAAACACGAGTCTGTTAATATATTTGTTAAGAGGAATTTACACATTTTAAACTATTTCAATTAACCCATTTCAAATGTGCTCAAATTTCATGAATTTAAAGCAAAAATCACAATTCATACTCAGATGTATACATATATATTTTCATGATTTATACCATAAAATTTTTAATTTCTACCGTGAATTAAAAGAAGAAGATATAGCTAAGTGAATTTCTACTTTAAAATAAGATTTCTTACATAGATGAAATATATTGGATTCTAACAATGAAATGTGTTAGATTTTAACTTGGAAATTTCTTTTTCAATAGACTGCAACAGATGAATTTGAAATTGTTTGAAATATAATAAACGGAGAAGAGAAGACAGAAGCGAATGCATGGTTATATTTGATAATTTACAAGTTAAAATGGGGCAATGGCCATTTAAAAAAAATTTGCCGGATCACTCGGCCATTTAGCACTATTCTCACTTTTATGAACATGAAATAATATTTAAAAAAAAAATGGACAATGGACTTAAATTGATTTTTTTTAAGAAAAAAGCCTTCAGATATATGTTTTTAGAAAATATGCTGAAGTTTATTTTGCTTCGTATAATTTCATTGAATATGCTGGCAAAACAATAGGTAGACGGCAATTTTATTTTTATTTTTGCTTAATGTCGATCAATGATTTTGTACTTATAGTTGCTTGCACTATGGTTGACTCAAATTTTAGTCTGTTCCCATATTAGTTTTGAATAATTGTTAGTTTTGTATATTTTTTTTTCGAGTTATGTTTGAATGTTGGATGTTCGACTCTAGCTCTCTTTGTAAGGTATTTTATACTTCTCTTTCAATTTTAACAAGGCGGTGGGGTCCATGCCTAAATCCCGATCGCTTAGGGCTTAAGTAGTTCTGCATAAAAGAAGAGAAATTTTTTTCTTGTGCATAGACATTAGATTGGCCTTTTTAGAATTAAAGCGGACAATTTTTCGACTTTTTGATTAATTAAATAATTAATTAACACTAGTGCTCGATTAATGCAATTAATTAATGAAGATAAGTGAATAAAGGGATTGTTAGTGTTCAACATCTGATTCTGGTAATCTAATTAAAGGTGTTTTCATAAGACTAATTAAACCTTTAATTATACGTGCTAAATACGTAATTCTCTGTTAAATGTTAATATATTAGTGTAATAAGATGAATTTTCAATAAAATATGAGTCTAATTATAGTTTATTGGTGAAATTGAAACTCTATTTAATTTTCTAAACAATTATTAGTCTAAAAGAGCATGAAAAATGTTATGAAGGAATTTGTCTTTTAGTGACGCTTAGGATGTGTAGCCGCGGCGGATGGGGTTCTTGTTTTCATCTTCTTATTCGGCTGTCTTTTTTTCTTGTAATTTTGGCCGTTTTGATGAGATATGTTATAAGTATTCAGGATGAATTTTGTATAAGAACTCAAACAAATACATGAAAACGAGAAATTTTGACCGTTTTGATTAAATATGTGATTAGTATTCGGGATGAATTTTGTATAAGAACTCGAACAAGTACATGAAAACAGGAAACTATTCAAGTGAGTTTTTGTGTTCGGGTTTTAGAAATGAAATTAAAAAAAAATAGAAAAATGATGAAGGTAGAGATTTGTCTAGTTTGAATCGAGGACCGCTAGGCACACCTGTCCGAGCATGAATTCAAAGCCTAGGAAACTCTGCAACAAACAACATAGCTAAATTCAACAAGAAATATGGGACCGATTGATTCGACTACATTAACATTGTCATTTGTCAACACACACACACATGGGCTAGATGTCACGTGAGGTTGTCCAAGTCAAATTACAGGCGAGAAACTTTTCATACATAGCTGTTGGCCACGAGGTAGCAGTCACTTTCATTAGGAATCAGTCAAACCTCAATTTGACCGCAAAGACCGGCCTTGTGGGGTCCATTCCACGTGCCCTACCTCCTACTTTCTCGCTTTTGCCCCCTCTCGACCTCATACTTGTTTGCAAATGGATCACCTGCCCCCTCAATATGCATCGTTTACGATTTTTTCTATTTTTTCAAAATACCCAAATTTAATTTAAGTTTATTTATAAAATATTATCAAAAACATTTTTATCTATTTTTGTTATTTTCTATACATAAGAATGAAATTCGACGTACTTAGCATTTATGTTCAGTGTTTAGGTCAAATCTACCTATGATAAAAGATACTAACTTTTTTACTATTTATGTTGTCACGTATCAGTTTTACATGTGGCTGTCTTTCTTTTTTTTTTTTTTTTTCTTTTTTTGTTCCTTTTTTTTTTTCTTTTTTTGTTTGAGTAATTATATTTAAACTACATTTTTTTAATCACACCATATTTTATAATTGTAATAAAAGTCCTCAACAATATCTAATTTTCACATTTATGCCCATAACTATTTGTTATCACATTTTTTTATCATCAACCTGTTAATTAGTACATATCATCTTTGTCTTTGATGTTGATTTATGTTCAAAAAATTAATTAAGAAGGCGTAAAAATATTTTTTTCTCTCATATTTTTAAATAAACAAAATAAACACAAAATACAAAAGTTTGACAAAATATTTGTCCCTTATTTTAATGAACATTAAAGTTCTCAACAATATCTAATTTTTAAATTTATGTCCCTAGCTATTTGTTATCACATTTTTTATTATCAACATATTAATTAGTACATCTTAGCTGTCTTTGATGATGATTTTTGTTCAAAAAATTAGGACTCCCAATTTACAACTCACTTTTTATCCACATAAACACTTAAAAAATAAATTCAACCCTACCAAATATATGCTTAGTATTTCTCAACTTCTACTATTTTGCTTAGTAAACAATTTGAAAGCAATTATGCAATCAACTACAAATTCTTCTAGGTTGTAAATTGTGGTTTGTTCAAATAACTGTTTGTTTGTTATATTCATATTTAAGAAGTGTGTCTTTTGATTATCCATCTTATATTTGTTAAGTGCTAATTTTCTTAAATTATTTGCTGCAAATTATAATCGGACTATTTTATATTTGTATAGATTACAAATTAAAATACAATGACGTAAGTATCATACGAACCACCTTACATGCATCGCACGTCTTACAACTAGTAATTGGATTAGTATGACTAGCGACTCAATTTGGTCGAGCGTGGTGGTGCACAAGGTTGAGGAGACTAATTCACATACCATTTTTGTTGACACTATGCAAGTAACAATAATTAATTTTAATCACATGTTTCATGTGACGCGTAATTTTTATTTATTTTTTAATAATACATTTCATCAATTTTTATTAAAATATTTTTAATAAAATTTATTTAAAATAAAAAATGATATATATAGGACATTTGCGTCAAGTGGATGGGAAGAAAAAGCCAGCTGTATCTGCCACAACGTAGAGAAAAACCTTAAAAAGAGTCCACCCCCCACAAATTGAGGGCAGCGTGACCTATGTAAACTTTTGTATGGATACTGGAAACAGACTGACAGTTCACTTAAAAGAGTTGAATTATATGTATATATTGTGTTTTCAGAAGATCTAACAGTCCCTTCATCGTATCATTCAATCTTGTCTACATCATATATCACCATCACCCCATTACAAATATTTCATATTCTATGCAGCTGTTTTCTCAGTGGATTTCATTTCATATGTAACACTTGCTTCATATTTTATTTATTAATTTTCCATTTTTCTTCCTTTTTTTTTCACTAATTATTTAAATTAAGGAAGAAAAATATAATCGGGTTTTTCATTCGTTGAAATAGAAATTGTAAAAATAAGAAAGGAGACTACTAATATTAACGTACCACTCGAAACTATCGTAAATTTCACATCGATATCGTATTGAACAATTAGTGGTATGTTGTTATGATTTGATTCAAGTCAATTAAATCAAAAATAAATAAATAAAAAGAGTAAAAAGTAGTGGAAAATCATTTCCCTTTTTCTAAACAAGATATGCATCATTAGCAATTCTATATCATGGGAGCTACGCATTATTCAAACCAGACATCAACGAAATTTTATTATTGTATAAGAAATTATATTGAATCAGAGTAAACGGTTATAATAAGTATGTTTCTTTTTTTCCAATTTGACCGATAGAAAGCCACCAACAAAGAAAATTGCATTAAGTTAGAACACATATTTCTATATGAGAGTTAAAAAGTAAAAACTACGCAGTAACAAAGTTGATCTTTCAAGATGAAATCTCAGTAATTGATTTCAGGGTTCAAAAATTTCAACGAGCACTTTAATTTGCCCGAATTTTAGTATTTATGTTGTTGAACGAGCTACCGTCTTCCAAGAATGTTAATAATAAAAATTCAATATCGCTTAAAATATCAAAAGAATGATAAATATATAAAAAAAAATTGTTATTACTCATTTTTCACAATATTGACATTTTAAAGTTTACATTTCATTAAAAAAATAATAATAATCTGTCCGAATTTCTCAAGACCCGCAAAAGAAGGATCATATGCAGTACGTATCACTTTTAAGGCATGAATTGTCATAATTAATTAATTAATTATATATAGATATTATATGTACTTGACAACTTGGATTGATAATTGAGAACAATTAAAGCAATTTGTCATCTTTTTCCATCCTCCCAAGTAAGTGCTCCAATGGCTTATGCTACCTTTGTCGTCTTTTGTCATAATTAATACATTAATTAACGACTAATTATTTAATTTCTTGATAATCTCAACAGCATATACCAATCAGAACCCGTCCACGGACACAAAAAATGCTATTAATTTACCCTAATCCTATGCTTAAATCCGAGGTCCCCACCATGTTTGTCACCTAAACATTATTATATTCTTCTTAATCCTCAACTTTTGCAGGATTAGTCATTACTTTCTTGATATTACCTAAACACAGTCACAATTGCACAAATTGCGCTTTCACGACAAAATTACGAGCGTCTGATCATATTTTTCATTTAATATATGATTAAAATCTACGGTTAAGATTCTCTTATTTGTAAGACTACAAGTGTATTTAGTAAAACTTTAATTATGCGTGATGACGAGATGGGTCGACATTAGATATTGATTCTACTAAATTTTATTTATTCTTATTTTAATCAAGTCCAAGGTTATGTCCTTGTGGTAGTAATTATAAAACATAAACCTTTCTTTTCATTGATTAATTAAAACATTGAAGGCTCTAACTTCTACCCCATCCACAAATTTTTTTAATTGGATAAAAAAATGACTTTGGTACAACAAACTTAGTACTACTGGTTCATATTAAAATAGCAATAATTAAAAATTAAAATTAAAATTAGAGGTTGAGAATTCATTACTATAGAAAATTATATATATATATATATATATATATATATATATATATATATATATATATAATTCGTATTTAAATAATGATTATCTTTCAAATCATTTTTAATCAATTGGTTAGAAAGAATTAATATAATGATTGAAATGCCTAGATTTCAGCATGAATTATCCAACAATCATTTGCTTGATGAAAAATTAATAAACTTTTACTTTTATTTAAATATTTTAAATAAAAATTTATAATTTTCAATTAGCTAGATCAAGATTCTCAAACAACAAAATATTTTTTCCTTACGGCACCAAAGATTAAAATATGTCTGAATAATAAACAAACATCATAAATTTTCCTTTTTTTAATTATTATAATGTTATTTTAATATCATGTCGTCATTTTTTAACCTAAATTTCGAGTCAAATATTAAAAATACTTGAATCACAAAGAGTGTTTATCGAAAAGGTAAAAATGATTTGAAAAGATAAAATAGCGGGGATTGTTCTTTAATTCACGTATTTTATTTTATTTTTAAAATTAAAGTAAAGGCTAATGGAGTAGTTATCATTATGATTGTTTACTAGCCTTTCTTTTTCTTATCTTTTTATATAATTTTGTGCATTCAATTGATTTATCTAATTTTGGCTTCTCCCCATGAGCCATGAGTGAACAAATCCCCAATTATTTTTTATTTGGTAGGAGTTTTCCTTTCTTTCTCACCTAGAGTTGAGGTTTGTCCTCTAATCTTCTCGAATGATCTAAGACTTATCTTTTTTAACTTTTATTGATCATCTTATCTACACTACTACTACTTTCCTATTAAGTTCTTCGTGGGGTGGGGTGGGGTGGGGTGGGTGGGGTGGGGTACACTATTGGGCACTAGAAACTTTTATTTTATCCACATAACTTTACTTTATTTTGTACTAGTCACCAAAATTACAAAAAGGTTTTAGTTAAATCACTCTCAATTTGTAACAATGCGATGTGGTTGAAGGTGTTCATGTGTGATTTATTCGTATTGCTAGAGGTTTGATTATGATTAATTATAATTATAATGAAATAAAGTACTTTTTATTGCATATGTAATATGATAATTATGTTCGGAGTATTAATGAAATCCAATTTATTTAAAATAATTGGAAGGTGGGACTAAGAGATTGCATAAAGAAATCAAACATTAATTTTTTTTTTTTTTTTGACGGGGAGAGTGGGGGACGTACCAATCTAATAACAACCTTAACTAATAGGGACAAGAAAAATTAATTATTATATATTTAATTCAACCAGAATATTTTAATTAGAATTTCGTTTTTTAATTTCCTATTTTTGTTTTTTAGATTATAAATGCAGATTGGACAGCGCCCCTGGCCCAATTCCTTTGGTTGACTTCATTATTCTTGCTAGGCATGACAAGTAGGCCCATAAAATATGGGCCCTTTCTTTTAGAATTGGTTGTAATTGTCTTTGACAAGTTTCTTTTTCTTTTTTATTTAAACGAAATAAGTATCATTTTTATAATTAAAATTTGGCTTTTTAATAGTGACTTAAATTGAAACCATCAACTCGAGACCAAGATGACATAAAAGCAAAATGTTGGAAACATACAATTCAGTGAATGACATATCAACAATCATTCTTCATATCTTCTTGCATTTATGTTGTAACGACCACGAACTTTTCCCTACGATCTTCTTGTCTAGGGACTATTTCGTGCGTCGTTAACTTACGTACTATCTACTAAAGGTTGAGCTCTAAACTAAATTTCTTCTGCATACTCAGCGATTCGAATTGGATTCTACTTAAATTCCCCTTAAGAGAGATGTCAGAAATTCTACGTATTTTATACATTATACAAATAAAATTCTTAAATTGTATTTTGTTAGTTTTTCAACTAAATATCGTAAACTCTGTTAGTTTATTTGTTTGTCTCTGCTATTTTAATTGACAGAAATGATGATTTGCTAGACAAAATTAGTTATATGACTGTTAATTTTGTCTAACTCAACATCTAAAAAGAATAGTTGGTCCATGAACTATCCACTTTCTTGCAAAATGTCCATTAACTTTAAAATAAGATGGCTTGATTGAGCAATGGAGGGTTATGCTGGCTTCAATTCCAAAAAAGATCATAAAACAATGGGGACATCATGAGCACCCAATTACAAAGGCACGAATCCAAACCTGCGTTGGTTGCGTTTTGATTTAACATAGAGTGCCCAATCACAATTGATTAATTAGATAAGCGGAGAAGTGGTGGGGGTGGGGAGATGAACGGTCTTAATTTTTGGAAGATACATAATATAAGATCGTCAACAAAAAATAATTAAATTCAAAAAGAAAAAATTGATTGAATATAAAATAGAATTGCAACGATTGAGATTTATAATAAAAATAATGCTCTAATTGGAAAAAGGTAGTTTCAAAACTCTACATAAATACATGGGCGGATACAGATGGACTCTTTCTTGTTAGAGTCTCTTTAACTCAAGAAATAATTTTTCTTTAGTATAGATAAACAAAATTGAAAAAAAAAATTATATTAATTTTTTATATATATCAATTCGATCTAAATAAATTTTTTTAACTCTCTTCTAAATTCGCTAGTGCACAATATACATTCAGTGATTCAATTGTATGTTTTTAAACAATCTTCAATGTTAAGAGAAACACATTGATGACTTGACATATGAAACTTCTGTGAGAAGGCCCAAAATGTACAACTTGAACCCAACCGTCTCAGACAAGGTTTACTTTTGTTATTTGGGCTCTTCTTATTACGGCTCAATATAATATTTCAATGTGTCTATGGCTAATAAGCTAATTTTAATTCACTGAAGATACTATCCCCAAAATGAACTAAAAAAGATAGAACTAACGGAGGCTGCTCAAAATATTTTGAGGTCTTAGATAAAATTACTTTTCTAAAAAGTTAGTATAGACATCGCCTATGTTTGAAGTTCGGTTTCGACGCCTAGTCACACCTCACGCCTCGCTCTTGTCCTCGCCCTCACATCGCCCTTGTCTCACCATCGCCTAGGCATCGTCTAAGTCCGAAAAGTTTGAAGCTCAGCTTTCACGCCAAACCCGCTTTACGCTTTTTAGAATACTGAATAAAATCGTTGAGGAGGATTTTTCAAAACTAATATTTAAAATTTTTTAATGAAGTAAATAGTCACTACCCGGAGATTTCATCCTTGGTTTTTACCAATAGTTATATTGTCGTTAATCACTGACGCACATTTATCAGCGATTACTAAAGACAATGTCGTCGGTAATGTTGTCGACAATTATTGATGGTGCTTCAATCGCTGATCACTAACAAGAAGTTGTTGGTATCACCGATAAAGTTTTATTCTTTCTATATTTTTTATTTTTCTATAAGTCACCGATGGTTTAGTTCAAATATCTTTTTATCTTTTTTCATAATATTAGTAACATGTAGTGTTGTAAAATTATAGATAATGGTGGATTGTTATTTAGTCTTAGTTACTCTAAAAGTCTATATTTTGATCAAATTGTAATTCTCATTAGAACATGTTGATGATAAATATTTTTTTCCTCCTCTGAGCACGACGGCGACAGTGGTGGAGACCTGCAAAAGGTAGAGGGACTTTTTTTTCCTGTGTCCACTCCAGTGTGATAATCAGTATATGATTAAAACATATGTGCAGAATAGCAATATAGTTAGTATAAGAATTGTATGTTCTGTTTTTACCTAGGGGGTTGGCCTCTATTTATAGGGATGACCTGCAGTTATTGATGACGGATGTCCCTTCATCTCCCTCATTTGATGACGGGTGTCCTTAATGAAGGAGATTTCATCTCCTTCATTATTAAGAGTTAATGAAGGATATTTCATCTTTTCAATTGTCGATGATAACTATCATTTTATGGGTTCTCTGACTGGCTTGCCTAGTGGCAGTTGGGTCATTGTTGTCTATCTGTCAGAGATGAGCTTATGATACCAACGATGCGGGAATGCCAAGACGTGCCACTATTGACAAACAACATATAGCAGTTTATTTCTATCATCATTAGACCTTTTTATAGACTGTCGTCAATGAAAAGTAGAAATAATCTACCACACATGCTTTTCTCTAAATTTTTTAGCCAGAGGCTCATCACCTTGATTTTTAAACAGAGGTTCATCGCCTTGTTTTTCGAACAGAGGCTCATCACCTTAATTTTTAAACAGATGCCCATCGCCTTGTTTTTCAGACAGATGCTCATCGCCTTGATTTTTAGACAGAGGCTCATCGCCTTGACTTTTAAACATAGGCTCATCACCTTATTTTTCATACATAGGTTCGTTGCCTTAATGATAAATATAGGCTCATCGCCTAAATTTTTAAATAGAGGCTATCGCATTGATTTTTAAACATAGGCCCGTCACCTTGTTTTTCAATAGAGGCTACCGCCTTGATTTTTAAATAGAGGCTCATCGCCTTGATTTTTAAACATAGGCTTATCGCCTTGATTTTTAAACATAGGCTCATCGCCTTGTTTTTCAATAGAGGCTCATCGTCTTGATGATAAATATAGGCTCATCGCCTTAATTTTTAAATAGAGACTATCACCTTGATTTTTAAATATAGGCTCATCGCCTTATTTTTCAATAGAGGCTACCGCCTTAATTTTTAAATATAGACTCATCACCTTGATTTTTAAATAGAGGCTATCACCTTAATTTACATAGGCTTATTGCCTTGTTTTTGTTTTTCAAATAGTAGCAGCTAGCTTTGTTTTTCAAACAGTAGCAACTGTCATTATTTTTTGCCTTATAAGTCTCTCTACTTTTCATAGACTATCATCAATCGAAAGTAGAAATAATCTATCGCACCTGCTTCTCTCTAACAGCTCGACTTGGCTCGCCTAGCCTATTTTTTTTTTTTACTTGGCTTGGCTTTAGATTTGGCTTTGGCTTGGCTCGCCTCGTTTGACTGTTGTAGCAGTTGAGAATATTTTTGTCACAGGTCAAGTCAGGTCAGGTCAGGTCAGGTCTAGTAGGTGTGTCAGGACTTCCTAGCTAGCCTCATCTGTTCTTTGTACCCTCATCATTTATTTGCCTTAGATGATTTATTTTTTGCTTATCTTTATCATCTCGAGGTTCGGGCTCATCCCGAGTCTTTCTTTTATTAGACTTAGGTTTTTTTCGATCTTTCATGTCTTTGGTAATGAGATACGCTTCTTCAGCGTCCACATACTTATCCCATCTCTTTAGTAACTTATGCATCATATCTGACGAGTTTTTGGAGAGTAACATTTTGAAAGGGCGACTTCGAGTTCCACTTATCATGGCAGTGACTACAACAGACATCTGCAGATCTTTGATTTCCAGTGTGGCCCTATTGAACCAGGCAATAAAATCTTTCAGCATCTCATTTTTATCTTGGGTCAATTGCATCAGGCTAATGGCAGTTTTCTTAGCATGTTTGCTGCTGGCAAAGTATGTAATAAAACTCTTGGAAAAATCATCAAATGTACGGATCGAATTTAGGAGAATGGTAGCTACCCAGTCCCTGGCCTCCCGCCTAAGTGTTGGCGGGAAAGCCCTGCACATAATCTCATTAGGGGTGGCTTGCAACCTCATCAAGTCGACAAAAGCCCTAAGGTGATCGAATGGATCTGTTGTACTTCTCCATCTTTAACTGTTTGAAGTCTCGTAGCATGGGGACTGCCATCACTTCTAAGGAAAAATGATCTTCTTCCAACAACATAGACTGTTGCCTACTACTTTTGTTAGACATAGCCTCAGTTATTTTTGCGACTCATCATGTCTTCTAGTCGCTGCTCCAGACTTAACACTAGTGTCTCAACCAGCATAGGCATGGACATCTATGACGGTTGCCTCCAATGTGGATTTTGGCCAGATGTCAATGAATGGAAGTGGTGTGCGGAATGTGGAGCCAAAGAAATTAGAGCCAACAGTGGAGCTGTCGTTGGCGATATTTTCATTGCTGGAAAGTTAGGAGTCTGGGGAAGAGCCCCAGTCGGTGAGGGTCCTACCAGTGGAGGGTTAGGATCCTGGGACGGAGCCCCTGGTGGTAAAGATCCTACAGGTAGAAGGTTAGAACCCTGTGGTAGCTGAGAAACTACAACGTTCCGATCTTAGAATAGAGCCGTTAAGGCCGCCACCTTAGCTTGCAGTACCGCTAGTTGAGCGGAAGAGGCAAATTCTTGTTGTGGGTGATTAGTGGCGGTGTTAGACTCGGTATCTACATTTTCGGCGGGGGCTGGTGGAGCGCTTACATTCCTAGCTCTTCTAGTTCGAGCCATGACTTCTTGTGCGGTTTCCCACAGTCGGTGTCAATTGATGATAAATATTTTTCTCCTCCTCCAAGTACGGCGGCGACAGTGATGGAGACCTGTAAAAAGTGGCGAGACTTTTTCTTTCGTGTCCACTCTGGTGTGATAATCAGTATATGATTAAAACATATGTGCATAATAGTAATATGGAGTGTATAAGAATTGTATGTTCTATTTTTACATGGGAAGATAACCTCTATTTATAGGGATGACCTATAGTTATTGATGACGGGCATCTCCCTCATTATTAGGAGTTCATGAGGGATGTTTCATCTTCTCAATTGCTGGTGTTTCATCTTCCTAATTGTCGATGGTAACTGTCATTTTATGGGTCGCCTGTCTAGCTTGTCTAATGACAGGTAAGTCATTGTTATCTATCTGTCAGAAATGAGCTTATGATACCAACGAGGCGGGCGTGCCAGGACGTACCACTAATGACAGACAACATATAGCAACTATCATTACTTCTATCATCACATGTTATCACTAATAGAGTTCCAGTTAAGTTAGGAAACAATATGTTTTAGAATTTTATTTTATTTTTTTTTTCCTTTTTAGAGTTAAGACTGTTGTCCTATAAATATGTTTTATATTATATCTAGTAAATGAATGGCACGTCTGGAGTGTGGTGACATTTGATTTCAAAACAAAAATTATCGAAAGAAAAATAGAGCAAATAGTAAGGATGGTGACATTTTTGTGACTTTTGAAATCCATGTGGCCGTTTGGGCCACGAGCCTGGACGAGAAGGTTCGTTGGGCTTGCCCACGAGCCTTTTTTTTGCGTGCTTGTGCTCATGCTCGTCCCACGACGAGCTCACGAGTTGTTCAACCCATTTGACACCCCTATCAAAAAGCATTAACAATAAGCACCAATCTTCACACAGTAACAATCATTTTTACATAACAAGATGAAGTAACAAGCAGCGACACAAAGTGATTTTCACAAAGTGCACCTATCGTGAAATAAGGGCCTGATCTCCTGCCCCTGGTGGGCAGGAAATCCTTGCCCACATGCTGACTTGTCAGCATGTGGGCTGTTGATGCAAAAAGTTGCTTTTTGCATCAACAGCCCACATGCTGACAAGTCAGCATGTGGGCAACAAATTCCTGCCCACTAGGGGCAGGAGATCAGCATTCTCGTGAAATAAAGGGTTTGTTTAAAAAGAAAGATTGAGACTTCAATCCAATAAAAATTTGAAAATGAGGAAAAATAGTGAAGGGAGTCGCGGTTGTGGGTGACAAAGCCGGTTGAGAAAGTAGCACTTACAGTCAAAGCATCTACAACCAACAAATGTGATACTAGAAAATAAGTTTTAAGTGCATGTTTTGTGGTGCTGAAATTATTTTTTAAGTACTTATAATAAGTAGATTCTATGAAATGTGTTGATAATAAGTGAGTAGTAAATTGTAGGTCATACGAAATCTGTTGATAAAATGTATGTTTGACCAATTGAAATTATAATTTAAGCATGACAAACAAACAATGGTGAAGAATCACATTAATGACAAACTTAAATGGTCGTACGTCTATGAAAAAACTCCAAGAAGAAACATTCAAGTATAAATCGACTTGAAGACTAGTGTAACACTTACATTGGTCATCGAAATAAATTTAGGTTTGAAGATTTTTTTATCGAGGAAGAAGAGTCTCAGACAACTTGATTGAAAAATTTTGTCATTTTGATTATGTTTTAATTTGGAAGGGTGTCCTCAACTCAGATTTTAAAAGATTTGTTAATATTTATAAATTTGAATGGATTTCATGAATTTGAATAGAATTTCATATAATTTATAAGATTTCAATCTAATTATATATTATAAATTTTAATACATTCTTATGGATTTTTACGAAATTTCATGGATTTGTAGTCTTTTTATTAAAAACGGTAATTTTACATTGTTTTTATTCTAAATAGTTCAAGTGATTGTCATACATAAACAAATATTTTGAGTAAAATTTTAGAAAGAGAAAAATTCTTGAAATATAAAGAAGTAAAAACTCTTTTCAATTAAAGAAGTTAATGATCCAATGGATTTGGATGTATACCAATCTGACAGTGGTGTCAGCTAAGCTCCTAGAAGATAAACTAATAAATAGGTCATCTGTCGTCTGTCGTCTCTAAGCTCGAAGTGCAATTAGATCAATTGTTTGGGGTATTTACATTACTATTATCAATTTCCTCGGTTTGAATTTTAAAAAAAAAATGATTAAAGAGTAAGGCTTCTTGAACCAAAAAAATTGAAAAAAAGTTTTAATTTTCACTTTTTTTCTACTTGTCTTTTTTTTATGAAATTTTCTCTTTTATATCCTAGATTAGATGATGGATATTTATAATTCATTCTCTTCCAGTTGTTTATCCATCTTGTATAAAAAATTATTTTAGAGCTTAAAAAGATAATTTACATGTGTCGCAGTTGACGAGTAAATCTTTTCAACTTCAAAAAAGAATTTTTAGTGCTATACTGATTTTACAGTCCAATATCTAATTGTCCTATATGGTATTACACTAATTATCTAATTAATATTTACCAATAGATTATTTATATTTTTCAGCCCAATTGTTTGATTCAATGAATGGTCATGGAGCATCAAGAATGAAATTTCAAAGACAGTGTTTGACAATTGTACAAAAAAAATATTAAAATAAAAAAATCATTAAATCTCCATGCTGATATAAATTGAAAATCAAGAACAAGCGTTTACTACAAAAACTTGTGGCACAAATTGAGGAGGGGGGCGAGAGGAAGATGTGCGTAAGAGAATAGTTGGATTGGAAATTTGAGAGGTGGTGATAGAATTTCTAAAAAATTTGGTATTCATATTTATGAATTCGAAATCTATGCAAATCTGTTTAAATCTTCTAATTAATAAATTTTTTAGAAATCCACTACTAATGAGAGACACTTAAATTTCTAAAGAATCAATTTAAATCTGAGTTGAGGACGACTAAATTTCAATTGAATTTATTAAAGTCTGAGTTAGGGATAACTAAATTTTAATTAAATCTACTAAAATCTGAGTTGAAAATACTTAAATTTTAATTAAATCTATTAAAATATGAATTGAGAATATTTAAATTTTAATTAAATCTATTTTGGAGATACTAAAATTTGTATGAATTGTTAAAATCTATTCAAATATTATTGCACCCACCTTAACTTCAAAATGTGGAAGATTAACATTCAATTCCTTGATTTTAGAGGATAACTAATTGTTATCCCTAAAAATACGGAATGGATTTCAAATTAAAAACTAAATTAAATAATAAATAAATTTAGACAATAAATATAACTATTGACTGTATATTTTAATTTCTTAAATAAGAATTAGTACTATCAAAAGTACAAGTCGATATCTAGTTCATGATGGGCTAAAACATGGGCTCTTATTACAGCCCAATATTAATATTCTTGAGCCCACAGGCGTCTATACCTCATAACTAAAAGTAAATTGTATTCACAATTCACAATTTCTTTGTTTTGTTACAATATTATCATTCATTCAATTATATTTGTAGTTGTCATCTTCATCATTTCATTAATTCATATAGATGGTCTTCAAATGGGCCTGTTTGATGATTTTTCTCATAGCTTAAATAAATTAAAATAGCAAAAACATAGGAAACATAATGGAAAAATTGTAGTTGAGGTCTTTAATTTTTTTGAAAGTGCAAATAAATCTTAAACTTTTTTTCATTTATATATTTTTACTTAAAATAATAAAAATATATCATTAAGTCCCAAATCTTTTAATCTGGCACCTACGTCCCTTAGCATATGTGCGCCAAAAGGACTTCTAGAGTTTGGATACATTTCGTTCAAATGTTCGTTAGTTAACAAAAAGTTAAACTTGTGTCTTAAATTTGACCAATTTAACAAGAGCAAAATAGTATCTTCACCCCCCAATTTTGAACCTAAACTTGCTAGAGTTTGAGTTCAAATCGAGTGGATCCCTCCGATTTTGCATGCTTCTCCTCGATTTCGGATCCAAACTCCGACACGTTTGGATAAGAAATTGGGGAGGGAATCCTCTCGATTTGGTCACAGGTGGGGTGGGGTTGGCAAGAATATGATTTTTTAAATAATAGAATATAAAGAAATTATTCTGCAATTTTGAAAATATTAAGGGTCTTAATTGCAGTTTTTTCATTATGTTTTCTTTTATTCTGTTATTTTAATTTATTTAAGTGAGGCGACAAAATCGTTATAAAGACTATTTGGGGACCGTCTGTATGAATTATTGAAAGAATTAGAATAATGTCTACAAATAAAATTAAATATAGATGATATTATTACAAATTTGAAAGAACGAAGATTATAAGTAAAATTTACCCTATAACTGATGTTCTCTTTGTAATTTATAATTTATTGTCCTATTATATTACCAATTGGAAACTGAATCCTAGTACCTGTAGTGTTTCAAATTACTTGCTGCCCAATCAACGGAATCTTTTGCACTTTTCTACGTACCCCCCCCCCCCCCCCCTCCCTCTTCTTCAATTTGGAAGCAAAAACTCTATAAATTGAATTCAATTATTCAAAGAACTCTTCAAGGCTTCAAACCCTCTTCAAGATTACTCTCAAAACTGAATCTCTCTGTCTCTGTATCTGTATCTGTATCTGTCTCTGTCTCTGTCTCTGTATTATTTTATTGCGGAGAAGAAGCATAAGAATAAACTCGAGAATGGATTTCGGAAAGACTAATGACAGGGAAAAGCACGAGCAGCGTCATGATTACAGTCTGGAGTATAGAAAATTCAAGTGGGATGCTCTACGGAAAAGCATATTCAGATTAATTAACAAAGTGAGTATCTCCAACATTCATCACATAGTAGGAGAAATTTTAAATGAAAACCTGATTGTGGGCAGAGGTTTATTTTGCAACGCAATTATGAAATCCCAGATGGCCTCGCCGCAATTTAGTAATGTTTTTGCAGCATTAGTTGCAGTAATTAACTCCAAATTACCTGATATTGGACTTCTATTGGTTAAAAGGGTTGTTTTACAATTCAAGAAAGCTTATGAAAAATATGACAAGTTAAAATTGTTGGCTGTATTGAAATTCTTGGCTCATTTAGTGAATCAATCAGTGGTTCATGAAGTAATTGCAATGGATGTTTTAACCCTTCTGTTGGGAAATCAGAACGAGATTATTATTGAGGTTGCTGTTTGTTTTTGCTCGGAGTGTGGCTCCTTATTGCAAGATTTTTCTCCCCATGGCCTAAACTCTGTTTTTGAGGAATTTCATGCTATAGTAAATGAGGGAGTAATAGGCACGCGCGTGCAGCTCATAATTGAGTGGCTTTTCATGGTTAGAAGAGCGAAATTTAAGTACTATCCGGCGATTATTGACGAGCTGGATCTTGTTGAGGTAGAAGAACAAGTCACTCATGTTGTGTCTTTGTTACATGAGATTGATCCAGAGACTAGTGTAGATGTTTTCGGGCCAGATACAATGTTAGACGAGAGCGAGGAGCATGATGAAGATCTTGGAAGTCTTGTTCTAGACGAGGATTCTGAGGATGACGAGGTATCTTCTCGTGGACCATTAAGGATTGAGAATAATGATTTCGATTCTAATGACTCCCAGGATGAAGCTGACACGGATATAGTAAATCTTCGGAGTACTATATGCAATCATATAATGTCCAGTCATAACTATGAGGAGGCAGGACGGAAATTACTTGGAATAAAATTGCAGCCTGGACAAGAGATGGAGATATGTAATATGCTGCTGGAATGCTGCCGTCAAGACAGGACTTATCTTAGATACTACAGCAAATTAGCGCACACATTGTGTCTGATTAATCCTAGGTACAGTATGGGTTTTGAGGAATGCTTTGTCAATCAATGCTCCATGATTCATCAGCTTGAAACTAATAAATTGCGAAATAGTGCTAAATTTTTCGCTCAATTGCTTGGCACGAATCTGCTGTCATGGCATGTTATGGGGTACATTCAACTATCTGAGGACGACGCTAACTCCTTGTCGAATATTTTCACCAAAATCCTTTTCCTGGAGTTGTCAGAGATGCTCGGAAATCCCTTGTTGAAGGAGAGACTGAATGATCCCGAATTACAAAGGTCCCTGGATTCTATTTTCCCCAGGGATAATCCAAGAAACTTGAGACTTTCTGTCAATTTTTTCACATCAATTGGGCTTGGATTTCTCACTAATAACCAGAGCAAGTGCTTGAAGAATATCGAGAATTCCCAGAAGTTAATTTCTGATAAGAATGGTTACAGAAGTAAAAGAAGAAGAACAGAATAAGAGTATTGCTTTTTTTGTTTTCTGATTTTCTTTTCTTTCTTATTGCATTGTAATTCATCTTCTTAATAAAGTTACTCTGTATATATTTCATTATTGAGAACCATTTAGTCATGAACTTGGCCAAGAGAACGGGTAAAGACTTGCTGTCAAAAAAAGTACGTTTAACTTTTTTAAAGCTTATTAGAAAACATGTTCGTTCTACACCAGAACGGGTAGTAACAATACATTTAACAAAATTGGAACCAATCCCACCCGACTTAGTCTAATGCACCTCTCCAAAGTGTCTAGAAGATTTTTAAGTTCATTCAAAATGGATTGTGAGAGTACTTATTTTTATTTTTTTACTAACTAATTATCTCTCAGACAAATATTTTAATTTTGGGTAAATTATAGTAAAGGTCCCTAAATTTTAATTTTATTTGTACATTAATATCTAACCTTTTTTTGGACTACTTTGTCTCCAACATTTGGAGAATAAGTATTCAATTCCATCAATTTCTTCGTTTATCAACATATTAAAAAAATTAAAAGAGCAAAATTATCATTCTATTATTCTTAATTAAAATTTTAACAAAATAAAAATGAAAAATTCATAAAACTAAAAACAAATTTTTTTTTTTGAAAAAAAATAATAGAGTAAAATAAGCTAAGAATCTCTTCCACCCAACCTCTACCCACATGTCACAGCCATTGCCTCCACCACACCCCAGCACCACGCCCATTGCCACCGCCCCTACTAACAGCAGGGATTTACCCCCCTCAAACCGGGGGAGAAATAAATGGCACAATATGGGTGAGAAAAAACGCTGGCAGCAAACTACAGGGGATAAATCCTTCTTAATTTTGGCCATGGTGGCGGCGGTGTGGTGGTTGTAATGGGTAGGAGGAAGAAGATGATTACTTGTTTATTTGGTTTTTTGTTTGGGAAATTGGTGCAAATAGTCCCTAACTTTTTTCTTAGTGCTGAAATGGCCTCTAACTTTTATTTTTTGACACAGTAGTCCTTAACATTATATGTGTTTTAGTGTGCAATTGGTCATTATTTGATGAAAAATACAAAAATACTCTTATTTTTAATTTAAAAAAAATTACAATTAGATTTTTAATTTTTGCAAAATGTGCAAATAGGTCCGATGCATTTATTAAATAATATTTAGTTTAGCATATTAAATATATCACTACAATCGTGTCAATTAAATTTTTAATAAGAAAAAAATATAAAATAATTGCGCTTTAGGTATATGTAATTGATATGTGATGTAAAAACTTGAATAAGAATTAAGTTAAATAAATAACAAACGTATATAATTTTATGACAATAAGCCAATCTTATTATATTTTTTAATATAAAATTAGATACTAACAAAAATTAATTTACACATTATGTGTTCTTTATATTTGAACGATAACAAAACGATAAACTAATAAATGAAGAATACAATTTGAGCTCTAATATTTATAGTTAATAAACGAATAGCTCGATTAAATATAAATATTTGAGCATCATGTTTGTGACAAAGTTATTTTTTTATGTTAAAGTTTAAATTTTAAATAATATGATTTCTTTAAAATAATAAAATAATTTTAATTAACACATTTGTTAATAATTATGAGTTTAAATTTTAGTTATTTTATAATAGTTACAAAATAATTTAGTATATTATCAATTTGTTAGTTTTTTTTTAAATTTTTTATAAAAAATAAAAGTATTGGACCCATTTGCATTTTTTACAAATGTTAGGAAGCCAATTGAAAATTTTTCTAATTAAAAATAAGAGTATATTTATCTTTTTTATCAAATAAAGATCAATTATGCACATATGTTAGGAACTTCTATATCAAAAATAAAGATTATAGACCATTTACGTACTGTGGACAAAGGTTATGGATTATTTGCGCCAATTTTCCTTTTTCTTTCATGTCATGACTTGAACAATTGTATGAAATATTTGGTGTTTTACTGATGAAGTTGTGCACTTGTGGATAGGCGTAGCAAGGATTGTATTTCAATAGGGGCGTAATTTAAATAAAAATTTTAAAATAATTTATTAAGATATAAATATTAAAAATAGTATATCTTTTCGATATATTACAATTGTTTCGTATAGTTTTTCGTACTCTCAAAAAGTTGTATAATGAAAACATTATACCTTGCCACCTTATTTCAAACAAATCAAAGTATTGTGTTCAACATAAGTGAATCATAATCACTCCAAATTGGTAATGTTAGATAATATAAATTGAATGTAGTTGAGACACGAATGTCTAATAATTACAAAAGAAATGTTCTATTTATAGGGTTATAATTAACTAGAAAATAAAAGATTCTACGTGAATTAGACAATCAAGCAATTAAGAAAAATAATCTAAGAAAATTCGAAAAATATCAAAGAGAATATTTGATGACTTTTTGATATCTTTCAAACATGTATGCATGGAGGAGCAATTAGCTATTCAAATGTACAACTCATGAAGTATTAGTATGATATAGCAAGTATGATATATGGATTGAATATATAGGATTAACGAAAAAAATATAGTTAAAATTTTATTTGTACTATTCATATAGTTAAAACTTTATTCGTGCTGTTGTATATTATCTACCAAGTACCAACCACGTCCTAGATCTTTTTCTTATTCTTTTTTTTTTTTTTTACAATGATAAACAATTTGGATGATTAATCCCTTTGAATGCCAATATGAACATTTATTGAAAGTGTCAAAATATCTCGTTAGCAAAATCTAAAGCATTAGTCTACAGAAATTTTTTATTTTCAGATACACAATTTAAAACACTAAACATGAAGATGTTAAATAGATTTCATCATTAATTTGTCATTATGCAAATACATAGAGATATATGTCATATATATGTGATTCTTTTGTCAAACTACAACACATAATTCTGTTAATCAAAAGAAAAAAATTCTATGTATGATAATGAGTTATCGCTTTGTATATGAAAAATGATTTTTAAAAAAGAAAGTTTTTAATCAAAAATAAAATCTCCCTGATAATTAAGGTATATCCGTCTATTTAAAGACAAAGGCTACAGTTATAACTTGATCGAGTTTTTTCATATTTAAATGAATCGACTATCTCTACAACTACGAAGACATCGACTGATCTTGGGTTAAAGAAGATATCAACCTTAATTACTAAGATAGTCTTGGATAGAAAAACACGCCAAGCATCAATCAGTAATATTTTTTTAAGAATAGTTGACCCCACTGGCCCCATGCTGTTGTGGAATATTATGTTTTGTCTGTTTTATGTTAAGAAATTTCTAAATTTATATTTACTGTGTTAAGAATTATTTATGTATTATGGAACTTTATTGTGCATAGAATAGGGTGAAGTTAGTATTCGTTAGTGGTGATTACTACAGACATTAATGAAAGAAACCCGTCAATTTGCTGCACTTGTTGTCGTTGTAGAGGTACTTTCCCAGCACACCCCTCCATATTTATGGCGCAGCTAACACATAAAGAAGAGAGAGGGAGAGAATATAAATGACAGGAAATTGTAATTAATTATATCCAGTAATAATGCATGGAAGTTCCAAGACGGATCTTGTAGGATTCTCAAGAAATTTAGTTTTGATTTCATCCCGAACCCAATTATCTGTATCTCACGTTCGTGAATAACTGGGACATTGAGGAATAATAACGAGACGCATTTCGGAATCGGCCTGATTCCATCTCTTGGTTCAGTTTGAAGAAATGAAGGATCCCAAAGATTAATCAATCTTTCTGCAGATGGCAGGTGGCAGGTGGCAGGTGGCAGGTGGCACTGACTTGTCATTTTTCATAAACAAAATACAAAAGCCTAAGAATTATTTCACTCACACAAAGTAAATACAAAACTTCAAAATCGAAACAAGGCAATCCGGTGGCCGGTTTTTGTCCCATCTCTACTGGTTTTCCGGGAGATTATTTGGGGCGACGAGTGTTCCTTGACTGTATAAACTGCTCAACTGCTGAAAATAAGGACATGTCCTTGAATCAAGAGACCTCTTCTTGCTACTGTCTTTAGTCTTTCTGAAATACTTATTTATATTCTCCCATTTCTCTTTGCATCTTTTGGCACTTCTCTTGTAACCCAATTCAAGCATCCCCTGTGAAATTCTTTCCCACAATGGACCCTTTGCTCCTTCCTTATTTTCATCATTATTATTGAGTTTGCACCTCAGGTTTATCAGAGCCAACACTTCATCTCTTGGCCATCTATTGCCACCGTCTCCCCTTTCACAATCCAAATTCTTTGAAGGCTTTTTTCTTGAAGATGGTGTAAATTCTAACTGTTTATTCTCTTGGGTTTTTGCAGAATTAGGGTTTTGGGCCAGTACAGATGAGGAGCTGGCTTTTGAACTAGGGTTTTGGTGAATAAAAACCATGCTTGATGAAGTGGCTGCTTCTACTTTTTCTTGGGTAGTTGGGGTTTGATCATGAGATTGAATTTCACAAGGTAAAGTCATGTTGGGAGAATTGGAACAACTTTTGTTTACTTTGAGAAGATCTTGAATTTTCTTGACAAATTGCTGATCTTCTTCACAAGAATCTGTAATAAATTTCTTCAAAAACTCAATAATAATGGTCTGTCTCTCCCCTGCAGTGGCTTGTTCTTCTGCCCTTATTTCAATCTCCTTTTTAATCCTCTCCATGTGTCGATTTTTCCAAGCTTCTTCTCTTGCAAACTTTTCCTCATCCCTCTTCAACATGTCTTCTATCAGCTTATTGTGCAACTCTTCCTGCTGAACCATTATCTTGTTCACAATTGCTTCACAAAAACCCTTGAACATTTCAAACTTGTCTTCTTTTCTTTTCCTCTTCTTGTTTTCCCTTGTTTTCGTAGCAACTTGTTCTTCATTTTCATGAGATTCTGATTCTCCTTCCAAAATTTTCCTATCCCCTATATCTTCTTCTTCATTTTGTTTATCCATGTTTTGATGATTCTTTTCTGCAGAAACATGGGGTTCTTGATCTTGATCATCAGGATAAAATTCATCGTCATGTTCGGAGAAAATCCTGTAATTCTTGTTGTAGCTTATACTGTTGAAATGCCTGCTTTCTTCTTCAAATTTCTCCTTGCATTTATCTGCAGTCCTTTTAAACCCAAGCTCTGCAAGTTTCCTGCACTGATTTATAATTTATGAAAACCATAACAATTACTGCAGCTACATATATACTCATTCCATTTCATTGATGATCACTTTTTCCATAAACAATTAAGGACTGCAGTATTTTAATCTGTCCCTTTAGTGAAAGAAAAAGTCCCAATTTTTTTTTTTGCTGAAAACAAGATTCGAAAAGAAACGTACGTGCAGCCTCGATTGATGTGAATTTAAAAAACAATTGGCATCAAAAGATCAATTATATGTACCTTGAAACGTGTTCCCAAGTGAAATCTGAAAACCAATTCTCGATGTTGGATCTAATCCTGAGCAGTGCAAGAACTTCATTATTAGTCCAGCCGGGATCGGTCGTCCTCGTCGTTGTCGTTTCCGGCATAGATATCTCTCTCTCTCTTTGGAGCACTAAATTAGTGGAGATTAAGCTGGTTTGTTCTTCATGATCCTGTTCAAGTTCAACCTTGTTATTAATGGAGGATTCTAGGTGGAGGTGTAATTGGTGGTGAGATGAAAAAGGATCAAAACTGGGAAAAGATGGGTTTCCATGAAGTGGGAAAGAAAGAGGAATAGGAAGTGAAGTTCTTGATGAAGCTATGAATTGATGGAATTGATCAGCAGGCATACCATCAAACATGGTTTTTTTTTTCCACTGTAAATTCACAACAAAAATATCAAAAAAGATTGAAGAATTATCAATACCCCTCTGGCCCTCTCTCTTTCTCTCTTAATGAAGGAGTTTTGTCTTGTGTTGCAGTGGAATAAATGGTAGAAACCCAATGCTTTAAAAAAAAAAAATGGCAGTGATGGTACAGTCCAATTGATGAGTAGACAGGCAAGGCAAGGCGGCTCATGTGATTGGAGGGTGGGTTTCATGGATCATAAACACGTGGGTTGTGCAGTAAATTCAATTTAATTCCTTTAAAATAATTTATCAATTTTAGAATCCTATGCTAAGATATGCAGAAGCTGATGGCGATGTCAAAACGGCAACAGAGAGCAAGACACGTGAATCCATGCAGAACCTGGGACCATTCGGATTTTCATCCTGTAACAAAATTATTGTCTGTTTATCAATTTTGAATCTTGTAAGAACTGTCATCCATGTAACAGCTCTATCAAACGGGCAAAATTCTAAATCATACGGTGAAATTTGTAGAAATTTATATGTATTTTTGTGATAAATTAGTTCGTACTTTGTATTGAATTCATATTGATGTTGAGAGATGAAAGTTAGTCAAGCAAACGGGATTTGATAGTCGGAAGGAAAGAAGCCGTGTACACATTTTCTTATAGTCATTTATAGTTTGATCAATATATATAGATTCAACTTTCATCATCATAGTTAATAACAATTTCAGTCTCATTCAATGAATTGTTCAAGTCGTTCTAAAATTTAGACTATAAAATTACGTATTGATATTTATAATATTTTTTTGCGTTGATCTATTACGGTCTATTAAGGTACATCGATAATTCTAAAATATATCCGTGTACAACTAACCATCAATGAAAACGCAATTGAAACCGTCTGTTAATTACACATTATTTAGCCACTGTTGTCAATTTTGATAACACATCCTATCAAGTATGAACTTAAATTCTAGGGGTTTCAAATTAGTCTATGATATCGATTTAGACATCGCGATCAAAAAAATTGATAAAAAAATGTTTTAAAAAATGGGGTGAATTTGCATGTTCTTGACTTGTTTTAAACAATTTTCATTTTTCTAAATTTTTTTATAATCGAATCGATCCTAATTTTTTTCCATCGAACATCGATTCAATCCAGTTTACAAACATCAATTTATGTCACAAAACTATGAAGGGGATCTCATTGAAAAAAATTTAACGATAAAATATAATTTATGTTTTACCAAATGAATGGTGGAACTTCCAAGCTGCACAATCACAAACCTTTAGGACACGAGAACCAATATCAATGTTGAATTATTTGACAACACGAAAATCATTGTTCAAGAATTTCACAATAGAGCCCTCCCTCAATTCACTATTGACAGCACTGTCCTCGAAAAGATGAACATTTGCGGTGTTTTGATGGTGACGGATTAAATACGAACTTGACAACTCAAATCTATTGAATATCATGTACTCTTTAAAATTAGTGGATTTATGGATTAACAAATGGCCCTTTTTTTTTTTTTTTGGGTACAAATGGTCCATATCATTTGTCTATGCTACAGATTGAGAACGTATGACATCTCTATTTCAATCTTTCATAGCTATTGATGGCAACAGGGTGGATTTGGATCAGATCGACCTGATCCGTATTCGACCCCGCAATAATTCAAGGTTTCCAAATCTGCATATTGATTCGCCATTTCTCGAGGCGGATCAAAGCAGTGATCCGCAGCTGATTCATAGTTTTTTTATTTTGGTTAATTGTCATTCAAAAAATTAAACAAATATTGAAACAAACTTTACTACTTTACTATAGAGTTTAGACAATATTATAAAATACATCAATTACTTCATTAAATGTCCAAGAGAAACAAATTGCATCAATTATTTAATTAAACGTCCAAGAGTTCAATTTTTTTCAAGTGGGGTGGTTCGGATCAGGGCACACATGATCTGATCCGACTAGTGATCCACGGTGGATCACCAAAAATTGTCCCGATCTGTCATGCTGACTCTCGGATCGAGAATGTTTCACTCTACTCGGAACGGGTAACCATCGATTTTGGGCGGATCGGATATTTTTACCATCCTTATTCATGATGCAAATTGTCCTTGCTGTATGTTGTTATTCATTTTCTCCTTTAAAAACGTGCGTGCAGTTTCACAAGGATAATTATGTCATTGTATTATTTTAGACATAAAAAATTACAACAGAGGTCTTTTCTTAAGAGAAAAAAAAAGAAAAAAGAAAATAATTAAAAAAAAATAGTCTTCTTCTCCAATGCACCCCCACTCCCACTCCCACTCCCACTCCCACTCCCACTCCCACTCCCAAAACTAGTCTTCCTTATTGCATCGAATAATCTTAATAATCTTCCACCCCTTTTCGTGTTTAGCTATTACTATATATGAGTAAACAATTCTTTTTCTTAGTATTGCCTAACCTACTATTTTGATTTTGGATTTTATTATTACATTAGTGTAAGTCGAGATTAGTGCTAATTAATATGTATTTGCAGGAAAGGAGGGCCTTGTTGTTTTGTCAACAAAACAGGGCAATTCTATGCAAAGAGTGATGAATCAATACGCACTATAAGAAATTTCACTTTTAACGATGAAATTTTTTACCGTAGAAAGTCATTTTTAGGTTGTTTTGTCGAAAAATAGTCGTCGAGAGACTTTACAATACCAAAATTTTCATTGTTAAAAGTGAAATTTCTTGTAGTGACATAGTGCAAATGAACATACTTCAAAGAACAATAGATTTCTTGGTGTAAAACTTTATGCAATTTCCGTCCTTTATTCTTCAACACCAATATCCACAACTTTTGCTCCAACTATACAAGTCTCATTCTCTTCCCTCCACCAAACCCCATAGTACTAGCACCACGTCAACAGAAGAAAGTGTGACACCACCACCACCACCACCACCACCACCACCACCACCACCACCACCACCACCGACAGCAGCAGCTGCTATTGACAACCAGAATAGTCAATTGCTGGTAAATGGAGGGCATACTTTTTCAACAATTAGCATATCAGAATATTTGATAGGGTGGGGTGGTTTTTTTTAATTATTTTCTTTCTTTTTTTTCTCTTAAGAAAACACATTTGATGCAAATTTTTCTTTATTTTTTACACCTAAAATAGTACAATGACGAAAGTACCATTGTGAAATAACTCGTGCACTGCACACGTGCCTTTAACAGAGAAAATGAACAGCAACAGACGGCAAGGACCATTTGCATCATGAAATGTTGAAATGGGGATGTCGCTGTCAAAAATAGAAATATAGGTCTTCAACCTGCAGAACAGGTAAATGATAGGGACCTTTGTGCAAAAAAAAAAAATTTAATAGATTATAAGTAATGGTTCTACGAAACATATGAATAAAAATAGATAGAAGATGTGAATCTTAAAAAATTGATAGATAAAAATAATGTTAGAACAGTTTATAAACTTTAAAAAGCACAAACATACTCTAAGTGACGTGTAATCTCAAGTAATGTTATTTTGTTCTTAATTTGAGTACAAACAATATCAATAAAATTATAATAGTTACTATATATGATTGGGTTTGGACATTGTGTTTTTTTCTTGGGAAATTTTCATAAATAAATTAAAAACTTAAATTAATTTTTAAAATACTTTCCAACTTTTTTTATCAAAATATTGTTTTAGTTTTAGTTTTTTTTACACAAATATTTGATTGTTTTGTAATGAAATTACCCGTTTTTGTTATACTTATCTAACATTTTGTAATGTCACAATCACTACTATTGACACCATCATTACACAAAGTATAACACTTATAACAAACTGTGTTACGCAGCTGCAAGTCACAACCATTGTTGACACCATTATACAAAAGAAACACTTGAAACAAAGTGTTTTACACCACCAACACTACAACCATCTCCCCAACACCCATGCACCACCACCACTACTAGCCAAACATCGACACTACCATTACATGAAGTGTAACAACAAATCGTGTTATGCAGTTGCAACCATCACTACTGTCACCACTGTTGGTGCCATTATACAAAGTGTAACACACAAGTACCACCACCACCAATCAAATTCGACTGCTGTCACCCTACAAGTGTAACACGTGTAATCAACTATGTTATACGGTCACTACCACTACCAGATCCACACCCACTAAACTCCGCCGAAACCACAACTGTGGCCACTACCTATTTTCACCACCACAACTACAAAAACTACCAAAAATCCAATCTTACAAAACAAACAAAAAAATAGATTTTAAGTCGATTCTCAAATAACTTAGAATAGATCTAATCGTATTCCACCACCATCTCCACCAGTGATTGTGAGTCGCAGTCACGATACCAAATCCAAATTTGGTGGCAGACTTTTATGGTGGTGGTAGATTGTTGTGATGGTGGTAGGTCGCGATACTAGTCTAGCAATAACAACTACGATCTTTTTATACCAGTGGTGGATCGCAGTTATGGTAGTGTGTCACGATAACAGTCCGATCGAATATGAAATTTCAGATCTAAATTTTAAATATAATTTTTTTTTTTTGGATCTCGTAATGGTGGGACGAAAAAGATAGTTTGATTTTCATGATTCTACGTCGGGGTGGATTGGTAAGGATTTTTTGGTTTTAGATTTGGGGGTATTTTTTGGAAAAGGTCGGTAACGAGTGATTAATTTTGGGTTGGGTGCTTCAATGTGTGGTAGTGACAGGGTTTTTTTATAGTGGATTGAGTAGATTCATCAATGGTGGTGGTGGTGGTGGTGGTGGTGGTGGCGGCGGCGGCGTGGTGTGAAAAATAACGTGATTTTGTGATGTTGGAATATTTTATTAAGGTTTGAAATTAAAATTTTGAGTTGTTTAATTTAACTAAATAAAATGTGAAATAATTTCTCAATATTTTTAAAATTAATATATACAGATTGTAATATTAAAATTATTTTTAAAAAAAGTAGTGAGTGTAATTTCTTCTTTTTTCTTCGACACTATATTGGTTAGGTGTGTCTATAAGCTTGAATACCTACTTAGCCAACGCAACCCTCCAAATTGAACAAGATTGGGCTGAATGTTCTAGCCACTAACACAGGCTTGGCTTAAGATTTCGCACATGTATTGGCCTAGTTAGGCCCAAAAATATGAAAATATATTCAAATATAAATTTATGTGATAATTTTGTCGGGTTAATTGTTTCAAAAATGAATGTACTTTTTTACGTGTTACGAATACCTCACTGAATTTTAAAATTGTGCTAATTTTTCACTCTACTATCTAAATGTTATCTCTATCCATCACTCTTCTCAAAATCGTTTGATTATCTTAACAGACGCGACAACGTGGCAAACGGACGTCCTACGTAGCGCGTTTAATCTAACTCAGCAATGGGTTAATTGTTTCAAAAATCACTGTACTTTCTTACGCGTCACGGATACCTTACTGAATTTAAAAATAGTGCTAATTCCTCACTCTACAATCTAAATATTATCTCCATCCATCACTCTTCACATAATCGTTTGATTACCTTAACGGAGGTGATGACGTGGCAAACGAACGTCCTACGTGGTGCATTTAATCCAACTCAATAATATAATTTTCTCTTCTAACAAAAAACGCATCCCCTTCTCACATTTTTTCCCTTACCAAGTGTAAATCCCCAAATCTCCAATCTCCCAAATCAAAAAGCCCTAACCCCAAATCAAGTTGTTGTAGTTCGTCCACCATTGATGAGATGTTAACCTCTTGTGTTATCACTGAAGCGGCCACATCAGTAGGCATAGAAACAGAAGGCCCACTGCTCATCCCATCACCTGCACGTGGATGAGACACCCCAGAGGCATGCATGAATTTGAAACATGATTGCAGATCTTGGCCTTGGCTAGAATAACCTCTATTGCCTCTATTGGAACCATCTTACCCTGTGATAATTTAAATTTGAAGTCAGTTCACTGGTATTGGAAATAAAAATAATTCTAACTTTGTACCTTGCTCCTCCTATGGACTGTATTTTCTTCTTGTGTTGGCATTTGCTCCAACTCCGCATTAAATATATCCTACAATCATGAGATTAAAAAAACATTCACAGCACTTTGTCATTTACTTTATACTTCCAATAATTCACAATAGTTTATCATTTTGAAAATTGGAAAATCCTATTGTCATTCACTTTGTTATTCACAGCAATATACTTAAATTAATTCACAGCATTATTATGATTAACAGCAACAAACTTAAATTATATTGCTGGGTTGGATTAAACGCACCACGTAGGACGTTCGTTTGCCACATCGTCGCCTTCGTTAAGGTAATCAAACGATTATGTGAAGAGTGATGGATGGAGATAACATTTAGATTGAAGAGTGAGGAATTATCACCATTTTTAAGTTCAGTGAGGTATCCGTGACGTGTAACAAAGTACAATGATTTTTAAAACAATTAACCGATTGCTGAGTTGAATTAAACGTGCCACGTAGAACGTCCGTTTGCCATGCTGTCACCTCCGTTAAGGTAATCAAACGATTTTGTGAAGAGTGATGGATTGAGATAACATTTAGATTGTAGAGTGAGGAATTAACACAATTTTTAAGTTCAGTGAGGTATCCGCGACGCATAACAAAGTAGAGTGGTTTTTAAAACAATTAACCATATTTGATTTTATATTAAAATTACACAATTAATGTTGAAAATTTTAATTTCAAATATATAGTCCAAGATTTTCAACCCTAAAAAACCTACCCAAATTAAATTTCAACACCACCAGCACTACCAACCACGATTGTCGTCGTCGCCACTGCGACTACCATCTATCATCGTTGCCGCTATCATCCATCCAGCCATTGTCATCGTTCATTTTACACCATCATCACCACCAACATTTCATCCTTGACCATTGACTATCCAATTTCAGATCTGAAATTGGATCTTGATTTCGAAACCAGATCTGGTTTTAGATCTAAAACCAAAACAATCCCAAATATTATCTGCAATGGCAGCCGAAGATGTATGCAGTGGTGGTCGTGGTTCCATTTATGAATTTGGGTTGGTGTTTCAGCAGTGATGGTGGCTCACAATGGTTGCTGCAGTGATGGGGATTGGTGTTCGACCATTACCATCGACAAGCCCCAATGAATCCTCTCCTGCTCATTTCCAACATGTATTGCTCCTATTTGCCTGAAATTAATCAGCAACAATTGCAAGGACAACCATCATTTGTTTTCTTTTTCCTAAAATCAATTTGAAATGTCGGTGATGGTGGCACAATATTGGTAACATTGGTGCAGATCTGGTGGTTTGGAAAAGTGGTCATGGTATTGGTGAAAGTTGTTGCTGGTGGTGATGGTTTTGCAGTGGATTGTAGTAGACGTCAGCGGTGGCGGTAGCGGCAATATCAACATAACACTATGCGTTACCAGTGTTACAAATGTAACATGCTTTGTTACAAATGGTGGCGGTGGCGGTGGCGGTGGCGGTGGCGGCAATATCAACATAACACTATATGTTACCAGTGTTACAAATGTAACATGCTTTGTTACAAATGGTGGCGGTGAAAACAGGCGGCGAAATGTGCGTAACATATATAACACATTTTTTACAAAAACTAAAAACAGTATTCTTACAATAAAAAAATGAGACAATATTTTTTAAATTTTTTTATTTTTTATGATATTTGGTGAAACTATCTCTAATTTTATTATTATGGGATAATTGCATATATAGTCCCCAACCTTTCAAAAAATTGGAAATATGACTCTAACCTAAAAAAAATAGCACCACACATCTCCAACGTATGAAAAACTTGGCATGATAGGTCATTTATGACGAAATTGTCATTCTCTTTAAATAAATAAAAAAAACAAAAAACAAAAAAAAGAAGAAAAACATGATTGAAAACTAACCAAATGTACCCAAAAAAATAAAAAGTAAGAAATGTACCCCAAAAATATAAAAAGTATCAAATATGTCATCTTCTCCAAAAATCCAAAATCCACCAAAAAAAAAATGCCCTACCAAAACATCAATACACACAGATTGCATTAATGACCATTTCCCTTTCTTCATCTTCCTTTAATTTGTCAAAGTACAAGCATAAAAAACAATGGAGTAAAACCAATAAATCAAAAACTTAATTCAAAGACCAAACAAAACACCATTTTTTCTGGGCAAATCAGTTTAATAATAACCCTTAAACTCACAAAAAATAATTATCGGATACGGAAGGCTCAATCAAACCTGAAGTTCGTGGCCATCGACTCGACGGTATTCTGCTCGAGTTTGAAAAAAGCTCCACCACCATGTATTACAGCACTGAATGAAGATGGAAAACCTGAAGGAGTCGACACCCAACCAAATCAAGCATATTTGGAATGGATTTAGCTAGACCAATTGCTGCTCTCGTGGTTAATGTCATCAATATCAGACAACATTCTAAACACTCTCACAAATTCGACTCGGCGTGTGATTTATGGAATGCAATAGAGAAAATATTTGATGCCCAAAGCAAAGCGAAATTATACCAACTCTGAGGTGCTTTGTACTCGGTCCATAAAGAAGCTTCAATAGTCTTGGAATTCTACAACAAACTCAAAGGTACTATGGATGAACCAGCAACGGCAGATCATCAGGTAACTGAAATTGAATTTTTATCCTGCCTATTGAATAATGTTGGCCGTGATTTCGAATCTTCTATTGTTGGAATACAAACCCGAACCCATGACACTTGAAAAATATAATAGTAAATTTTTTTTGGGTGGATTTTGAGTTTTTTGAGAAGATAACATCTTTCTTATTTTTTATTTTTTTGGGTATATTTTTTACTTTTTATTTTTGGGGGTACATTTGGTTAGTTTTCAACCAGGTTTTTCTTTTTTTACTTTTTTTGTTTATTAAAAGGAAGGGCAATTTTATCATAAATGACTTACCATGCCAAGTTTTTCATACGTTGAAGATGTGTGGTGCTATTTTTTTAGATTAGGAGCATATCATCAATGATTTTGAAAGATTGAGGACCTTTCATGAAATTATCCCTATTATTATTGGCCTTTTTTGTTAACCAAAAAATCTTGCAAACTAATAAAAATGTTACCTAGCAATAGAAAGATTTGTAATTACAATGTAGTTACTTGATTGAACAACATTAAAGTATACTTATCTGATCGAAGTTTGAATATGGATGGCCAAAAAATCTGGCCCTGCCACTGCCCCATCCCTTCCCAAATGGGGCGAGAAATCCCTGCCTCGATTACTAACAGGGTGGGGACGGAGATCATGGTCCATTCTCGAATTCTCCGAACCCGCTCTGAATATTTTTATTTTATTGTTATATTTTAAAATTTAAATTATATGTAAAAAATAAAAATTAATTAATTAATTAAATAGAGCGATAAATAGAAATATTTCTATACCCGTCCTCGACCCCCTCCCCCATCCCCCGCCTCGATCCCCATCTCGCCTCCCAAAAATTTTCGACGGGGTGGGGATGGTAATGACCAACCCGGCATGCCTCGCTCTGTTGTCATCATTGCATTTGAGTGAAAGTGCAATGATTGCAAATGGAATTTATCCAAAAATTAATAAATAAAAAGAAAGTTAAAATTTTATTCATTATATTATTTTTTAAAAATCTCATTTATTATATTGGCCATACACTAGTGGTGCCGTGGGTCTGGCGCCTTGGGCATTATCACCTGACTCATGACCACATTTCAAAAAGGTCTCGATTAACAATCACTCCCGGTGCTTTTATTTCCATTTTAAGAAAGTTGACAAAAGTCTTCTAACCCATTCAAGTACTTTTATTTGAAATATAGTTAACACCAGTCTTCAATCCATTGCAATGATTTTATTTCAAGAGAGTTAACAAGAGTCTTCAACCCATGGTCGACATTCAAATCTAGACCAGAATTGGGGTCCAAGCCAATTAACAGGTCAGTCCGTCATAATGTGCAGACTTTACCAGGCTGCCTTTCTCAATTTGACAACATATGAGAACGAGTTCAACCAATCCAATACGTTAAAAAATAAATGTAAGATGTAAAATTAAAAGAGTCATTTAGCCATCTTATAAATACTAAATAGAAATAAAGGTTAGACAACGATTGTCTTTTACTTTCACTATAGTGATATATATATATATATATATATATATATATATATATATATATATATATACACTAAAACTAATAAATCCTAATTGTAAATTTTTTTTTTTTAATTTTTCACAAACATTTAATAAGGTAATGTACAAATCATTGAGGCTATTCAGTTTTTCTTTTTTAATTGTAGCTTAATTTTAAATCATATAAAATTCAATAAGAGAGAAGAAAAAGACGAGGTGAACTAGTCAAATATACTACTAATATTGGAGAGTTTGGAGGTCAATTCAGTCCATAAAATTTGGAATATAGGCTGGACTACGCTCAGATCGAATTTTTAAATAAGTTGATTTAATCCGCTACGAGTTTGAATCATATTTGGATGTAAACAAGTCAATTAAGAGTGAACCTTTCCGCGTCCCTAGTTCATTAGAAAGATAATTAAATGAGAAAATTGCTTATAAATCACTTGTACATAACTTATTTCAAATTAGATCAAGACATTTTTCAAAATTGTGATTAAGTCATATTTTCACTAATATTTTAAATTAATTCCAAAATTACCCTCTACAAATATTGGCATCTTCTTCCACATCTCCACAAATAGGAGTGGAGCCAGGACACGACAAAGGACTGGACTGGACTGGAGGAAGGAGGAACCCCCTCTCACATGGGTTCGGGAGCAGCGCCCTCGATATTTTTTTTTGAAACCACAATTACTTAGCTATTTTTATTCAAGAAGTCATTACACAAAAATATTCAAGATAAAAAACTAGCTAAAGAAAGTTGTGTCCGGCGATTTTTTACAGTTGCGAATTCTTCTATAATAAAATATATATTTATTTTATTAAGAAGATCTTCTCTACAAAAATTGTTATGCAGTCGATATACAAAAATTATTTTATAATATAATCTATATCTATTTTATCTAAAATTAAGCATATAAATAAGTCATATATAACAGGATAATATTACAACCAAACAAGAAAATAAAAAAATATTTCAACACCAAATAGTGAAAAGCGCAATAAATTAAAAAATTTAAGCCTACTTTCGAATTTTGAACTTTTTAAAGTTTGAATTTCATAGAATTAGGAAGTGCTAATAAATAAGTCATATATAACAGAATAATATTACAACCAAACAAAAAAATAAAAATAAAAATTCAACACCAAATAGTGAAAAGCGCAATAAATTAAAAAATTTAAGCCTACTTTCGAATTTTGAACTTTTTAAAGTTTGAATTTCGTAGAATTAGGAAGTGCTAATATGCAATAGTCCTAGTTTGGGCAATGTGAGTATTTAATTGGCCTAGAAAAAATGAATTAAAAAATTGGACTAGGTTAAATTAGCATAAATTTTTTGTATTGGGCTTTGGATCTGGGCTTGGGCATCTCTGGACTACAACCCAGGGTTGCCCTCCTGGATCCGCCTATGTCCACAAATCTTACCCTCCATCGGTCACTTGGGCATGGGCGAGTCGACTGGTGACCGTTCGGTGGTCGCGCGTACAGTGGAGGAGGTCACGGCGGCATTAAAGGCCAAACCTAGGTCCGCCGCGATTTAGGTGCTGTTTTTTAACGTGTGGGGTTGAATTTGATGGCGTGAGGCTGGGTATGGGTGCGACGGGGGTGACCAAAGGTGGTTCGTCCATGGTGAAGTCCGGGTCCGGTAGTTTTAGGGTCGAATCTACCATAAGAAATCTGGTTCTGTTTTATTGTTTTCTGGTGTTTCTGGTGTTTCTTACGTGAATCAATTAGTTGAAAATACTCTGTTCTCATTTAATTCCAATTTCTAATTGCAAGTAGGAAAATAGAAGTTCAAAATTACATTCATTCAATGTTTAATTCTGGTCTCGCCGGCGGTGGCGGTGGCGGTGGCGGTGGCGGTGGCCATTGAGGCAGAGGCAAATATTGAGTTGTACACATTCACATGCTTCACATACACAGGTGGTTAGTATTTGGATTTTGAAAATAATCGAATTGTATGTGAAAAATATTATGAAGAATGAATATATAAAACAAAGATAGGTGATAATACTCCACCATTTGATCGAATTGGGAAAAATAAAGAGAAGTGAAACATATTGATTCAATACCATTACCAGAGTGTAACTTGATACTGTATTAAGTTGACTATTAGACTATTTCTTTGTGTTGTTAGTCATGTGTGTTGTTTGATACTGTATTATACAAAACAGTATCACAAAATATTATCATAACAAAAATGATATAGAATTCTCATACGTGCTCAGTATTTTTATTATAATATATTTTCAAAATGGTTTCAACGAACCGGTCAAGACCATTCGCTCTGCCATTGCATACGATGGATTTTAGCCGTTTGAAGTCGTCTCCTTAGCTTAAAATGATAATCTTTAATTTTTCTTGTCAAAACAGTATCATACATATTAAAACAGTGTCACAGATAAATGTATCTTAATATATTAGTAGCATACATTAAAATATCTTAACAAAACAGTATCACATACACAAACTACAATCCAATAAAATAACAGTATCATAGGTTGAAACATTATCATAATAAAATATTATCAAAGATAAAAATATGGTATAAGTATACCATATCACTTTATTTTATCTAAATAAAACAGTATCATATATCTGTTTTACTGGTTAGAGTAATTATATTGTTCTTAAAATGCTCCGTTAGTAGTACAAGATCATTAATACTGTTTGCATTCAATAACATTATTATATATTAAAACAGTATCGTAGATGTTTTACTAGTTGAAGTAATTATATTGTTCTTAAAATGTTCTATTAGTAGTATAAGACCATTGATACTATTTGTATTCAATAACATTATCATAGATTAAAACTGTATCATAGGTAGAAATATTATCATGATAAAACAATATCAAAGATAAAAGCATGATGTAAGTGTACCATAACACATTATCTATATAAAACAGTATCATAGACAAAATTAAGTACAAGATGTTTTAATGGTTGAAGTAATGATACTGTTATTAAAATACTCCATTAATACTATAAGATCATAAATTTAAATATTGTCATAATAAAAAGTATCAAAGATAAAAATATAGTATAAATATATCAATGTATATTATCTAGATAAAACAGTATCATACAAAACACTATCACAATAAAACAGTATCATTAAATTAGCCTTTTTTTTTACAATTAAGGGTATGTTGGTATTTTAGCTCTAAAATATTACTTTAATTGAATTATGTTTTGACCATATGACTTTAAAGTTCATAAGTACCAAAACAGTGACCGACACTGAATTTACCTTTTTTAAATTTAGTAGGAAATCCTTGGAGGGCGAGTCGAACTCTAGTCCGACAAGGGCAGGACATGGATCTGAATAATTTAGCCCGACTGTGGGGCAAAATGGGCCTGAACCTTAAATAAAGAGAAATTGTACAAATAGCACTAAAACTGGCAATATTATATGTATAGCATTATTTTCATTTCGTTTGCGCGTCCTTCCCCCGAACCGTTACGCAGCGCAGGTCAAACTCTCCCACATTATCTATTACAAAACAATGCCATTCATCCATTTAATCATGTTCCTTACAAAAATAACGTTAAAATTAAAATATTGTAAAGAGTAACAAGTATTGTTACACCATTCACTTTAGTAGTAGGGCAAAATATGCCAACTACGGAAATTTTATTACAAAATTGACTAATACGTTTAAAATTTTAGTTAGTTGGAAAATATGGTATATGACTACTTTTTAATAAATAAATTTAATTAACATTTTAATTAAAAAGTAATGCAACATGTCACTCTAAAATTTTTATTAATATCCAATACAAAAAAAAAAATGGTAAGCGCTAAATATTAAGGTTCTTTTAAGCACATTGTAAACTTAATCAAGGGCATATGGTAAGATTTTAAAAAAAATTAGAATGATAAGGTGTCTTTATACAAAATGTAGTGAGAGATTGGGTTCAAGAAAAAGAGTCGAATCGATCAGACTCGACGATTATGACAAATAAAATGAATGTCCTGTTAAAAAATAATCAAATTACACTAGTGTGACCTTGTAATTAAAATGTGACACACCATATCACTTTCTAATATACAACCTTAATTTATATCTAATACAACAAAAAATAAAATAAAATATTAAATATTAGTTTAAGAAATTCTTATAAACATATTGTGACACTAACAAAAGATGTTCTATTAAAAACACTTAGATTATAGTGTGTGACATTTTAATTAAATTTAAAAAGTGACAAAGTAAGTCACTTTTTAATGCAAAACCTTAATTCCTATCGAACAAAAACTAAAAAATAAAGTAACAAAAAATCTTATATTAGAAAATATCACACCTTTAAGTTCGTCGTTTGTGCATTCTATTAGGATGACAATTTTAATCATTTTAAAATTTATATATTAGTTATCTTCTTCCCATTATAAATGAAGGCATTGATTTTATCGGTTTTGTTCTAATGTCCACGGTGGCTATTGTTATAATGCCCATCGAGACACTTGTCCTATATAACATTGTTATAATGCCCATCGAGACACTTGCCCTACATGAGTGTCCCGGTAGGCATTATAACAATACCCACCGTGGACATTAGATCATGTCCTTTATTTTATTCATATATGCAAAATAAAATATAAAAAAAACCCACAAACGTATACAATATTATCAAAGTGAAATATATTACACATTGTATATCATTTTAACATTTTTATTAAAAAGTGACACAATATGTCACTGTCAAATACACAATTTAATTCATGTCCAACACAATAAGTAAGAAGTAAGATCCAAATATCAGTTAAAAGTTTTTTATAAGCTCATTATAAGCTTAAACAAAAATGTTCTATTACAAAAATTCAAATTACATAGTGTGTATGACATTTTAATTAAAAAGTATCAGAGTATGTCACTTTCTAACTCTGTACCTTAATTCTTATTCGAGACAAATTGATAAAATGTGTAATCATTTTCAATAATGCACAATAGATATCTATTTAGAACCAAAAAAAAAAAAAAACTAATAATTAAAAATTTCAATGAAATTTAAAATATTTTTGATAAATTCATATTCTAGGTTCAAATAAAAATTTGCAAAAGAAAGAGAACAGCTGAGTTAATCCATAAACATGAAATTTGCCGCATTCATTTTTCAAACTAAATTTTAAAATCCAATATAAAGAAATGTGAAATCCAGAAGATAAACCACATATACTTTTATGAAAAAAAAAAAAAAAAAAAAAAACAATACATTACATCACAAAAAATAGGGAGTAAAATCTAGATGTAGTTAAAAAGTTTTCATCTAAATGTCAGTTAAAAAGTTTTCATAAGCTCATTGTAAGAGTAAGCAAAAATGTTCTATTAAAAAGGTCAAAATTACATAGTGTGATGTTTGAAGTAAAAAGTGTCACAATATATCACTTTCTAATGTAAAACCTTAATTGATATTCAATACCAAAAATAAAAAATAAAAAATAAAAAATTATACACCAATGTGTGATCATACTCAATAACATATGTCACTCAGAAGAAATATCAAATTTGAACAAAAAAATAGATAATAATTAAAAATCTTACTGAAATTCATAAACAGGAAACTCGCATAATAGAGAAATGTAAAATTCAACTGTTAAATTTTCCATTTTTTATATTAAAAAAAACGCCATTACAAGAGAAGAAGTAGAATGTAAGATATAAATATCAGTCTAAAGGTATTTATAACATTATTGTAAGCTTAAGAAAAAATGTTCTATTACAATAAGTTAAATTACATAGTTTGTGACCTTTTAGTAAAAAGGGTCACGACATGTCATTTTGAACTTTAATTTATATTCGTATTCACATTTTGCTGGTACATTTTCACAAACACTTGGGTGTACGTCTTTTCTGTTTAATTTTCAAACACAAACATGTAATGCCCATTGTGACTACTGTAGTCCTAACTCGCCATCACATATTCTAAGTAAAATTTTCATATATAGTAACGCAAGCAAAAATCTCAAATTCATAGGAGAAGCTTTTCAAAGTAGAGTGTGTTGATAAGTTATATGGAAAAATGAATTTCCAATGTCGATTTGGAAAATGAAATTGAAATAGGAGATAAAAAAATTACTAAAATTTGTAAATTTACACTTTTGAAAAGTTATAATTGAAAAATAAAAATTATGAAGGATAAATAAATGTTAATATATTACATGGAAAATAGAGATTCAGCTTTTGATTTTGGTAAAATTGAAGAAGAAAATAGATGAATTTAATCAATTTTAGATTTGATGGAAAGTAATTAAAGAAGAAGAACGTCGGGAGTTTAGAATTGAGCTTGGGAGCTTTAATCTTTATTATATGGTTGGTTAAAAGACATAATTAATATTGTATTTAGGAGTACTGGTATGTATACCCTTGAAATTAAGGGTTAATTATACTTATAATTTCTATTCTTTCAGCTTTGCAACAATATTATCCTTATTCAATTTTATTCACAGATATCGTCTACATCCTTTCATTTTACTCGCACAGATGGTCCTCAGGTGATTTTTTGACACTTTTACCCTTGATTAAATAAATTAAAATAACAGAAAAAAATACAATAGAAAAATTGCAATTGGACCCCAATCTTTTTAAAAGTACAAATAAATGATAAATATTTTATTTTTATAAATTAAAAGAAAAAGAATTAAATAAATAAAAAAACAAAAAATAGGTTTTCTTCCCCAGCCTCGCACCCACAGCCCACCCCAAGCAACCAGATGGATTTCTTCTCCAGTTTGTCGATCCACCCCCACCAGATTCACCTTGTCCAACATACTCTCTTTATTGTGGAAACTGAAGATGTAGAGGACGATGAAACTGGTTGTTGCTGCTGTATCGAGACTTGCATATTTTTATCTTCCCTAGTGAGAGTTAGACTTGGAAACAATCGGATTGCGGGTGAGATTCCTAAAGACATTGGAGAGTTGAAGAGCTTAAATTTTCTTCATTTGTCCAGAAATTGTCTTTCCGGACTAGTGCCTGATGAAATTGGAAGCTTCACAGAGTTACAAATGGTGGACCTAAGTAATAATACATTAGGGCCGCTTTGGCTAAATGGCCATGTCTAATCCCTCGAATCACAAAAAAGCCTAACTTATATCAAATAAGTTTAAAATGTCTCTTTTACGTAAAAAGACTTAAATATCCTTACTTAATAACTATTGTTAACAGATCCTTAACAGACTTGTGGTGTGTTCAGGCCAAATTAATAGTCCAATAGGTATGTGGAAATTGGCCTTAACATGCCAAAAATTTGTTAACAGACAATGAGTTTGTTAACGTAAATTTACATATTTTAACTGATTTTTCAATTAACCCACTTCAAATGAATTCAAATTTATAGAAATTTAAAGTAAAAATCACAATTCATACTCAGATTTATACATATTTTCATGATTTATACTACATAATCCACAATTGCTACCGTAAGTTAAAAGAAGAAGATAGAAACGAATGAATTTCTATTTGAAATGAGATTTCTTACACAAATGAAACGAATTGGATTTTAACCTTAAAATTTTCTCTTTTTTCACATACAGATGAATTTGAAATCGTTTGAAATAGTTTTAAATGGACAAGATAAAGCATGATCATAATTGAAAGTTTACAAGCCAAAATAGATGAACAACTTTTTTAAAAAATTGACCAGGTCACCGAGCCATTAAGCACTTAACCCACAATACTTTAGAGGGTCCCCTGCCTGATTATTTTGTTTTAAACTTAACCAAACACAGCTACATGTACACAGATACAACATTTGACAGCCTAACAATGGTATTCAGACCACTTTCAAAACCGTCCAAAGCGATTCAGACAGTAATTTCAACGTCTTTTTTCTCTTCACTAGTAGTTCCCTATAAACCCAAAAAATCAAAAAATTTGAACCAGAAATCAAGAAAATTAAAAGCAAATGAGCGAAGAGTCGCAGAGAAGCGGTGGAGGAGCATTGGTAGCACCGCAGCCGGCGTCCTCCGATGACCGGAAGTCCTCATCTGGGTCTACCGCCGCCGGCAAGAAAGTCGTCTTAAAGAGCGCCGACATGAAAGAAGTCATTTAGAAAGAAGCTGTTGACATTGCCGTAGCTGTAAATTGTTTTCATTTCACTCTTAAATAAGAAAAAATAAGCAAAACCGACTGCTTCCCCCCACCCCCCCGTATTTTTGGGTTTTTTACAGATATCCATTTTTTTTGAAAAGCATAGTTTTTCAGACACAGATTCACATATATTATGTGTTTGTGTGTGTAGGCATTTGAGAAGTACTTTTAGAGCATGTTCGTTGTAGTTTTTTTTTTTTTGAGACTTTTTTTGAGTACTTTATTGACTTTTTAAATTTTTTTGTAATGTAAAAATGTTGAAAAGTCAAAAATTGTAGGCAATAAAATAGATTTTTTTGAAAAAAAAATGGTTATCGAATATGTCCTTAATTTGTAAAAGTAAAATACTTAGAATTTTTTTGTAATTTTAAAAAGATTATGGTCTAATTGTAATTTTTTCATTGTATTTTTTTTATGTTAATTTTATTTATTTAAATCAGAGGTAAAAGTGTAAAAAAAAAAAAAAAATTAGGACTATATGTTCGAGTAAAATAAATAAATAAAAAAAAGGACTATATTTGTGCATAAAATTAAAATGGGGTGATATTGTTATAGCTGAAAAAATGGAGAATGTTAATGTAATTAATCCAAAAAATAAATATTATTGCATACTGTTAATACGGCCCTTTATTGGCCGAATGTGGCCGAGGGACACCCCATGTGAGAGTGCAGTAAATGATTATTCAACAAACATTTGGAAAGGGGTGTTGGTGCAAATTATAGAGGAAATTAAGGATAAACAGTCTCGTGATTGGGCAGTATTAAGGGGACTCGCGGAAGCTACAAGTGTGTCCCCACGTTGTTTTCCGCTCTTGTCGGTCTACATTTTCTGCAGTACCACTTCCTGCAATTCGTCTTACTTACCTTACCCTCGACTGGAAACTTTGACTTGAGAGATTTATTTTCTCTCTCTCTCAAATGTACAATTTTCTATAGCACACTGCAGGAACTGCCTTGGGCCCCGCTCCATTCAACGCCTCATCTCCGAAATAAAAATCAATAATTTTCTACTTTTTGCTGCGAATTCAGCCATTCCGGCAGGGACCCACTTAATTTCATAAAGATCTTCTTAATTTTGCACTGCCGGTCACCAGCCCACCTCCAAACCGCATGTCATCTCTAAATTGATTTTCAATAAGTATTAGTATTTATGAGTATTTTATTTTTTTAAAATAAAAATAAAATTACATCTAAAACTAGAAAAAATATATAAATTTTGTTGAGTATCTAACGGACGTTCTGAATCTATAGTAAGTCTTTTATCGCACCAATTCAACGGAGTCCTATCAGATTACATTAGAGCATAAATTTTTTTAAACATTTTTTTATTTTTACTTCATCAACAAATTTCTTTAAGCAATTCATGGAAGCATTCGAGATGTTTGTAATGTGCCGAACTATCAAATGTGAGTTGGTGTCTTTAAATATATTTTAGTGACGTTGACTCTCCCTAACTGCACACAAAAAAAATAAAAAAATAAAAAAATAAAAAATAAAAATTAAAGTCATTCCCCATAATTTATAATGATAAGGAAGAAAATTAAAATCTTTTTAATTTCATGTAACATTGTTATGTACTTTGTGCAGAATATTATGTGCTTAAATGAGATAATATAAGAAATTATAATTTAGGTAAGATTTATAAAAATAAAATGTAGAAAAAATTGTTTTTACATACTATTTAAACGATGAATACTTTTATCATAAAACTGGATTTATCCATTTCTTAATCTTCATGAGCTTCTTAAACTAATCCCGCTTTCTCTCTCTCACTCTCTCTGTCCATTTTTGTCTGCTTCTGTTTCACTTGTACATTGTCTCTTTTGTTTCTCTCTCTAAAAAAAATGTGTTAGCTACAATGGCAGTGGAAGGGAAAGAGCTTTTGCTTCTTCCTGCTAATCTACTGCTGGTACCGGCATTGCTACGGTGTCGTTTTGCTGTGATGTGCTCAACTACCTTGTTCGCATTGCACTTTCTCTCTGTTCAAAGCAGCTCGTGATCCGCAGTACACTTAAACTACGCATTTCAGGTGATTTTTATCTCCTTTTTCTTTTATACATTTCCAGCTTTTCTCTTTTCCTTTTGCAGTTTCTTTCTATGAAATCAATGAATGAATCTGTTGAATTGACCGTGACCTCTTTTTACTCTATATATTGTGTAATTGTTGAATTTCAGTTTCATTTTCAGCTGCATTTAGCATTCTCAGGTCTTTGATTCGCTTTTCCTTTGCTTTGCTAGAAGAATAATTTTCTGAGTTTTCTCATGTTAATTTTTATTTTTTGCTGCAACAATGCTGATGTATAACTAATGTATTCTCTCTCTCTTAGGAGTGGATCTTCATTACAGATTTCTATAATTTAAATTTAAAAATTCGTCCTTTAATTTCATGGCTTGTAACCGCTCATTTACTGAAAGATCTTTATTGTTTGATTATTTTTCAGTTAGTCGGAGAATTAAATATGCTCTTTCTCGTCCAAAATTATTGCATTACTCCTATTCAAAGTTTAAAATAATTTGATGTAATTATTGTGGCACATCACACTAATGCTGTAGCTATATATTTCTAATTCATGTGCTATTATCGAATATATTGTTCTATGTTGTTCTTAGTTTGACTGTAATTTGAACTGTTTCTCATTGTCTGTTCTGTTTCCTTTTCCGTACATTTTTTTTGTCCCCAGAGCCCCCAAAAAAGAAGGGAAGTTAAATCAGCTTATGCTATTTGGTTGGGGTCATTGTGAGAAGACTGCAACATCTGGTCTCGAATTGACTTCACCAGTTGAAGGAAGTTAAATTTAGTAGGCAATGGAGAAGTACGAAATACTGGAACAGATAGGAAAGGGGGCTTTTGGCTCTGCCCTTCTTGTAAGGCATAAGCTTGAAAAGAAGAAGTAAGCTTTGAACTAAATATGTCTTTGCCTTTCTCTCTTATCCTGACATTTCCAATTTCTATCATAAGCCATGTACATTGTCTGTAACTTAATAATTAACTAATGCGTTTTTTTTTCATCATTGGTTGATTTTACCTCATTCATTTTTGTCTTAATATTAAGGTATGTGTTAAAAAAGATCCGTCTTGCTCGCCAAACCAATCGGACACGTCGATCTGCACATCAGGAGGTTAGTGGTGTAACTAATTTCTTTTTTCTTGCTCTTATAACTCGGTTGTTGCTGTCTGTCCCATTTTTCCATAGATCTTTTTCATATGTCATATGATTATGCAGCATTTAGTATTCTTGAAATTGACCCTTAGGAATACGGAATTTGACCATACTGTTTACAAGACACAAATTATTCTTCTTATGCTAAGCATTAGTTCCTAAACATTCAAGTAGAAGGGCAAATGATCCTTCATAAGCCAGTACTAGTTTTGCAACATCTGGTATTGTTGGCTAGCGCACACACGTATATACACAATCATCGACTTGTCTCTAAATGTCTGTACTTTAAGATATCTAAAAAGATGCATTTCTCCCGTGTCTTATAGATGGAGCTTATATCAAAAATGCAAAACCCATTTATCGTGGAGTACAAAGATTCATGGGTGGAGAAGGTAGACACGACACTTGTTTGTAATGATATTTGTCCCTCAGTATTCATACTAAGGATTTTTATTTCTTTTGTTAAATATTCTTCTTTAGTTGGCATATAAAATTTAACCATCAATGTGCAAGCTATGCTCATTCAAACTAGAATATTGTAAGGTTCCCTCCTACATTAGTTCCTGGTCCTTAGCTTCATCCAACTTTGAACAATGGTTGAAATGTGTCATGATCTTAAGCATGAAAGATGAACTTCTTTCGATCGGTTGAATTTCTCCAATAATGAAGCTTTTAACAAGTGAACTTAGCTTGGTATATAACTGAAATTTAGTACAAGCGTTTAGTCACTTATCAGAAATAATACCTTTTTCCTTCATGTTATTCAATGCCTGTTATACTTCGCGGTATAAATCAAAAAAGAAAAATATTTTTCCAACTTAAGTCCATGGTTTGTGAACTGAAGGAATTGCAGATGTATTTCCTGCAATAAGAAGTAACTGAAGTATAAACTTGCTAGACATTTCCCATAATCTATACAATGTAATGGAATCAGATCCTCAGTTGACAAATACCTTGCCTTTTCATTTGGCAAGTGGGCAGCAGTAATATTTCATGATGGTACACTTGTATCTATCTTCTCCATCAATTCTAGATTACTGACTTACTTTTAAAAGAAGCCATGCTAGTTACCAAAATGAAAATAATAATAATAATTGTAAGGAACTTATATGGTTGATTAGAAATATCGGAGCTGCTATATTTTGTTTCTTTACCTCCGGAACATTGATTATAGTTGATTTTTATTTTTATTTTTAAATTTTCTCTCAGGGTTGCTATGTGTGCATTATTATAGGTTACTGTGAAGGTGGAGACATGTAAGTTATTCTTCTTTTTCAAACTATAACAGTGGTTAATGATCTATGTTTTTGAGTGAGAGTATCCTCCACCCCACTCACACGCACACACCCCGAAAGGAAAGGAAAGAAAGATAGATCTTCAACTCTTCTACCACTTCTGGTTTGTAGGGCCGAAGCCATAAAAAAGGCAAATAGTGTCCATTTCCCCGAAGAGGTAATTTCTGCTTTTGCCCTTTTCTTTTGCAGTTTGGTTTGTATCTGGATACCGAGTAATTTGTAGATTACCCACTTTGTACGACTCTTTTCATCAAATTTATAAAGCTAACTGTTTGCAGACACTATGTAAGTGGCTTGTTCAACTGCTTATGGCACTTGACTATTTACACATGAATCATATTCTTCATCGCGATGTCAAGGTTAGTTGCAACCATCTATCTCCTTGGCGGATTTGTTATAAAATATTTTTGAGTTCGTTAAAAGCTTATAGTAATTATATTACAAATTCCTGCAGTGTTCCAATATATTCTTAACAAGAGATCGAGATATTCGTCTTGGTAAGAGAATAAATATATATCTAAATTATTTTCCCATATTTGGAAACCATAATAGTGTTGCTCAACTATCATGATTGCCGTTGTTGCAGGTGATTTTGGACTTGCCAAGATGTTGACTTCAGATGATCTTGCTTCCTCTGTGAGTAATATATGATCGGCATGGATGATTTATTTCATGTTTCAATTTTTGTCTTATCATTGCATTGGTCATTCTTGCTGCTTTGTTTTTCAGATAGTTGGAACTCCCAGTTATATGTGCCCTGAGCTTCTTGCTGATATACCTTATGGTTCCAAATCAGACATATGGTCCCTCGGTAAGCTAAAAATAGTCCAAACGAAACACATTTCTAGTCATATAAGTTCACGCACGCACAGATCCAAATTGGTTTTTCTTTTTTTTTTTTTTTTAAGTAGATCCAAATTGATATTGACGCACTCTATAGATTTTATTTCAACTGTGCTAATGTCTACCAAATCATGTCATCCAGGATGCTGCATATATGAGATGACAGCACTTAAACCTGCGTTCAAAGCATTCGTAAGTGGCTGTTAACCTAATCTCAAAGCATGCTGCTATAATCGATTTGTTTGTCAACCATTTGTGTTAATGGAGCCTAATATCTTTCGAGAAAAAAAATCTCCTGCTCATACTAGAGGAGCTGATTAAACTGTCTTGGAGTGTTTCTCATTCTTGTGACATTACCTGTATTATGGAAGTAAATTTTTAATCTCCAATATCTGTATTATGGTACATTAGTTGTTGTCAATGCATCTACGTGATGTTCAATATTCAAACATAAATATTATGTCTATCAATTGGCGTCGATCGTGACCTTTACATTGGCTTCAGAAGTTAGATACATTTCTTCTGCAATGAATATCCTGCATTTCATTTGCCATTGTTATATAAAATATACTATGTGGTTTAGATGTGAAAAAATTAATATGGACTAGGTGATGCTTAAAAATTGTTGTCAGGAATGCCCTGATATTCTAAACATTCTTCTGCACCATGTGTTAAAGATGGCTGAGGCATTCAGAGAACATGGGAAAGACTGAAAAAAGTCTATTTATCTGATTCCTATCAAAGTTGTTATGATTTGTTTAATAGTGCATGGCATGGCTGAGTGGTTCCAGCACCATATCAGCTTACACATTTGCATTCTAGGCAGGGTACTATTAGGGCATGTTCTGGAGCTTGTTCTATTGGAACTTTAACATTTTCGAATAGTCTCCTGCTAAAATGTAGCACACATAATTCTTCAGCATAGGATAATATTTAGAACTTGAAAACCAACAAAGAAGCACTTGTTAGACAGAAATTGAGCTTATACTTGGATTGTAATCCTTCTTTCTTGTTTTAGGATATATAAGAATAGCATGATCCTTGTCCTAGGCTATAATTATTCGATTTGGATGTGATCTTGTAAGTCAGCATATTGCATATTGTTAATGGAGTTGATAGGTAGTTGTATTTCTTACACAGAATCTTGTCACACATAAGTCCTTGGAGCCACCCACTTAACCTTGTTCTCTAATCTTCATTTACTTTGAATGTATTCCAGGCTTCCTGTCAACTCTTTTAGTTTCTGCTGTGTAATTGTTTTTCTCGAGCTATTTATGGATTTCTGTAATTTCTCAAGCAGGATATCCAGGCACTTATCACTAAAATAAACAAGTCTATAGTGGCGCCACTACCAACGAAATACTCTGGTGCATTGTAAGTTATGTCACGGTGTTGTTTTCTAGTTGTTCCTCGAGAGAACCATCATTCTTTCTTTTCTAGTTTCTTTAATTTTCTGAAGCTTGTTTTGAAATTATTAATTTATATCAGGTTTATTTTTATGTCAAACAACTTAAATTAGCAAACAAAATCATAGGAATCACAAAGTTGTATTCACTTATTTCTTTATCTAGTTCACACAGTAGTGGAAATTGATGCATGTCTAGCAAGTATCAAATATATTGCAAAGATAATCTTATCTGATAGATAGCAGTATAAAAGTGGATTTTTGAAAGTAACATCATTATCAATTTTTCAAACAATTTCTCTCTCTATATATTCTTCCCTTGACCAGCCAATTGATCATATTATTTTGCTCACTTGTGTTGCAGCCGGGGTCTGGTAAAAAGCATGCTGCGGAAAAATCCAGAACTTCGGCCTAATGTAAGCCCTGTTCTGTAATTCCCATTTTACATATCATATTGCATAAGTTGGTATTGAATTTTTTTCCTAGTCCTTCTTTCTCTTGTTTTCTGCCCTGAGTGATCAACATCAGTGGTCAATGGCCATGATGCATAAGTCGGTATTGTATTTTTTTCCTAGTACTTCTTTCTCTTGTTTTCTGCCCCGAGTGATCAACATCAGTGGTCAATGACATCAGTGGTCAATGCCCATAATGTGAAAAGGGATAAAATTAGTGCAGTGATGAATCGAATGGAGTGGTAAAAAACAATTCATGTACCCAACCCATTCATTACCCACGTTATTGGAAATAAGGCTTGGTCTGTTGTTGGTGTTCTAGTGTTCCAGTTATGCAAAAATTATGCTGCCGGCAGTGTAAGCATCAAAAAGACATCTGAGTCTTGAGATTTGCATCATTGATTTCTGTTGCTCAATCCTTCTTGATATACAATCACCACCTTCAATATTTCAACAACCTCTTATGTGAAACAGAAATCCCATTCGTGTTCTAATGGCCTCCTTTGCCACCATGACTGCTACTGTGGATATCATGTTCTTTGCAATTGTTGTTTCCATTTGTTAAATCAAACTTGAAGCATTACTGTAAATGATTTTTTTTTTTTGACAAATGCCTTGAAGCAAGACTGGGGAGGATTGTTTTGGTGGTTTCTCGTACATATTTTTGAAAGCTTAACATGTAAGCTCCTTAAGAACATACCCAACGTGAAATATAAGCCTGCCTTGCAACTTGTTTCTTCTTCTCTTTGTTATTAGATGTAAATTTAAGTGGTATGGTGGCACATATTTGTATATCAGGAAATACTTCCATTTACCTAATCATTATATCATCATTGTGACAGGCTGCAGAACTTCTTAGGCACCCACACCTTCAACCCTATGTGGTTAATACTCATCTCAAACTCAATTGCCCCAGACGTAACAGTCTACCACTTCAATGGGCTGAAACTGAAACAAATAGGAAAATTAGATTTTCAGAGCCAATTAATGTTCCTCCTCCAGTGATTAGAGAGAGACGATTATCATGTGGAAATGACAGGACTTTGAATCCAAGTGTATCTGGAGCTGATCAAAGTTATCGTTCTTCTATGCAAAGGACTGAAAGTACTCCTTTTGATCTGCATCAGAGAATAAAACAATTGTCCACTGGAAGCTCACATGAAGGGACCGTCATTACAAAAAATGTTACTTCTAGAACCTCAAAGATTGCCAAGAACCTGAAAACAACAGCTATAAATGCTTCTCCAGTGTCCAAGAGAAAATCAGAGCTGTCTAAGAATCGTGAACCGGTAAGATCACAAGATAATTATGTGCACTGAATCATGCATTTTGTTTCTTGAAATGTAACTAAAAAAATTATAATCCAACTACTGAACTAGTCATCTCATTTAGTGGCCTTCAGAACTTAGGGCAGTGATCTAGCATGTTAGTCCTAGAAATATATAATCCAACTTAGCTTCTTGTACAAACTGCTTATTAATTTTCATTGAGTTTGATTTCCTAATATCTACACTAAATAAAATGAACTTGATGGCCAACTCACCGATGGATGCATGTTTACAATCTTTTAGATTTTAAATATTATAATCATTCTTAAGAAAATCCCTGTATCACCTACAACACGGAAACAACCATGAGTAAATAATAGAGGCACATATTGGGGAGTCAAACTAACTCTGAAGTAATAAATATAATAGCATTCTAAAACTACTATTGCACTTGTAATTTCTTAGTTAAAATAATCAATACTTGAGTTGAGGAAGTCAAAGATAAGAATGTGTGACCAAATGTATAATCCAACCAAGATTAGTTATTACATCGCAAACTATGACCTTCATAAATTTTATGAGTAAGTTGTACTTAAGATCCTCTGTCATTTTAGGATATTAAATAGATGTCTTCTTTTGCAGTGATTGATATGGCACCAACATTCTTAAGATGTCTTTCTCTTCAACTGATCTACAACATTTTAGTCAGATGCATTTATGTTAAATGAGAGTTGTAGTAAACAACCGAAGAATCTAAATTTGTATTAAGTGCATGTTGGTAAGGGTAAAAGTAGGAGGAAATACAAAAGTGGAAGTAAATGGTAAACATCACATGGTTTGGTTGAGATGAAACTTGAAAGCCGGTGAGGAAGCAAGAGTAAAGGGTAGGTACCCTGAAATCGCTATTTCCTTCCGTCAGCTCATAAGGCATTTAATGACTAAACTAATCACAACTAAAATATGACTAAGAAATTAAGGGTATATCAGTGAATTACGGATAAAATAATTTCTCTCTCCTCCCTTTCCTTCCCTCTTCCCTTCCCTGAACATAACACGAAATAGCTCTAACTAAATGCTAGTGATATTGCTCAGGAATTTTCTCATTACATGTTTTTACTGAAAAAATTCTCTATGCAGCTTCAAAATTCAAGAACCTTGGTTAAGAAATCTGTTCCTACTACTCGTAGAGCTTCTCTGCCTTTACCGGCCAAAGATGCAGTTTGCAGTTTCCGTCATAGGCCTAGTCTTGGAATTATCGACAGCATCAAGTCTCCATATGTTTCAGTCAATGCCCCTCGAATTGACAAGATCATTGAATTTCCTTTAGTGTCGTATGAGGATCCCTTCTTTCATATGCATAAAACTTCTTCTGCCTCTGTGCAAGGTTCCTCTAGTTCACCGCAGGTTGACCGTTCTATCATGAAGGATAGATGCACCATTCAGTTTCCTGATAGATCTGACAGATTGAGCTTCAACAACAATTCTAAAGGATTTCAAGGACATACATTTCATAATGTTAGAGAGGATGGAAGTGAGTATTCCGATCAAAATGCTACAGCTGGCGCGTCAAGCCGAACCTCATCAGACCAGAGACGTCGCCGATTTGACATGTCTTCTTGCAGACAACGAGCTGAAGCTTTGGAAGGATTACTGGAATTTAGTGCGAGATTGTTACAAGAAGATAGAATTGAAGAACTTGGGGTTTTACTGAAGCCTTTTGGACCAGGGAAAGTATCTTCCAGGGAAACTGCAATCTGGTTGACTAAGAGCTTCAAGGAAAATACAGTGAAACCAGAGGATTAGTGAAGCAGTCTGCAAGTGACCAAGAGCTTTAAGGAAAGTACACTCAAACCGGAAGATCAATTAAGCAGTCCGTATGTGCAATAAGGCTCTTACCGTAAATCTTGCAGTGTGCATCAGTTTTTGACATGCAGTGTCAGGCAGAGGCTAATGTAGTAGATTGTAGCTTAGCATGTCATTTAGGCATTCTTCCACGAATATTCAAGCACTTCTTTGGGAATTAATGGATGAGATAGCGAACGAATGATTGTAAACAGTATAGTAGATATTGTGTTGTCCTTTAGCAGTGTTAATCTCCTTCCAACTCTTAGTTTTATTTCTCCTCTCTCTACATTTTGTTTGTTATTTCTTTTGGTTCCTTTAGTGTCACCCGCCGAATCAAACTGGAGACGGGATATCTTTATCATGGCTTCAAGCTCATAGCTAGAAGAAACCAGCAGGGTACATAACTTTTCACTAGGTAAAACTGCTTGTAATTGATATTAAGGTTGACTTCCCTTTTCTTTCTATGACTTATTATAAATTAGGCTGGTTTAACTTTTTGCTTTTATGACTAACTATAAATTGTATCTAGAGTTGATAAACTTTCGAAGTTCAAAAAGTTAAAGCTGTTAAAATATGGTCATAAATTCCGGTTGCTGCAATAATTTTATCCATAATATATTGAATACTAGCCAGCATGTACTTGGGGGCATATTCGTGGTTAGTTCTACGCAAGAGATAGTTCCACGCAAGTCTTGGTTTTTGGTATGACTATTTACAAGAACAATATGAAACTGTAAACAACCCTACGTAGAGGTACTCCCTTAAGAAAATAGGAATTACAAAATCTCACGATGGTCTAATGGTCCTCTGGTGGTAGCTCCAGAGGGTATAACTCTCCTGTTAAGTATTTATGTAGTATTATTCAATCTCAGTCTCCATCATCTTGATCACGCATGACTTGAAGTCCATTCTTATGACTTGAAGTCCATTCTTTGTCATGAAGAATTAGTACAAATTCATAGGAGGCTGCAGTCAAATGAAAGAAATCAGAGGCCTCAAGTGTTATGAAACTCATGAAAATAGACAGAAAACTCAACACACTTACTTCAAATGTGATTAGTGACTGTCTGTGGTTAGAATTACTGGTCATTGTACTTATGGAATCACAATCCCTCTCATTTCTGAACTTGTCGGATCCATAAAGCTTCATTAACCAAGGGTATAAGTTCTCTCTGTCATTCTTCCCATCCATCGATGATCCTCGCCTGCTGCTTTTTGGTTTCTTTCCCCATTTGGGACGTTGTTTCGGTTCGCTATGTGACCTAGCTTTTGCTTCTGATG